>JARHVA010002153.1:1990000-2207500 GCA_037957365.1 Torreya grandis | reverse complement strand
TTCATATTCAAGAATGTTTTATTCTTACATTTTTGCATACAGAAGTGTATTATAGTGATGTTTTTATTCTTGTTTAAATTTGGAAATGAAGAGTATTTTACCTTGAAGGTCATTATATGCTTAATTATAGAAGCTCTTAATTGTTTGATAAACTTATATGGTTATACTTAAAACCGTAAAGTAGATTACAACAATATAAATAATGAAGCAAATTAATCTTGAGGTGGAATTGATCATTATTACCAAGTCATTGATTCATTTAAATTTCATTGGTTACCTATTTGAATCTCTCCCTATCTTAATAATATGTGAAGTTGGCCTTAATTGAAGAAGCTTCTCGCTAAGTATTAAAACCATGATGAAGGTTTTCTAAGCATGGTTACAACAATCTTACTTCCATGACTTTTGGTTATTGATTCAGGGAATGTTATGTAGGTTGAGTTGAGATTGAAAAAGTGATTACTTGATGAATTATTAATTTTTTTGAGTTAAAAACATAATATTGTTACCTATCTGGTTATGATGAAATTTTGATATTTTTCCATGAGAAGCTATAACAATATTGATTTGATATTGTTATTGGAGAACTTACAACTAGTCATGCTAAACCTTTTGTGAGTTATCTAAGTAACTTATGCCTTCAAACAATTTATGAATTTATTATACACCACTATGGATAGAGGGATTTGACACAACCGTAGTTGTAGTTGTCCTAATTGATGTAGAAAAAATAGGGTCCAAAAATTTAGTTTAATAATTTTGTTCAAGATTTTTCTATTTTTAGAAATGAAATTCAACTTCAGTTGAATTTCATCCCATAAGATAATTTTAGTGTTTATAATATTTTTAGATATTTTAGAGTTGTATGCACTTGCATGTGTGACTTACTAAAAATAACAATTGCTAAAAATAGAAGTTTTATTTTAGACATTAGTTTTTTTAGAATTTTTGCATGTCAAATCTAAATCTGAGTTGAGGCTTATTTAAGCATGGTTTGGGTTGTAATTATTTAAATCAATAAATATGTATCAATTTTGAGTATTGTTTCAAGATCTTGGCCTATTGGTAATTTTTTTGTTCTGGTTAGTTTTTGGGTTCATTATTTGTTATCAGAGCGAATTTGAATCTTGGAGGAGAGAAGAATGGCAAGAGGATGAGGAGGCATGGCAAAAATAAACCAGACTATACAAGAGATATAGAGGGAAGTTTAAAAATTATCATAGGTTATCACCAATCAAGCAAGGAGACAAGGTGGTGATGAGGAAGACATAGATCATGATGAATAAATTCAACAAGAAGAACAATAAGAGCAACCACCATCAATGGAAGAGAGGATGGTTTAATCTTTAGAAGGAAGAAATAAAGAAATCAAGGTTGATGTTCTAGATTATGGAGGTAGTTTAAAACTAGAGGAGTTGATAAATTGGATGAATATCATGGAGAAGTTCTTTGAGTGGAAGACTATGAGAGAAGATAAGAAGGTAAAGTTTGCATGCATGAAATTTAAAGGTCATGCAATGATTTTGTGGGATCACCTATAGAAAGAGAGATAGAGAAATGGTAAAGATAAAATTAATTCATGGAAAAATATGTAGAAGATGATGAGGGATAAATTTTTCATATGGATTATGTACAAACCCTATACAAAAGATTTCAAAATTTAAGGAAAAAAGATCACAATATATAAGAGTATACAGAGGAATTTTACATGATTTCTATATGAGTGGAGCATGATGAAACATAAGAGTAGATGGGTAAAAGGTATGTAAATGGTTTAAAATTTTCTATTCAAGATGAATTAAGCATGCATAGAATACTTAACATGGAGGAGGCTTATCGATTAGCTTTGAAGGTAGAATAAAAACAATATAGACAAAATTATATAAAGACATATACTGGTCCAAGAAGAGGTGGATCCCTTCTAATAAGGAGATGAGGTGGGTTTAATACCACTAGAGGTGGATTTAATGCCAATAAAGGTGAATCATCACATGGTACATAAAGACAAGATGATAATAGGCAAGGGTTTCAATACCAACAAAGAGGAAGAGGATTTCAGAGAGAATAAGGTTATGGAGGTGTTAGAGGATGGTTTCTAAATCAACGTAGATCTTATGTCTATTATAGATGTGTAGAAGAAGGGAATAGAGAGTTTGAGTGTCCAAAATATTAAGATAAAGAAAGGAGGCAAGGAGATCCTTCAAGAGTAAATCTAGTTGAGGATGAAATAGAAGAGAAAAATATTGAAGTTGCACTAGCTGATGCATGAGAGAATCTCATGATGATAAGAACACGATCACTCCAAGGAAGGATCAAATGCAAAATAAAGAAGGTGGTGATGTATGGTTGTGATCAAATAGTTTTTGAATAAAATGTACTTTGGGTGGAAAGGTATGCAAAGTAATTATAGATAGTGGTAGTTGTGAAAATATGGTTTCTAAAAAAATAATTGAGAAACTAAATCTGTAATGTGAAAAGCATCCTAACCCTTATCAGATTTCATGGTTTAAGAAAGGGAATGAGGTTATATTAGTTAAAATGTGCTTAATCAAGTTTTCTATAGGAAAAACTTATAATGATGAAATATGGTGTGATGCTATTTTGATAGATGCATGTCATGTGTTATTGGGGAGGCCATGGCAATTTGATAGGAAAGTAGTTCATGATGGAGCAAAGAACACAATTTTTTTGGAAAGGTGGTACAAAGGTAGTTTTGTTACCTCTTAAAGATGAAGAGAAGATAGAAATCATGCTCTCTACTAAAGAATTTATCCAAAATATGAAGGTAGTAGGTTTTTGTTATACATTAGTAGCAAAGAATGAAGAAATAAAAATGGTACCAATACCAATAGAAGTAGTAAGAGTGTTGAAAGAATATGTAGATGTTATGATTGATGAGTTACTAGATTGTTTAACATCGAATAGAGATATTTGACATCACATTGATTCGATTCCAAGATCAACTCTAGCCAATTAAGCAACTTATATGATGAGTCCAACAGAACATGCATAATTAAATAAATAGGTTATTGAATTGATAAGGAATAAGGTGATAAGGGAGAGTATGAGTCTTTGTGTAATACCAGTGTTTATAAATCCAAATAAATATAGATGATGGAGAATTTTTGTGGTTAGTAGAGTAATTATTAAAATTACATTAAAGTATAGGTTTCCTATACCTCGTTTAGATGATATGATGGATGTGCTTGTAGGAGCAAAATATTTCACCAATATTGATCTAAGGAGTGGTTATTATCAGATCAAATTTTTGAAGGAGATGAGTGGAAAACTACATTCAAGACTAGGGATGGCTTATATGAGTAGATGGTGATGCCATTTGGATTATATAATGCATGTAGCACATTTATGAGGGTGATGAATATAGTGATATGAGAATATAATGGTAAGTTTGTGGTTTTTTATTTTGATGATATTTTGATATTTATTAAAACTAAATAAGAACACTTACAACATTTGAGAATGGTAATGGATTTGTTAAGAAAAGAGAAGTTGTATGTAAATTTAAAGAAGTGCAAGTTTATGTAGAACAGTTTGGTATTTTTGGGATTTGTAGTTTTAGTAGATGGTGTGAAAATAGATGAAGAAAATATAAAGGCAATTGTTGAGTGGCCTATTCCAAAAAGCATTATAGAGTTCAAAAGTTTCCATGGTTTATCAACTTTTTATAGAAAATTTATTAAAATTTTTAGTAATATTGTGGCACCAATAACAAATTACATGAGAGGGAAAGAATTTGCATGGACTAGAGAAGCCATAGAAAGCTTTGAATTTTTGAAGAAGAAGATTACAGAAAGACCAATTTTAGCATTACTAGATTTTAACAAAGTGTTTAAGGTTGATCGTGATGCTTCGTTCGTAGGAATTGGTGCTGTGTTGAGTCAAGAAGGAAAGTCAATAGCATATTTTAGTGAGAAATTGAATGAGGCATGGACAAAGTATTCAAATTATGATGTTGAACTTTATGCAATTGTAAAAGCATTATGACATTGGAGGCATTACCTAGTGCCTAAAGAGTTTATCTTATTTACAGATCATGAGGCTTTGAAGTATATTAATAAACAAAAGAAGTTGAATAATAGGCATGCAAAGTGGGTTTCTTTCTTGCAGGGGTATACTTTTGTGTTGAAACATAAATCAAGAAAATAAAATTAGGTAGTTGATTCATTGAGTGGGAGAGTAGCATTATTAACTACTATGGTGAGTGAAGTAATTAGATTTAAAGTTATTAAAGAATTATATGATACTAATCCATATTTTGGCAAGATAGTTGAATAGTGCAGGAATCCATTAACAGCTAGGACATATATTATTCATAATGAGTATCTTATACAAGAAGGTTATATCTTCAAAGGGAAACAATTATGCATTCTAGTTGGGTCTCTTTGAGATAATATAATAAGAGAATTACATAGTGGTGGTTTGGCTAGACATTTTGGTAAGATGAAGACAATAACATTGGTGGAGGAAAAGTATTTTTTGCCAAGGATGAAGAGATATGTGACAAGGTATATTTAAAGGTGCATAATATGTCAGGTAGCTAAAGGACGTGCATAAAATACTAGACTTTACATGCTATTACCGATTCCAAGAGGGCCATGGATAGATTTGAGAATGGATTTTGTGTTAGGATTGCTAAACACACAGAGAGGTAATAATTCAATTTTTGTTTTTGTAGATATATTTTCTAAAATGGTCCATTTAATTGCATGTAAGAAAACCAATGATTCCACTAAAGTTGCAGAGTTATTTTTTATGGATATTGTGAGATTGCATGATGTTCCAGAAATTATTACTTCAGATAGGGACATGAAATTTATAAGTCATTTTTAGAGGACTTTGTGGAATAAGATGGGTACTAAGCATATCACCCACAAACAGATGGACAAATAGAAGCTATGAATAGGATCTTGGGAAATTTATTGAGATGCATAGTGAGAGAGAAACCAAGGCAATGGGACTTGGATTTACCATAAACTGAGTTTGCATATAACAATTCAGTGAATAGATCAATTGGAAATTCACCTTTTCAAATTGTTTATGAGAAAAATCCTATGGGTATTTTATATTTGATACAATTGCCAATTGTAGATCGAATTAGTGATGATGCAAGATTGTTTGTAGAGCATATGCAATAATTAGGAGTAAGAAGAAAGTTGCAAGAAAGTAATAAGAAATATAAATAAAAAGTGGATGTCAAAATAAGATCCAAGGTATTTTAAGGAGATTTGGTAATGGTTTACTTGAGGAAAGAGATATTTCTAAAAGGCACATACAATAAGTTGAAGTACAAGAAAATTGGACCATGCAGAATTGTGAGCAAAATCAATGACAATGCTTATGAGGTGAGTTTACCATAGAATTTTGACATTTCTCTAGTATTTAATGTTTTAAATTTATGTGAATTCCATGAAGAAGATGGTGAAGGTGATGACTATGAAGAAGTAAATTGGCAATAATAGGTTCCAAAGAAAAAGGACAAGATCTTATAGGTTTTGGATATGAAGATAGTGAGCACAATGCAAGGGAATTATAATAGGTATTTGGTCCAGTGGGAAGGATTGTAGCAAGAAGACACCACTTGGATTATAGAATGGGAGTTGAATAAGATTGACAAAGACAAATAGAAGCAGTACAATCAGGACAACTCATGGGAGATGAGTTGTTTTCAACTAGAGGAGAATGATACATAAAAAATAGGGTCCAAAATTTTAGTTTAATAATTTTTTAAGGATTTTTCTATTTTTAGAATTGAAAGTTAACTTCAGTTTAATTTCATTCCATAGGCTAATTTTAGTGTTTATAATATTTTTGGATATTTTTAGAGTTGTACGTCCTTACATACATGACTTACTAAAAATAACATCTACTAAAAATATAAGTTTTATTTTAGACATTAGTTTTTTAGAATTTTTGCATGTTAACTCTAAATCTAAGTTGAGGCTTACTTAAGCATGATTGGGGTTGTAATTATTTCAAGAAATCAATACAAATCAATTCTAAGTATTTTTTCAAGATCTTGGCCTATAGGTAATTTTCTTGTTCTTGTTAGTTTTCGTGTTCATTACTAACCTCTTTGGTTGACATTATATTATAACCCTATGATCATATCGACCCTTAATAGATATGTCATATGGTTAAAACAACTCTTGTAAATTATTTACAACTTTAGATGTTTGGATTCCTTGAGTTTGATATAATCAATGAACCTTTAAGGATTGATAGATGGGTCTATTTATTGGTATAAGTTGTTAGAATTTTGTGCAAAATTAAACTGATATTATCTCTTTGAAATGGGTTTAACTTGGTGGTTATAATAGTTTATTTAATCTTCTCCCACCAATATAGAAAAGTACTTGGTGCTAATTTGAGTTGGTACTTATGAGGTATCCTTGGAATCTTGGCATTTATTGTATCATGTTAGAGTTGGCAAAGTTTCCTATAGGTGTATTAATTTGTTGATGATTGCCTAGTTAGTTCTAGTTTAGGTTAATGGCTTCAATATGCTTGATGGGATATATTCAACCTTCCATGTTTGGTTATTTTCCCTTTATATATGGAGACCTTTCTAATGATTATGATTATGGTTTTGTTTTAATATGCATTTGTATGTCATAATGTATTGAAATCAAGAAATTATACATATCTAGAATGTAATGTAGACTCCATTCAATAAAAAAATATGAATTTTCAAATATTACCTTTCATTAGTGAACCATAGATAGGTTGTCAAGTTGTTTTGGCATATGGAATTTATACTTCAAAGGATTAGATTTAAACATTTTAATCTAATGAACTCATTTTCATGTTCACTTATTGTTAAATAAATTAAGTGTAAAAGTTGATTTTAATTGGATGAATAGCTATGACAAGTTAAATATAACATGTGTTGAAAAGAACCTAACATAGTCGCATAATGTTATAAGAATAAATAATTATTTTATTAACAAGGAATATTACAGCTATACATGCCTTCATATTGCTTAGTAATTAAGCTTGGAGTGATAATTGACTAACACCCCCTATTAATAAGAGTAATAATACAATTGTACTCCATTTAGATAAATACAAGTATGAAGGCCTTTATACAATGAGCAAGCTAATACATGTTTCTCCTCTTGACTTGTTTTTTGATAAATCACTTGAAACTAACTGATGTAATCATGCTCATGGTTGGTAATGGTAAAGTTACCTATATTAACTATTTGATATCAAATCCCCTCTCTTGGCTTATGGATTTATTATTATCCAAGAGTTGAGATTGCCTTAAAATCCTTGAGGGAGGTGTATTATGCCATGACCACAAAGCTCAATATTTGATTTATGAAATATTAACATGTAGAACCATTGATTTGCTCAATCTAGTATTGGTTACATTCGTATTTGGTTTGGCATCTTATGCCAGTTGGTCAGTTTTCAAGACTTTTGATCTATATGGATGCGAATGAGGACACTCTTGGGATGTTTTTCCTATCCAATGATTCAATGAATTAAGGGTTTATATATATTATCTTGAATGATATTTTATGGATACACATATATCATGCTTAGGTTTAACACCGAGTTAGGTGCAAGAGCTATTTACTTTAGTACCCTTGAATGTTACATATGTAGTAGTTGTGGGTATGTTAGGGAGTAGCTATTATCTTCCACTCTCAAACATGACTCTATTATATGCCTAAGATATTTGAGTAGGGTTAAATGACCACTAAATGGTTCAATTAATGGGAGTGACTAGTAATTATATAGAGTTTGGAGTCTTTCAATGTGCTCACACACACCAATATACCCCAAAGTATATACACCTTGGCGAGGACACACTCCCATATAAAACTCTTTACTATGGACTTAATCCTAGTTAAGTGTCTATTGTCGATTGATAAAGTGCTAGTTGTGATCACCCTAGTAATAAATCCCTTAAGATGTTATCTCACATCAGCAGTTTGTGTTTAAGCCTGGCATGCAATACCACTTTGTACTCTAAAAGTAAGTAATTCCTAATTTTTTGGGGGTTATTTCATAATTTCCCATACACTAAATTAATAAATAATGCATCATGAGCAAATTATCTAGTAGTCGTAATGAGGCACTGTTAATATTTGGCCATCAAGGCCATCCATTGATCAGGAAAACGCATGGGTGAGGATCATAGGTAACTACTTATGATGGATATAACCTCAATATTGATATCATGTATCATGTTAGTTTAGGATTCTAACCCAATATGTCCTATAGTGATCCCATAATTTTGGGCTTGTCATGCTAGGGAGTGACATGGTATGGGAGGTAGAGGGTTACCTGATGAGGTATCAGTTATAAATCCTTGTATTCCTAGGTTTGTGAGATGGAATTAGATCTAGAAGTGAGGAGAAAAAATTGTAGGATTAAGAGTAGTGGTAGTTGTTTATCAAAAATATTAGACATAGCCACACCCATATGTTTCCCCACAAATGTATCGATAGGGATATACTTAGCCATAATAACAAGCAAAATTTTAGTATAGTAGGGGATCGTGTATCTCAACCAACACCTAGATAGAGTAAGACAAATATATAGTGGAGCAAAACATGCTTACGTCATATAACTAGGTAAATATAGAGGCTGTACACCTCCTCAGAGTCATGACACCTAGGAAATGTTTAAAAGTAAAGTTGATGGTACTATTGTGGATCAGTAAAATGTTTTTATATTGATTTATTAAATTTTAATTAGATAGAGATATATTATAGATATATGTATGAAGTTGGAATATATGTGATATTTTATGTTATTTTGGTTTGCATTTTATAGATGATACGTTGAACAAGGCATGATGGAGGACCATGGTGGATACTTCCCACCATGAAATCTTGGATGGTATGCTACCATAAAACTATACTATGCAATTGATTGATCTATTGGTGCATTTAGCCCAGGCTTATGATGGGTAGTTGGGTAGTTTAGGATGGTTGGCAAGGTTGATTGAGGTATGCATATATTATCATATCAAGCATATAGCCACTAGAATTGAGATAGGGAGAGTTGTAGGCATGGAATATAGTGACTCAGGAGAGAGCCGCTCATTTAATTACAACTAGTTAGGTGTCAAAATTATAGGCCTAGGTGGAAAATCTAAATGGGAAGGGCTAGGGTCTAAATTCATATATGTAGTTGCTATAATAGAGTATATAGGGAGGGTATTATTAAGCCTCTATGGGTAGTATAAGATGCCCTACATTGGATGGATAACAGGGACCTTAGTGTTAGAGTTTTTTTTTGTAGCATTTTGTATTATGATGTACAAAATTTAGAGCCATTTATATATATAGAGGTGTTTTATTATGTCTTGTGGGTGTTATCTAAAGACGTATTTTCTTTCGAGGATGTGTTTATTATTTATTATGATATGGTAAAATTAAGGATGTATGTTTTATTAATTTATATAAAATGTGAGAAAATGCATGGTCCAAAATAATGATAATAGTAATGAAAAATGACAAAAATGAAAAATGAAAAATGAAAAAAAAAATCCACAAGTAGATAGAAAATTAAAAAATAAAAGATAAATTAGATAGTAAAATGACTGTAAAACACACCACAAAAGATGAGTTATGTAAAATAATGTAAGTCAATGAGTGATAATCTCAAAATTATGATGAAATTAAATGCAATATTAATGAATGGCAACAATGTAAACAAATATATGTAAAATAATAAATACCCAAAGATATAGATAAATGAAAAAGGGAAGAAGTTGTAAAAGAGTAATAAGTAAAATGTAGTAATTGTGCTAGTGTGTAATGTAAAAAAGTATGACCATATAGTGACATATTTAGGGATGGAAAATACAATGGTGTGATAATAGAACATGGGTATTTTTTAAGGAAATCTTGGTCCCTATTTAAGGTCTTACATTACAACTCATAAAAGGAAAACCAAAATGTATAAATTGAGATGTAATCAAGGATATGATTAGATAAAAATGATATAAATCATGGGGAATATTAGGGATAATACGATGTGAGTTTCCACATGGGTAATGTGAAAATCATTAGCAAATATGAGACAATGAAAAAAGTGTGCAAGTGTTAAATTTTTTTGATATCAATAACCTAAGATACTTCAACTAGTAAACATAAAGATTGGGATAATAAGTGAAGTACATGGATCATTACATTAAGGATATATGCATTGAAATTAAACTAGTCATACATTACCATAACATGTTTCCCATTCCTTAATACCCTTTATAGATCCATCAGTTTATTGTGCAGATTAATTATTTATGTGAGAAAGTAGGTGACACTATATGATATAATGAGAACTCATCTCCAGGCTATTAGCCTACCACACACCAATAAACATAAAATATATCATAAATAAAATTATGAAGTTTGAAATTCAATTATAATAGGATATGTGTGAAATAAAATATTATGTGTGATCTAAATTTTAAGATTATTTTTTGCCTTTTGATCACTACCTTTTGCTTCTTTTATGATATGGATTTTTAATTTTTATGGATTTCTCTATTCCTTATCCATATGGATTAGAAAAACCAATCATGCTTTAAATAAGTGATGAACACTAGAGAGTATACACTTGGCTACTTGAGTAAAGGAGATAAATACCTTGGTTTCTAAATACTCCTAGACTTTCCCATAAGTAAGTGTGTAGTCTTGAAATTGACCTATGTACACCTCCAATGAAAGGAAAACAAAAGGGAATATGGTCACCATATAGGATACATTTATGTAATAAGCGTTACAATGATGGGTATACTTTGTAGTTTATAACAAGGACGTAAATTATTTTAATAAAAGTGGTGTGGATTATACTATGATATCGAAGTCACTAGGAAGTTTCACTATCCTAAAAATGATTTAACACAAATACTAATGAAAGTAGTTATCATACCAAAAGAGGGGGAATATAAATGGTTATCACATAGAGAAAAAAATAAAATCATAAATAAAAATGCATTAAGGTGTTACCTAAGCTCTAATGTTAAAATAAAGGCCCAAAGTAATGAAAAATGGTGTAAATAAGGTGTTATAATTGTAAAGTTAATGTGGAAAATTAAAGTGTTGAAATGCAAGGGAACCATAATACAAGTGAGATATTTAAAACAAGGCATAATAAATGTTTAGATTGAAATTTAAATATTAAATCCAATCATATGATAATTTGAATAATAATAGAATATGACATAAATATACGCTCACAAACATTAATAT
This sequence comes from Torreya grandis, assembly GCA_037957365.1. NCBI lineage: Eukaryota > Viridiplantae > Streptophyta > Pinopsida > Cupressales > Taxaceae > Torreya > Torreya grandis. The sequence continues at coordinate 2,196,266 of JARHVA010002153.1, read as the reverse complement.
ATGTCTCAACGTAAATTGGATAATTTGTGATGTAACTGGCATGTAGCTTTGATCATAGTCTCATATATATTCTCAGAGATTCATGCAAGAACTTATTGATGCACAGTCTATATAGAGAAATTAAGAGAACAAGAATAATAAGAATGAGAACATGGTGCCTCGTACAAGGGATAATCAATGTGAGGAATCTTCAATGGTGTATAGATAGTATATTATGATCTATGAGAAGGAACAAATCTAAGATAAGGTGAGATTTCATTTGAGAATGATCTTGATAATGGTACTAATAAGGTGAAGGTAAAGGCTGTGTAAAATCACATAAATGTTGTTAGAGTGCTCTACATATGTGTGTATGATGTGTAACACACTGATGCCAAAGGAAATAAACTTCCCCATGATTGGAGATATACTTTTCATATATTGTAGGAGGTGGTATGCTCTTTCCACTACAAATATATGCTATTTTAGGACAAAGTTTATCAATGTATTTTTGAAGAGGTTGATAGTGTGGTAAAGTATGCATAGTCATGCCATGAAAACAAAAAGTGATCCTAGGAGTAATTGACTATGGATTTTGTCTATATGTGGCTATAATAGAGCTTTATGGATACTAATATGCTATAGATTTTTGAAATGATCGGCAATCCTTGGTCTAATGAACATTTATTTTATGAAAATCACATCATGGATCATTTTCTCATCTAAGTGGATATTCATGCAAAGGAATGGGTAGGACTCCATAAAATACATAATCGTTCTCCATGGATATAAGAGTGGGTTCCTTTGTAGCATTTGCATCTATAATAGATATCCTCAATGTGGGTCAAAGTAATGTGGCTGAAATCTTAGGAATAAGGATGATAGAAGGGTCATAAAATCTAGCATACCGATATGGTCCCTCATGGTACTATCAAGGAATATACTCTGAAGAGGAACATAGGTGACTAAAGTAGAATGGTAAGAAGATAGTACATGTTTCATCTCAAACCTTTGAACATCAATGCAATAATAAATAATTTTGGTTGTACTATAAGGAGAAAGGACTATATCTTCTAAATTAATGCTATGTAAATGTAAAGTATCTCTTAAGAATGTTTTAAGGAAGATCTATACCAAAGTCTTTACGCTTTTTTAAGTTGAGCATAACCGACTAATAATGGATCATATATAGAATATCCATAATCATAATTAGGTGTATGAATATTGATATTTAGGGAATAAAATATTTTATAAATCAAATAATCATGAGGAATTGGTTGTTTAGGCATGAATATTAAAGCTCTAATTTCATTAGTTGACTTATGATGAGATCAGGATTGTAACTAAAGAGGTAACTAAAAAATAATATTTGAATGGAGATTCAAAGTTTTGATCTTAAGACTGATATCATTAGGTTCATCATCATCATAATATATTGGGTTAGTTGGTATGTTTCCCATAAGTTTAAAGTTTCCATTATAACCTCAATTAGAATTAATGGGATAATTAAATCATTGATATTCATGAAAGGGAATGCTAAGTAAAGATTCGAGGGTAGGAATTTTAAAAACACAAAATTCCAAGGTTTGTATCTTGTTACATATTATATTAGTTGTGGGTAAATATTATACATTAGCATGCAGAAGAGGTGATGTTTCTCATCCGATGTGTCTAGCATCAACCAAGTATAATGTTGTAGGATAGTGGGAAATAAAAAATCATGACCCTAACTCTAATTATGATGGGATGGACTATGATGGGGATCGAAAACCAACCAATAGGAAGAATTTTTATTTGATCATAGTATTGGAACATGCTTTGGGTATATTTAAGTTTGTATTATGAGTATCCAATAGGATTAATGAAGTCAAAGGAAGTGACACAAGTACTTAATCATGAATCAAGGCATGATTTACTTGAATATCACCTACATAGATGGTAATGAATAGAGAAGGATTATCCACATAGAGTAATATTTAATTAGGAATCATGTAATCCTTAGGAAACTTAAGTGAAAGTTAGGCATCCAAAGTTTTATCAACTTGTATGGACATGTATTCACATTGTTGGAAAATTCTATTTTCAATCCTATACAAGGTGGATTCTTGTCTTATAGGTGGATTTTGGTGGATTCTCATCCATAATAAAAGTTTCATCAAGTGATTTATATGTTAGTGAGAAGTCCTTATCATCTCAAGAAAAGGAATTTGAGAGGGAAGTCAAGAGAGTTCTATGTTGAGGTCCCACTCATTGTATCCCAAGGGAGCTAAACTAGACTATGGTAAATGTTCATAATATTAAATAAATTCAATTGATGGAGGGGTTCAATTAAACTTAAAATTGGTAGAACATGAAATGTGATGTTTTGGATTGGTTGATGTATTTTGGTTAAGTAGATTAGACTGAATTGATTTTTTTGATGTAGTTTATTGTACATGATATTTATAAATTTATTATATCAAGCTAGTCAATGTAATAGTAATAAAACTAATAAATATAATAGACTACTTCAATTTGGTCAATATAGTTGGTTTAAATATGGGAATAGTTAAACATATCAATCTATGTGATATAGTATATTTAGATCTAACTGATTATATTAGGGTGGCTAATGCAACAACAATATAAGGATGAAATTTAATAGACTATATCGGGTTGGTTGAGATTGTAGACACCAAAAATCCACACATGACGGTTCTAAATGTTGAAACTCCAATCAACCCACTTTTTGACCCAAATCAACCTTGACACTCGACCACTAATGGTCAACTTAACCATTAATGGTCACCCTAACTACTGATAGTTAGGGTCTACTGTCTAAACCACTTAACTACCACATCACTTTGACTTGCTTTTGTATAATTGGCCCATCTAATTTATGTGTGAGCCAATACATGTGAAAGCTACATTTAGACAACAAGTTTGAATGTACACTTCCACCTCTTCCTTCTACCTATAAAGAGAGAGGAGGAGAGGGTGAAAAGGCATCTACAATGCCTAAGAGATTTTGTAACCATAGTTTCTTTTATCGTTGTTCCTCAAATGATCCAATAATTTAGTCATCACAATAGAGAGCTAGAGTGTTACCATCCATTGATCAACAACCAAGTTATGTTACTTTGCCAAAATCACTCCAAACTCTATCAACAAGTTTTTATCCCCAACCATTCACCTGATCAACCACCATCAAGCTAAGTATCTCTTTTTAATTATTTAGTCACTTTATTTGTAATTGTAAATCAGACTAGCCTAAACCAATATGTTAGAATATTATTCTAGAACCCCATCAATTGGCCTTTTATTACCAAAACTAACCCACAATAACCATTGATGGTCACCCTATTCACCAATGGTCTATCCCAAGCATCGACAGTTATCCCTAACCATCGACAGTTACCCTAACTATCAATGCTCACCTCAATTTTTGATGGTCATTATGTGACAAAATAACAACATGCTATTTTCACCCACTTACCCTCAACCACATCCATATTTATTTATCTTTATCTATTCATAGAGCCCCAATCTATTTTATGATCCATACCCAACCTATATAGCATTAGTATTGACCCACTTATTGCTATAATTAGTCAACTTCATCAGTTTATTTATCTATCATTCCTTGTACTTAATTTTAGTATCTTTTATCATTTATGTAAGTACTTTATCTTTCAATTTCTAAACTTAATTTTTTAAAAAACATGGATTGACAGCCTCTTAGGGAGCCCATACTTATTAGACCTACCTTGCTAGGCATTCTACCCAACTATCTATCTAACCAACCATTTGATTCAGTGATTTCTTATCTAAAAGTCGTTCCTCCCAAGCCAAAGAGGATCTCTATAATTATCTGATTCAATGCACACACAACCAATAGGTTTTTATACCATACCTATATCTAGTTTATTTTTTCTTCCTTTCTGGAATATAAGCTAAAATTATTTAAAACATTCTGGCACGCCTAGGGGGACCCTTGAGTCTATACCTGGGTTTCTCTTGTTTGAATCTACATGCTCTTATCCCTATTTTTTTCTCATAAATGAAATTAAAATTTCTTTTGGATTTAAAAAAAATTTCATACATGGGTTGCTTGCAAGTTTAGCTCACTTAGTTAAATTAAAGAAAAGTAATTTGATCATAGCATCACTTATATCACACACACAAACCAAACCACCTACATCAATAAAACATAAAAAAAATTTTAAAGAAGGCCCAACTAGGATTTCATCACCTTGTGATCACCTTACCCTTTCTTGATAATCCTACTTGGAAGTCATTACCAAGGGGAAAACCAACTCAGCGCTCTAGTTGAGTAGAAACTCTAGAAATTAATATATATTGGCTAAGCATCTAACACCCTTATCTATTTGGTGTGTGAAGTGATGGGGTAGTCCCCAATATCAAACCATGTATTGATTCCAAATACATATCCTTTTGAGAGCCTTGAACACCTAAAACCAACCATGTACTTATTTTCTAGTCCCCGCTCTACAAGCTAATTTCAGTCACATAGTTCTTAAAGATTAAGGCATAATCCAAAAGAGAGACTAAAGATAACTTTAATAATTTTAGTGATATTGCTTTCTTATTCTCTCTCCCTTATTTTGCATGATTCTAACCCAAATACAGGTAAAAAACCTAGCAGAATAGAACCCATCACTAAAACAATCAACCTCTTCTACCTCCTCATCTATGGAGTACATCTCTAAACTAGAAATCTCTCTTCATCCTTTGAGAAGTCATTATTTCCCTCAAGTAATTCCCCAAGGATATACAAACTTTACCACCTTATTAGATAACAATCCTATGGCCCTTCAACATTATCTCAGCACCATGCCTCACCATAGCCCTATTTTGGTTCTACCTATGGATCTGCCTTATAGCATGCCTTCCTACCTTATGAGGAACATTTATATTTCCATAGTCACTACCTAACCATTGACTACCCAAACATATTCATCCACAAATAATCCCTTTGATACTAATGTGGAAAACCAACCTACCAATGCCCTTACACCTTCGACCCCCACCAATAACTCCTCTACCCTAGGAAAAATCCAACCATTAACCACCTATACTCGACTTACCATAGGAGTACCTACTAATAGCATTGCAAACCTTCCTTTATCTACCCCCAATCCCTTAGTCACTACTCAATTTAAAATCTTGTGGTGTTTATACCTTCTACCTTACCACCAATTATTACAAAGGTCACTACCTTTCCTTTGGTTACAAACCCAACCATAGCTCCTACCCAACCCACCTTAACCTCTCAATAGGTGCCCATCACACCCAACCTGGGTTACATCCTTAACCCATAGGGGCATGTACCTCTATCCACTACCTAACCACCTACATCCACCTACCTCTATATGGCATCCACCCAACAACCTATGTTCACATATCAATATGTGGTATCTCATTAACCTCTTCCTAATTATCAACGTGTCATCCAATAACAATAAAAATATACACCTTACAACCTTTCAAGTGTGCAAACCCAAATAGAATCTAATGAAAATTTTAATGGACAAAATGACCACTCTAGAATTATCCATTTATACGGCTCACAACATTTTATCATATGACCAAATTTGCAATGAGCCCATTCACCCATTTGTCCCTATTAGACCATATCCTCTTTAGTGGGAACTTCCCAAGTTTTCTAAATTTAAAATTAAGGAGGACCCCCAACAACATCTCAAGGAATTTAGGCATTCATGTTATTTGATTACCTATGATGAGGCTCTCCTTATTTGTACCTTCCCCATGTCCCTATCTGGTCTAGCATTAGATTGGTATAGTGCCATCACAAAACACTCTTTCTTCTCCTTCACCCAACTATCCCAAATTTTTTTGGATCACTTTTCAATAAACATCTCCAAGAAATTTTCCATCACTACCCTTTACTCTATTTGACAATTTTATGATGAATCTATTATTGATTTTGTAGCTCATTGAAGAAGCATAATCAATCAACTTTCCTTCTCTTTACCCCAACCCAAAATAATAGAAATGTTTGCTTGGGCATATGTCAAGCACATATATTCTACATTGTGTGTTCAAAGATTTAGAACCTTTGATGAAGCTTTTACCATGGCATGTAAACTAGAAAATAGATCCATCAATGAAGGAAAGTTAAAGTTGAAAAATAAAAACTCTTACCTTCAAATCTAATGAGGCCTCTTCCTCTAAACCAAGTAACCAAACTAACACCAATGCCAAGAGAAAGGGAACTATGAATGTAGTTATCCTTAAGATTGCTACTCCATTATCTATCAATCAACCAAACTCTTTTATCTCCCCAAATCGAAACATGAATAACCAAAACTGAAACTTCTATAAGTAATTTATTCTACTTGGGGAGTCTTACACTTTGGTCTTAGAGAGGTTACTAAAATATAATATCATACAACTTCCCATCAAAACCCTTCAACAATTTGATTCTTCTCATCCTACACCTAGCTGATACAATGATAATGACCTATGTGCTTTCTATCGAGTAGTGGGGCATGATGTTAGTAAGTGTAATACCTTAAAAAATATTGTCTAAACCCTCATTGACAAGGGGTAACTTGTGTTACACAATGCCAATGCACCTCTGAACCAAGCCCTTGACATTTTTAGATAAATTTTTCCTAATAATGTACCTACCAAAAATGAGAGTACTAAATCTAAGCCTTCGCATGATGCCCATACCATCAATAGGGTTTTTGACACACTCATTGTTGAATAACCTACCACCCAATCTACTTGTTCTTTTCCCTCTCAGCTTATTGAGGTAGTAGAGTCACCTTATCTTCCTTTGGAGAACCAAACCAAGGAAATACCATCTTCCCCTCCTCCACTTATTGAAGTAGTAGAGTCATCAATCCCTCCTTTAATTGACATACTAGAGTAAATTACCATCACAATTTTACCTTATCCCTCAACTATCAAACAATTCACCCCTCCTTTAGAGATCATTCCCAAAGAATAAAACACCACATCTACACCTCCCAAAGAGGAACCACCCACCCAAACCTTACATCCTTTGATTGATTAAAAGGATGAAGTTACTATCCCCCTTACTCAACTTATGGGATTATCATTTGAGCCCACTACCTAAGGAACACGACCTATCTATAAACTATTCTCTAGACTAGTTCAGAGATTAGAATTTCTCTCCAAACCTGTCTTAGATCAGGCTACCTTTTTGAAACAACTAGGGCTCCCTCACATCACCAAATAAGAACATCTAACTACATCTTTGATAGACTAACCCATCACTTCTATTATCCAACCCATTATCAAACCAATCAAAACCTCTACCAACTCAACCATCCCTCAACCATCTAAAACAACCAAACACCAAATAACTAAATCATCCTCTATCACTTCAACCAAACCAAAAAAAAACCTTAGCATCCTTCCTATGTAGATCCTTAATCACTCATCTTTGAAACTGGAGCCAACCTCACCAAACCCATCAACAAAACACCAAACTAAATCAACCAAGGAGGTAAAACAACCAAAAGGCCAAAGTTTTACCTCCCTCAACCTTGCCCTCTATTTTGGGGCATCATCCCTCTACTTTGATTATGAACCCAACTATTTGAACCAAAACCCAACCACCTTTTTTCGTTATGCCATCACACTTATATTCTAATGCACCCATCTTCACCAAGCCATGAATAACCAAACTAGCTACCTTGACATCTTCTACCTCCAACCTATCAACTTCCTTACCTAAACCAAAATCATCAATTAAAAACACCACCATACCTAAGACCTCTTTCACCAAGCCTATTCTTAAAAAAACTTCCATCTCAACCACCAAGGCCAAAACCTCTAGACCCTTTCTAACTTTAGTTGAGTCTTACTCAAATATTTTCCAAAGGTTATTACAAGATTGTTTCTTGACCTTACCTCCTATCAAACCATTTGACCCTCTTGGTCCTAAACTAGTGTGGTATAACGATCACTAAGTGTGATCCTATCATAGGACACTTGGGCATGACATGGATAACTACAAAGCTCTCCAAACTATAATCCATTGGCTCTATGATGAGGATGATCTACTGTCTAATGAACCTCCCATGAACTTGCTACCATACCAATTAGAAACAACCAATATCCATCACCTACCTACTCCCACACTCTTACCTCAGAGTAAGGGGAAACCAAACCAATCTTCCACCCTAACTCTTCCCTCTATCCATACTATCAATATGGTCACAAGATCATAGTATAAGGATAAGGGGAAGGCAAAAGTGTCCATCCCATAGACATACCCATCTTCCACCTCCAAACAAAATCAAATCCAAACATATTCACCTTCATCCAAACCTAAGGTATCCATTTTGGGTACCTCTCAATCCAACCCCTTTGAATCAATCAAAAGAGTGGTTCTCAAACAACTTCACCAAACCTTGATAAAAATGAGCCTCTATGAATTAATTTCTACCTCACCTCATCATCACCAAGCAATGATAGAGGCATTGAAATCAATAGAGGTCCAACCTAAAGACCCTTAACCTCTGGTAGCCTTTATTGGTGCTCTCCAAATTTCTAACCTTGTCACCTTCAAGGATTTATAAATACCTTCTATCCACCCTAATGACCCATATCTCTCTCTCTTTTCATCACTACCTACATCAACCAAACCCACATAAAATAGGTTATGATTGATGGGGAAGCTAGTATTAAATCATCTCCTCCCATGCCTATGATCAACTTAAATTACCAAACAATGTCATGTCTGAGACCTTGGCCATCCTCTAATCCTTCAATGACACCATGACCATTACTCTGGGAACTATCATCCTTCGTATCCGTTTAGGACCTCATAAACTCCCAAAACTCTTATATATAGTGGAAGGTGAATTGTAGTATAATGTTTTATTAGGATGACCTTGGATTCACTCCATTATTTGTGTACCCTCTACCCTTCATCATTTCATCAAATTTGAGCATGAAGGTCAGGTTGTCACTATACAAGTTGACCCAAGTCATTTTTCATCATACAAAATGACTTATAAACCCAATGACATCCTCCTACCTCCATCTATCACACCCTCATCAGCCAAAGACAAACCCTCAACTTTAAAATATGAAGCCATATCTTCTTCTACCAATGAGACATCTACTATCTCATTGATACCCTTGAATCAAATCCCCATGACAAACCCCTTAGAATCAACATTTCAATGCTTTTCACTTAGGTAATATCACCTTTTAACCCTTAACGCCTTCCCTACTCCCCATGAGTACAAGAAACTTAACAACCAACCTAGATATGACCCCAATATTGGACCCATTATTCTTCTTGGACCTTCAAATTATCAAAACCCTTTTATCTATGGGGGACTTAACAAACCCCTTGGTGATTCTATCACCTCTCTTTCACATCGATCATTCACCTCTAGATTATCCTATCTAGATAAACTAAGTTTTACCAAGACATATCTCCATCAGTGTGCTTAGAAGGGTTTTGGTCTTAGATGATATGAATAGGGGCCGCATGAGATACTTCTAATATAGAACTAAAAACCCTAAGTGAAACATGGCCTAGGCTTCTCTCTACCAAAATATCATACCAACTCATATCCCATCACTAGGATTGATGAGGAAATCCCATCCTCACTAACACCTTCACCCTTAGAATTGGAGGATCATGACATCATCCCCCCTAACTTATTTTTTTCATCAACATGATTAGCCTCAAACCCCTAACCTATAAAAAGTATGGGGAAATCATAACCATCCCTTTGACTCATCCTGAGATGATATGGGATAACTCTCCTACCATTAATATTATCTAGTGTCAGGATGATAAATCCATTCTCACCTATCTTGGTGTACCATATTCTTCCATCCACAAATATATACCTCTTGAGACTTTAACCATGTTGAATGAATCCACCATGGTTATCAACTTAAGTACCCAAGATGACTTACACATTATCAAAATTTAGCAACCACTAAATTTTAAGGAGCTTCAAGACTTCCCTTCCTTCCCTTCCTTATTTTGGACTATAGCATAGAATTCACTTGGTCTTACATCGATATGCCTAGCATCAACCCCTCCATCACTACCCAAAACATAGCCACTAACCATGATTACAAACCCATTAGGAAAAAAATTCAATGAATATACCCTTGAATAGCCCTTCTCATCAAAGAAGAGCTTCAACATCTCCTCTCTATCAATTTTATTTAACATATTAACTATCCCCAATGGATCTCAAATGGCATACCTATCACCAAAGCCACATGGGGACTACACATTTATGTCAAATTTTGTGACCTCAACCTTGCTTGCCCAAAAGATGACTTCCTTTTACCAATCATTGACCAATTAGTTGATCTTATAGCCATCCATGAGATGTTATCTCTCATACATGGGTTTTTCGGCTACAATCAGATCTTAATTGCCCTCAAAGATTAATACAAAACCACTTTTATCACCCTATGGGGAACCTTCTGCTACAGGGGCATGCCTTTTGGATTGAATAATGTTGGTACAACCTACCAATGTGCTATGACATACATCTTCCATGTCCTTATCTATAAAATCATCACAGACTATGTCGATGACCTCTTTGGGAAGTCCAAATATCATAAAGATCATTTATCGATTCTTAGGATAATCTTTGAGTGCCTCATCCATTACCGTGTTCACCTTAACCCTTGAGTGTGTTTTTGGATCTTGTCATGGAATCTCTTTGGCTTTGTCATCTCCCTTTAGGGAATCAAAGTCAATCCAATAAAAATCAAATCAATCCTCGACACGCCTCCTCACAACCACCATAATAAAATCTAAAACCTATAGGGGAAGATCCAATCCATTCATCATTTTATCACTCAACTCTCAAACTGATGCCAACCCTTATACTTCCTTCTAAGGAAGGAAAAATTTTAAATGGAATGACGACTATTAAAAGGCCTTCAATTCACTTAAATAGGACCTTTTGTGTCCATCTATCCTCACTCCTCCCAAAGATGATCAACCTTTCTACTTTTATATCTCTACCACTGACCACTCCTTAGGGGAAATTCTTTCTCATCAAGATGAACAATGCAAAGATAAATCCATCTAATACATAAGCCATATGCTTATAGATTATGAGACTCAGTACACCCATACTGAGAAACTTTGCCTAGCATTAGACTTTGTGGCCACCAAACTTTTCCACTACCTCCTTAACCACAAGACTTATGTCATAACCAATACTAACCCACTTAAGTATATGCACTCCAAACCATACAAAAACTAATATATGACCAAGTGGCTCATGATTTTAGTCAAGTTTGACCTTGAGTTCCTTAATTAGAAGTTAATTAAAGGGAAAGTTATTTTTGACTAATTAGCTGATGCACCATTAATAGATAACCAATCTCCTCCTCTTGAGTTTATAGATGAGTCCATCATGACCCTCTCTCAGGTATACTTCACCTATCAAGCGACTATGTTCTTTGATAGATCAAAGTGTCAATGTGGTGGGGTAGTGGGCATCATACTTATTCCCCTTCATGAAACAAATCTTCCTTTATCCTTCAAGCTAAATTTTAAATGTACCAATAACATGGTTGAGTATGAATCCCTAATCATAGCCCTCTAAACTACATTAGCCTTGGGGGTCAAAAAGATCAACATCTTTAGTGACTCTCAACTTGTGGTTAATAAAATCAATGGCTCTTATCAATGAAATAATGATGTTTTAAAATAGTACAAATAACTAGTTGATCAACTCTTAACATCATTTTAGCATTACCACATCTAAGCTACCTCACAATCTATAAATAAGTTCATTGATACCATGGCTTTCTTCACCTCGTATATCCCATCTTCACCCACTGACTCTAAGATATCTATCATTATCCATCAGCTTACCAAGCCCTCCTATGTCAAATTAGATTATCCCACCATCTTTAATGTGGAGGCAAGCTAACCTGACCTCTAGTATCAGTAGACCTTTGACTATCTTAACTTAGCCATTAGTCCCTCTAGTCTTTTCAATAATACTTGAAGAGTGTTTATCTAGAGTACCTCATTTTATACTATCTTGGGGGGATTATTTATAAATGTGGCTTCAACAGTCTCCTCTTCCACTACCTACGCATTCATGAAGTCATGGATGCTATCAAGGAAATACATGATGTGATCTATGGGGGGCACATTAATGGCCTCATCATAGCTAAACACATCCTTTGCCTTGGCTATTATTGGCCTAACCTTAATAGAGAATAGTATGATTATGTGAAAAAATGTGTTATTTGTCAATAACATGCCAATTTACATCATGTACCTAGCCATAGTCTTTGTGTCTCCAAATTTTTTTTGCCCTTTTCATAATGTGGTTCAGACCTCATTGGTGAAATTAACCCCCATTATTCACAATAAAATCATTCTATTATCATTGTGATCAAATATTTCACCAAGTAGGTCAAAGTTATTCCTTTCATCTCCATCAAATCTAAAAACATTATTAACTTTATCAATCATCATATCATCTATCATTTTGATGTTCCTCACAAAATTATCACCAACAATGGAAAATATTTTAAAAATAAATAAGTCCAAGGTCTTTATGATGCATTTGGAATCAAGTTAAGTTTCTCATTTCCTTATCATCGTCAAGTAAATAGATAATTAGAAGCCTCTAATAGAACTCTCAATAACATGCTAACTAAAATGGTCAATGCATATGGTTGGGATTGGCGTTTGCATTTCCCTTTAGCCTTATAGGCATATCATATTAGCATTTGAACCCCTATGGGTATTACCCCTTTATCTATGGTTTTTAGAGTAGAGGTTGTCTTGCCTCTCAAATTCCAAATTATTTCTCTTCACATATCTTTGCAAGATCCTATCTCAGAAGATGATTATCATCAGCACCACTTAGCTCAGCTTGAGCTACTTGACAAACATCATATAGCTTCCCTTACCCATCATCATGTCAATCAAGAGCAAATCAAAAAAGTTTATAACAAACACCTTAAAATATAAGAATTCAATATCAGAGACCTTGTCCTAAAGGAAAATCAACATGTCACCAATATACAGAAAAGTAAGCGAGCCAAATTTGCTTTCAATTAGATTGGACCTTATATCATAACCCAAAAGTATGGATCAAGAGATTATAAGTATCCTCTCTTGAAGGCAACCCAAAACTTGAGCCACTCAATGCTTTGAATTTAGGCCCTTTCTTTTATTAAAGAGGATCAAACTCACCTTTTGTCTAACTTAAGCTCATCCCTTACATTCAAACCACAATCTTCTCCCTATTTTAGGGGCAACCAATTAAAACTAAATAATGTGATTATCCATCACAATCATGGCCTAATATTGAATAATAGGTACCACAACTCTACCCATGGCATGATTCTCATGGTACTTTCTACCCCTTTCATAGGATGGATTCCCATGATCATTATCACCTAAACCTCTGTACACCTAATTAGCCTTCTTGTTCTTTTTGTTTTGCCTTCATAAAATTTAACCTTTAATCCTATATAAATAGGTCTATGTCAAGAAAAAAACAAACAAATAAGAGAATCAAATTCATAACAAAAAACAATCATGGGTCATTCCTAGCTTTCGTAGACTACTCCCTTGAAGGACAGTGGCTGAAAATATATCAAAAAATTGTTCAATATAAGGTAGACTTCTCCCTTGAAGGACATCTATCAAGAAGCCTTGAACAAAACAAAAAAACTTAGACCACTCCCTTCAAGGATGGCTGAGTCAAGAATTTGTCAAAAGCATAGTAATTTCTTGGAGGCTTCCCACATCAATCAACTTCTCCTAAACAACAAAAAAGCAAAAGACCCATTATCAAAATTAAAACTAAAGCAAACTAATCTTGAAAGCTGAAACTAGCTCTCAAAAGAAAAATAATTTGAAATCTACAATCGACTCTCATGAGTAGGCTTCCCACATCAATCAATCTACACCTTATATGACATAATCTACACCTTATATGACATAGAATTGTTTATACTGGCTCTTTGGTGACCTACATAAGGGGCAAGATAGTCTCCCAAGAAGGTTCCATTTCCATCTCCCCTTTTATTGCACTATAAAGTAAGGGATTTTTGAGCTCACTTGACATTATGTGATCAAAACACCTTTTTAACCAACTAATGAACAATAATGCAAACCATTCGAAGGGATTATGTTCTTTAAGCAAATCCAACTTTAACTTGTTTTTTTCCTTACCAAAGAAGAAGTATTGTACCCTCTTCTTATCCTCTCATAACTAGTCGATATATTCATTTGGACATTTGTCTCTTGGTTATCTTCTCTTTCTTAAATCTAATTTTGTTAATTAACTTACTTTATGTGTTTTACCTTAAGCACAATGACTATGATCATAACCATATCACCATATATCATGAGAAAAAATAGACATCATTAAAATAAACCATGTCCATAAACATAATCATAACCATCAACATCATATTAACATCATACCATCCATGAACAATAAAATAATAAACCATTTTCACCACATATCTAAATCTAAATAAGGAAGCATATACTCATTAAATTTTAGTATGAAAAAACATTATCATGACCATAAATGTCATAAACAAAACAATCAACATAAATAAAAAAGCCATCACATGCCTAGCTAGGTGAGTCCATATCCATATCATAACCATAATCCATAACATCATCAATGAATAACATGAGCATCAACACCATACAAAATATATAATATACAAATACCATGAGTTTATAATCATAAATAACCACATAAATCATGGTTTATACAAAAATATACGTGTATGTCTCTCAAAATATACATCTCACTTCATCGGCTCACAGGTTGGTATCAAAATGATATACAAAAAAATATAAACCATCTAATAACTATCCCCCTCAGGCATCACTACCTCTTGGAGCCTATCCTCCCAATGTACCTACCTATCCCCTTATGGAAGTAGCCCACTAACTTAGTGTCACCATGCTAGGACCACCTACCAAACTATGTTTGTATTCACCCCATTGGGGCTCATCAGGACAACATATCAAGACTATGGACTCGTAATAGTGTAGCTCCTCCACTGTGGCTAGATACCATGTGATGGGGATAGTGCCTAGTGATCCTTCAGGTTCTACAGTTCTTCCTCTAACCTATCTCAAAGAGTCTCTCTCTTGGGTAATTGAGGATAGTGTATCTCTAACCTAGTCCCTCTCACTTTTAAATGCAACCACCTAACCCTATAATGTTTCCATGGAATCCTGTGCCACAACTAATGCCAATCATGACTAATCTTTCTCCATAGTCACCACCTATACATCTCACGTAGCCCCCTGTACCTATGCCCACTAACCTCTACCAACTAGATCGACATCTATTGGATGCCTACCACCATTATCACCCCCAAAATCAACTACAAGATAAAGTATTTGATACCATGTTGGGTACCCATATACAAATCATGTATCATCTATCTCAACCCTATCTAGTAGCTCTTCATGATCAATGAAAATATGTACTAGCTATGGATCTAGGAGTAGAATATTTGTGTCCTCCTACCTATATCTCAAGAACATACCTAAAATACCCTACATTAGGCCAAACTATCACTGAACCCTATAAAAAATAATGAGCTTTGTCTCACCCTCTCTTCTACCAAAGATCCACTTATAGCTCTATAAGGATAGTGTATGTCTCTTGTATCTAGCCCACTCTAGAAACCTGACGTAGGGTCTCCAAATCATGTCACCAATAACCAAGGCATCTAGTGCACCTTTGAACTAATCAATGTCATGAACCCATTCACCTAGTCTTTATATGGAAAAATCATCTGTCCACCGCATCAATCTAACTCTAAAATCCATCTATACATGCCCCTAACATGGTATCCCTATTGATTATAGAACTTAGATGTGCACATATGCCCAACAGTGTATAATAAATTTGATTCTAATGTTATACCTCTTGTGAGCTTTGAATCCCCAAATATCCCTATTTATCTAGACTAGAATCAGAGTTACCCATCCAAAAATTATGTGATCCAGTAACATCTCAACTAGAACCCCCAATAATAGATAGGGAAACCTCCCATTACTTGAATCTAGAATGGCAAAACATGATATCACCATCATCATCATGGTCATCAGTGTCCTATTATCTCTATCCCTCTGATATAGTGGAGTGTAACTAAAACCTTTGGTATGCCACCTATCAAAATCTTGGTCATCTCTATACATCAACTCGATAAGATCATCTCTCTCCCCTCTCTCAATATTATAAATCAGCTCACCCCAAATGGGTATTCATGTAATCTTGTGCACATCCTCAAGTAAGACCATCATCTCAGTAGTGGGTAATAGGAAGGTGTTAGCGGTTGGATCCCATCTCTTGATGAGGGACACTATCATATCCATGTTCCACAACACATGCTGGTAATGTAATATCAAAACAATCCCCACCTCCTCCATGTGTGCCCAATCCATATCAATCATACCTCAGTGAATCTCCATAAAGATATAAGGCACTTGATCTCACATTTGAATCTACTCCCATGCCTATAAAATTTTATATAAAACAAAATTAGTTCTCTATAAATATTTTCTCCTATGAACTTACCTTTATACAACCTATGCCTATGGCTTATCAAAACCAAGCCCTTAACCTACCTTATTTTCAACCTGATCAATCGACCTTTGATCTAGAACATTTTACTCTCTATCCTTAAATGCTATAAGTAAATTACATTATTACCCATAAACCTTCATCATTACCCTTAACATCATTTATTTTTATAAAAACTATTACTTATAAACTTTAAAACTTAAACAAACATTCAACCTTTTCAACAATATAGAAACATTTCCCACCTCTATCAACCATTGATGGTCATGGTGACCACCAATGGTCAGGCAACCTATTCCCATCAGTTATCAACCATCAATAGTTAGTATTAACCATCAATGATCAGGTATGACCATTGACAATCATTGTGCATGACCACCGATATAATTCCTAAACCCTACCCACCTAAAAACCTAGTAAAACACCAAAATCAAACCCTAGATTACTACCTAATCCTATGTTTACCCTCCCATAAATAACATACCTTGACCAACTTAAAAATTTGAACATGAATTTAATAAAAACTAGCAACCCATAAAAGTAGGTAAACATATACCCAAACCCAACCAAACAATCACCAAAATAACCAATTTAAAATTCAGCTATCAAGCTAATCTATTAATTTAATACAACTATTAACTCATTCCTTGACCATCATCAAGGAGTAATCCTAGGACCCACTACCTAGCCATGTCCTCACTCACCCTACATCCTAGCTAGGTCCTCCTTTTGTAGCTCGATCAACTCACTCCAAATCAACCACTTGCCCACTCAATAATTGTCATTAACACTCTCTCAAAAATGGCCAAGGAACAAAACACCAAAGTCAAAATCTTCAAATGAATGAAAATGACACTCAAAGGTGTTTTATTTCTACCCTTTTAGGGTTTCCCCTTGACTATAGATGGTCAAGGTGACCATCGATGGTCTACCCAAGAGCCTTGACCATCGACAGTTAACATATTATGTTTTCCCACTAAAACTAATAATTTTAAAATTTTTTGGCACATACCAAGCTTAGTGCCCACCCATAGAGATTACCTTCTTTTCCCACCTTGACCACCAACCACATCACCTCACCACTAGCCATTTTTGCCAAAACTATCACACACTTTATGATAACTTTGCCTTGGTCCCTTTTTAACCTGAACGATAACACTTGTCATTTTGAACTTGTACTACCTTACACATACCTAACCAATTTATGTCTTCTCAAGAGTACTTCCTCCCTTAGATACCCATGACTACATCAGACTAATTTATGTTTTTCTTAGGAGCACTTCCTACCTTAGATATCCATGAAAAATTAGACCTTACCTAGGAGACTTGTGTTTACAAGTGTTACCAATCACCATGTCTAAATGTGGTCATGTGGTTCACTTGTCACTTGTCCTTCTAGCACTAACCTTAATTTTTACAAATTATGGAAACCTAGTAAATACACAATCTTAGCTATCACAATTTTATTGTAAGATGTATATGTGTTTATGCTTTAGTTCCTAACATATCACCCGACTTTTATCATCACCTTCATCACTCTTCAATCCTGCACTCAATTCTATTTTACCTCATCAATTCCCAATTTGAGGGATAACACCTCTTCCTATGCTTGGGGCAACCAAACCTTTGACCTTCACTCTATTTTTATTTTACCATTTTCTAATACAAACTACATAACAAAAAGGGGTAAAATATAGACACCATAAATCAGCACATGATGGTTCTGAATGTCAAAACTCTCCTCAACCCACCTTTTAACCCAACTTGACCTTGAACCTTGACCCCTGATGGTCACTTTAACTGTTGATGATCACCTTAACCACTGATAGTCAGGGTCTACCATCTAAACCACTTAGCTAACATATACTTTGACTTTCTTTTTTATAATTATCTCATCTAATTCATGTATAATCCAATGCATGCATTAGTTATATTTAGACAATAAGTTTGAACCTAAACTTCTACCTCTTCTTTCTACCTATAAATAGAGGAGGAGAGGGTGAAAAGGCATCTATAATGATCAAGAGATTTTGCATCCAATTTTTTTTTAGTTGTTCTTCTAATGATCCAACAATCTAGCCATCATGATAGAGAGCCAGTGTTTCCATCCATTGGTCAATAGCCAAGTACCATTACTCTATCAAAATCACTCTAGACTCCATCAACAAATTTTCTACCCCAACCATTCACCTGATCAACCACTAAAAACTAAATATCTATTTTTAATTATTAAATCACTTTATTTATACTTCATAATCAGTCTAACCCAAACCAATCTCTCAAAATATTATTCTAGAACCTCATCAATTAGTCTTTTATTACTCAGACCAAGCCATAGTAACCATCGATGGTCACCCTGACTATTAATAGTCTTTCCCAACCATCAATGGTTATCCCTAAATGCTAATGTTTACCCTAACCACTGATGATCAACTCAACCATTGATGGTCACTGTGTGATAAAATAAAAATAATCTATTTTTACCCACTTACCCTCAACCACATCAAACTTTCTTTATCTCTACCTGTTCATAGAGCCCCAAACTATTTTTTGAACCATACCCAACCTATCTCGCATTATTATTGAACTAATTATTGATATAATTAGTTAACTTCATCAATTTATTTATCAATCATTCCTTGTACTTAATTTTAGTATCTTATATCATTTATGTAAGTACTTTATCTTTCAATTTCTAAACTTAATTGTTTAAAAAGTGTGGATTGACAACATCTTAAGGATCCCATGCTTCTTAGACCTATATTTTTAGGAAATACACCCAAATATTTATCTAACCAACCATTTGTTTTAGTTCTTTTTTATATACAATTCATTTCTTTCAAGACAAAGAGGAGCGCTCTATAATTATCTGATTCAACGTGTGCACAACCAAACAATTTTTTCTACCATACCTGTATCTAGTTTCTTTTTTCTTCCTTTCTTAGAATGTAAGTTGAAATTATTTGAAATAGAGATAGTTTGGAAATGACTCCTAGATCATATTGAGGTGGTAAATATATTATGAATTGGTCATAACATAGGTGAATTCATTTAGATAATCGATGTAGTCACAGGTGATGAGTTGGTATTGAATTCCATATGCTCAACATCTATAAAATGAGATTGATATGTGTCTTGAAAAATTATTCAAGTGGGAAAATTATTAAAAGTATAATTAGATAAGGATCAATGTAAGATACTAATACCTCATGTTATTCATAGTGACCAAAATTTCATCATTAGTTAAAGAGTGAGGATTAGTTGATGATTTGATAATATTAGAGGTAGGATATTGAGTATTAGATTAATGATTTGGAAATGGATATTTATAGATGGAAAGGTGAGAATTATCCTAATTGAGAGCATCATGCTTAACTATTGAATAATGGGATTTAACTACCTCTTCATAGGCTTGTTGACATTCACATATCATAGTTTCATGATCAAAATTAGGACCATGGAAAAACTTATGAGAAAACTTCCTAAGTTGCCTACATGTTTCATGAGAATGTCCCTAAATTTCTTAATACCAACAAAACTTTGTGGATCATACCAATGTTTAGTAGGGTGAGTAGTGTCAAGTTATCTTGATAAATTTTTAGGAATATGTTTTTCATTTCTACTGGGGGGAAAGAGGTTTATGAATGTTAACATTGTTTACATTTAATGGTGAATAAGGATGGGGATGGAATGGAATTTCTATGAAATATTAAGAAATATTCACCTCATTGGATCCATTTGGAATAATAGATTGGATGGTGTGTATACAATCATAATTGTCTATAACACCATCATTGGTAGCATATTTGTATTTAGATCTCATAACCATACAAGTTCCTAATATAGGTTGGGAAGGCTCAAACTATCTTATGATGAAATCTTGGAATTTAAATTTATCAAGGGCTTATTACAACAATTTTGGGGATATATTCCAAATTTATATTAGATTTTAGGATGGAGAGTATTAGTGAAGAAATGAAAGAGGTTGTATTCTGACATGTTGTTTTTATATTTGTTAGATAATGCTTTCCAATGATTAATGAAAGTTTGGGAAATTTTAGATTCTACTTATTTATAATTAATGAAATGAAATAAATTATTTTCAATAACTTAATTAGTTTGAAATTCCTAAACCAAGGCATTAATTTAGTCTTCTAAATAAGAAATAATATTAGACTTAAGTTTATTATGCCAATCTAGGGAATCACTTGAAAAGGTTTTGGCTAGAAGTTTGGTGGTAATGAAGGTATTGATCATAATCCAATATTTGTAAAGGTTACCAAATTATTTCAAATGGAAATTTGGATCAGTAGATACATTATATGTGATACTAGGATTGATACCAATAATGTATATGTTTACAATTTGAGGAATTAATGTTTCCTTTTGAAGATTCTTGATGACTTTATTAAGAAGCGAGTGTTAAGGAAGAACATTACCATGTGCATCTCTATGGGGAATTTTAATTTTTCACTCCACATTGAGGTTGTTGAGGATGATTTTGTAATTTAAAGAGTTAAATTTTAATTTTTATCATCTAATTGGCATTATTGTTTTTGGAAGGTATCCATTTGATTCATGTCTTGTAAAAATATTTGATTAGTATCAAGATTTTTTAACTAGTGGAAGCATCTTGAGATGCACTAGTGATATCATTCACATTAATATTGATATGTGCAAATTGAGTATGCCTACTAGAGGAAAGACTTGCTATGGCAGTTGCTATACAAGGCATGGTGGAATAATAAGGAAGGGAAAAGTGTATTTTTTTTCCCCAAATATTATAAAATTTTTATGTGTAAGTGAGGGGGAACATCCTATATGGGGTCCTATCATGAGGTTATATATTACCATATGATCCTTGCCCTTATGTTGAGGGTTTTCATTAAGGAAAAGGATCATTTTGAAAATATACTCAATATTTCACTCATTATCAATAATTAACATATGTGGAGGATAGTTAAATGGATCAAGTGGTTGGAAAATACATAGTGAGTTATAAGTGGTAGTCCTAGTAGTCACATAAACATTTATTTTATCTTGCTTGAAAATAGTATTAAAACAAGGTCTAGGAGCTTGATGGGAATTAGTCAAGTCCATCAGGTTGTGTTTTGTTCTCTATTTGATCATCAAATATACAGTGTGTGATAGAAGATTGAGGTTTAAATAGAATTAGGCTACTCAATAGAGTTACACTATAGAAAATTAACTGTATCATCCAATTCAAAATAGGAAGATTAAAACTCTATCACTCAATTCAATCTAATGTAATGAACATGACATTAAGAAATAAATTGTATCAAATAGTTTGATATAGTTTGTTAGGAAAGATAGAATATAGACTAGAATATATCTATATGGATTTGTTTAATATAATCATGCAAACAAGTGATAAGATACAAAATGTATTTATTTGACTAATGTAGTGTGTTATATGAGATTTAAAAGTAACACAAAATATATTATTTTGATCTATTCAATGTAGTATGTAATATAGAGGTATAAAAATTAACTATATCAAGTTGTTTGATATAATCACTTAAACAAAGAGATGGGATACAAACCTAATTGAGCTAATCGATGCAACCTGATTTGGGAGGTGAAAAGTAATAATAAATAGATTAATTTGATATGTTCAATGTAATATGTAAGATAACATTCTATAAAAATAGCCTAAAATGAAATATATCATTTTTTTGTATCGAGATGTTCGATACAGTGAAGGATACAAACACAAGAGACTATATTAAGTTGGTCTATGTAGTATATACACATACGTAACTATATAAACATTGGCTAATTTAATTACAGCACACAACATATAAATATATTGATGTTGGTTGATACGATATATAATGCAAAATATAATACTAATAAACGAATTAAAATATAAATATTTTGCTAGCTCTTTTTATAAAATAGAATCAGATAGATATATTAAAGGAATTGATTTATTTTTAGGCTCCAAAAGATATTGACTCATCTATTAGATAGTGTCAGTATAATGTCTTAGAGCACTGAGTATGGATGAAGTACCATGCCCAAAGCCCACTAAATCTAGTTTCAAGGGTAAGTTGAGAGTAACTTCCTCGTACTAACTTGTAACTAGTGTACTACAAATTCAAATATATGGATGGATTCCTAAAGTTAATCAAAAAATTAATCTTAGGTGTTTCTAGTATGTTCTTAGGCACATGAAAACTAAGTTTAGTGGTTATATCTATACTATGTCTATGATTATTGGTGTAATCCCCTCATGCCATGATGTTTATAAATAATAGGAAAGAATCATACACAAAGTACTAGATAGTCATTCATGATAGTATCTATGTAATCTGAAAACTATTAGAACATAGTTTTTAAGTTAAATCCAAAATATTAGAAAATAAAATTCAAAAATCAATATAAAAAACCAATTTTTAATAGTTAGTGAATTAACATAAACAAGGAGTCAACTTGAAATGAAATATGTGATTACTTTTTGAAATGAAAATCTAATTTGCCTAGCTTATAATTGAAAATTAAAACAAAATAGAAAGGTATCAATATTGGTTGTAGTTATACACATTATATAATTGTATCGAGTAGATTGATATACTCTATGAAGACAAAATTACAAATAGAGGTATAATACTAAGTCAGACAGATCAATGCATTTTATTAAAAATAATTATAGTACATAACTAAATTGAATAGTTCGATGTAGTTGACTAGAAAATAATTATAAAGGAGTAGAAAAAGATAAGTAAAAAATTATATTGAGTATATCAATATAGTTTATTTGAAATAGAGTTGAGATCTAAGGTTAAAATTGTGTCGTGTTTATCGAAATAGTTTATTGGAAATATGAATGAATAGAGCTATATCCACCTATTTGATATAGGTTATTATTAATATTTTGGTAAAAAGGGATAAGATATAACTATATTGATTTGTTTAATACAATTGGATGGAGATAGATATAAATACGAAACTATATCACGCTAGCCAAAATAGTTTACTAAAAATGTATAAAATAGAACTATATCATTTCATTTGATTAAGTTGGCTAAATAAGTGAAGGTAATGGTTACCTTGATGTCGGGTTTACCATAATATATGAAATTGGCTAGTGTTGACCCACAACTATCATATCTAAAGATCTAGACTTGGAGAAGATAAATCAAGGAGATACCATTGATACTTAATGAATATGGATATGGAAAAATGGATCTGCAAACCTAGAAAGAGGATCACTTATAACACAATTTTAATAGAAAGGGTTCCAAAGCCTCTATGCAATGAACATAATGAAATAGATATAACTAGGCTTATTTTTTTGTATTTAAATATTGTAATTAATAAATCTAAGTAAGGGGGAAGGGTTATAAACAAATAAAAATAACTAATAAGTCATCTTAGTCAAAAGGGGACATAGGCTACCTAAGTTGAAAAGATGACAAGTTAAAACAATCCTATAGCAACACTAAGTATAAGTGTAGAGAATGTTTAAACAAAGAGATATGTATTCATTAACTAAGTAATTATGCAACTTCTATTTATAAAAATAAAAATATAGGGTTATGATATACTTATCTTGCATAATAACTATCTAACCTCAATCTTCCCTTGGCTAATGGTGATTTGAAATAGTTTGTTGTGGTTGTAAGGATATCAAATTATTAATCAAGGTATAAGATACAAAGACTCATCCCATTGCATCTATGATTCCAAAAGATAGGTTTTTCCTCTAATAAAATATTTATGCAATAACTCCTACAAATATAGACCTAGGGTAGAAGTGTAGGCAATATCAATTGAAAATGTATGTTCCCCACCATTGGACTAAAATGGTAACATATATTTATAATGCCAGGTGATCCTAGTCCATCCAAAATATTAAGTCAATGATATCAACCATCTTGATTTAATCTTAAATGGGATGGCTAACCTTTAACTAGGTTAGCGAAGAAGACTTAATTATGAAGATTGCACTGTAACATTTAGAACTACATAAATATGAACAATGTGGTTGGGAAGCGATAGATGATGGATTAAATAAAATTGAAGTCTATAATATAGTAGGAAATTATAGGTCTTGATATATCTATAAGATGCAATATAGAAGGAGATATCTCAGGGAATCAAATTTGAGAAAGCTAGAATTAATGTATGACTAATAAATAGGAAAAAATATCTCTCAGAAATATCATACAACCTACCCACCCCTTTCCTAGTGTACCCTTTAAGGAATTCACTCATGGAGATTGAAACTCAATAGGTTGCTGAAAGATAAAAAGTGTGGTTAAATAGTAAAGTTTAAAAATATTATGTGTATTTACCAAGTCCTCTATCAAGTGAGTCCTTGATTTTTATATATGGTTCTAATTGGGTAATATCTCATGCCACCAACATGTTGGGTAGATGGTTTGACCCTAATAATATATTTGATTTAAAAAATTAACTATTGTTGGGATAGGATCACTATTAATAGGGGAAATTTAGTATCGACTAGTGACATTGACCCAATCTGACATTATCCACTCACACATAAGAACACTAGTTAAAAATCTAGACAATCTAAGAATGATAGTATGCATGTTTTAAATATACTGTTAGGTTCATGTAGGTGTTTAATAACATAATAAAAGTGTCAAACTCATAATGTAACATATAGGTGTGAGATAAGGCTAGGTTATGACAATCTTTGTATGCACAAGTCATGCATGATGAATGTAGGTCAAGCTTGTCATTTTTAAGTACTTCATATTTTAACTTATAAAAATGATCCCTTTTTATTAGAGTAATGGAATTGCTAGAGTAAAAGAAAAAAGGTATGCTTGAGTGTGTGAAAAACACTTTTTATTAGTAATAATCTCAAATTATGTAGGTCATTCAAAAGTAAAACCTATAATACACATATGACAGTCAATGCCCATAAAGTGAAAATTAAAATTTGAACTTGAAATTTGAAAATTAAAGAGTAAGGAATAAAAATGTGTGTTGGTGATAACTATGTTTCCATTATAACTTGTTGGGGATGATTCTTCCTCATTGAAGCATTAGACAAAGGTGTTTTTCACTAATGAAGATGGAGATTAGTTCTTATTGTTGAACAATAAATAAATCAAGGGTGATCAGGCCCAAATTTATGTAACTATGTAATCCATTAGTTTGGAAAGAAAACATAATCCAAACTTTATAAATGTGGGGATAAGTATGTGATGTACTAACCCAAACGACTATTCAAATATGATGAATAATGAGAATTAAATTATAGGTTCATTATAAGTATTTCCATAGATGTTGAACAACACTTAACGACAACATACATTACATAGAAAAACATGAATCAACCACTACAAATGAATTTATAGATTCAAGGTGTATCACTACTCAGTGTTGATGGAAAAGTGATTTACAAATAAACAACTATAATAGTGATTAATACAAAATGTGTAACTGTGCATGAATTAGTATCATTCCCCTTCAATAATGTGCCAATTGATATATAATTGTATGCATATATAAGCTAAACCTGAGAACCTATATCTAAAAAAGTATGTATATGTGGAACTTATATTTTTGTCACTATAAATTATGTATATATGCCCATTCATATGTACCAAAGTGTGTATGAATATATACTTGAGTCTTTGTTAAGTAAGTGCATATGCATGGGATATGCCCCCATAATCTATACTAGTTTTCTAATACTATCATGTTACTGAAACATATGATATTTGAACCATTATAAATCTCTAATATATAATTTTATATTCATAGAGACTTGTGTTTCTATTAAATGCCCACTTTAATTTCCCATTTTAATATGAGGGATGTGTCTTGTAAGTTATTCATCTAAAAATAAAACTAACTATATCATGTCATATAGAAAGATAACATCAAGTATAATTATGTGAAAATGTGGATATCATGTCATCATAGTAATGTATATATTAATAAAGGGATGTATATATAATATGTAATACAAAACATGTAAGTGTCATGTCTAGATAGATGTATCAATGAAACACATAATATGAATCATCACTGAAAGATAACTAAATGTGACTATGTAGTAAAGATGAATAATATGGATCATGACACCAGTCAATATTACCATTCTCAATAACCTCTATAGGATCAATATTTAGTGTCACACATAAGGCCAAGGGCCATATACAAAGGACAAGAAGATGCTGCAAAGAATAAGGCCAAGGGCCACATGTAAGGGAAATAAATATTTATAAAAAATGACTTGAAAATGTCACATCAAAAATGTCAAGGGACACATACAAAATGATATAAATATGTCTCAATTAAATGAAAGGGGCCATACACAAATAAAATTACAAACTAGGCTATCATGCAAGAGAGTAATGACATCAATGAAATGGAGAAAAGTAGAGACTAGTCTACACTATCCATATGTATCAATGTCACATCATAGTATAATAGAAGATCCATCTATCACCATGTTAGATATGACTAAAAATAATGATATATATGAAATTTAGATAGCTCAACATGGTAGATAGGTCATAGAAAGATATAACCTATGACATTAAAACTTACATAATAAGACGCCATCGGTATTGGCATGGAAACTAGGTAGAGGAAAGTCCAACATCTATATGTCCATGCGTAACCTCTATGTCATAAATCACACTCGTATAATTTGAAATGCATGTGTATGAAAATAATAATACATAAACCAAAATTGTGATAAATAGTGTAATATAATGATCATGTCATGATTGGTTCCTCTTTTTATATATTTTTTAATATGTGAATGTTTTTTAATTTTTAATTATTTGTAATTTTTTATGTTTAAAATATACCAAGTTTATAGAATAGTTTGAGGGTCACTTGTCATGAGTGAATTGTATTAAATGTATGCATAAATCATGTACGATACACTACCTATCATGATCACTCCTCATATAATTTAGTGTATAATGGGTATATTTTAATGTATCACTACTTATGATCATTTTGAAACATTTTAAATTATGTGGTATTAAGTGAGTATGTGTTATAGGATATGATGGAATTATTGAGCCCAAAATAACTCTCTGATATGATGGGTGTTGAATAGATGGTTATATAGTAAACTTAACTACACTCCTCTGAATTGGGAGTGTAGAAATATCTTACATATATGTAACCATTGGCTCCATATAATTATCATGTATGGATATATCAACCAAATGCAATGGTGATGGGTGTGGAAGGGGAGATACCAATGGATTTAGAGGGTACTCACATTGTACATATGTAACTATGACTAAGTTATTGAAGTGTATGTAATTGAGATAACAATCCATTATATATGGTACTACACAAATATTTTACATCCAATGAAATTGTAACAACATGTCAAATATTGTAATTAAATTACTTAGATGTTCACACAAATTCACATAGAACAAATAGATACAAGAGATCACATAGCAATAATCGATACCAAAGCAGGATACTAGATAGTATAGTAAATCCACTTTGACGGGGTAACCTAAACAAAAATGCAATAAGATCATAATAATTCATACATGATGATTAAAGAATAACCAATACCTCATTAATATATTCTACTTAGCATGGTTATTATGTAGACCAACCTATCTAAGAACATAAATAAATGTAACAAGCATATAAAAGAGGTATGCAATCCACAAGTCAACCACACATATCCCTAGACACACCAACGGTTAAGGGCATACCATGCCCTTCCCCTTCAAAACAACATTATCTTCAATGTTGAGGCAACTTTAGATGTTTCTACACAAAGATTGATCTTCCCAAGTGGTATCTTCACATGGTATATTCTTCCATTTGATCAGGTACTTTTTAATCGCTCTAGACCATAGCTCTTAGTGTGCATGTGAAGGATCAAGAACAAATCTACCTTCCACATCCAATTTTGGTAACTCTATTTGAATGGCAAATCTATGTCTAATGACTTTCTTTAGGCATGATACATGAAATATTAGATGTATGTGAGTGGATGAAGGAACTCTAAGTTGTAAGCCACATTACCAATTTTTTGCAAGATTTGATAAGGCCCTTAATACTTAGGGGACATATTGTTATCCTTTTTTGTTGCTTTAATGAAATCTGCTTATATGGTTTCAAGTGAACAAAGATCCAATCACCAATATAAAAATTCCTCTCACTTCTATGTGGATCTCCTTATTGCTTCATATGATTCTAGGCCATATCTAAATTTTTACGCAAGATTGTAAGGGCCTCCTATTGATGGTGAATATTTTATTCAACTACATGAAATTTAGGATGGACCTTCAAGGTTGAAGTGATGGATGGAGGATGGTATCCATACAGTGCCACAAAGGGAGATATTTTGGAAGAACTATGAATAGAAGTTTATACCACCATTCAAAAAGTGGTAACCAATGAACCCATTTATCTTATTTATAAAAAACAAAACAATGGAGATATCCTTCTATAAATTTGTTGACTACCTCAGTTTGTCCATTAGTTTGAGGATGATAAGATGAACTATGAGCCAATTGGGTGTCCAAACATGCAAAAAACTCAGTCCAAAAATTACTAATAAAAATGGGATCTCTATCACTAACAATGATCTTAGGGGTCCCACGTAATTTATGAACTATATTGAGAAAAGCAATAGATAGTGTACTAGAAAAAAATGGTGGTGATAAATAATAAAAATGAGCATACTTACTGAGATGATCCACAACAACCATGATAACATTTTGACCATTAGATCTTGGTAACCCTGGAATGAAATCCATAGATACCTCTTCCCAACATTGGCTAGGGATGGATAAGAATTGTAAAAGACCTTGATTTTTAATGGTTCCACCTTTGTTTTGTTGACAGATCATACATTCAACCACATATTTTTGGACATACCCCTTGAGTCCTTCCCAAAAAAAATCTTGCTTAATTCTATGATAGGTTTTCAAAAATATTGAATGACCCCCAAGTGGAGTTGTATGAAGTTCTTGAAGGATTTTTTTGTTTAAGAATAGAATTATTACATAGGTATAATCTATCTTTATACCATAATGCATTACCCTTCCATGTGAATTTTTCAAATCCACCTAAACCTTGCTAAATATTTTGAATCAAATCATGGGTAGCACTATTATTTTCCCATTCTGATCGTGCTTCTTCTAACTAATCTACTTTTAAAATGGTTATGACACATATCAATGCCTCAACTGATTCATCTTTTTTGGATAGTGCATATACCACCACATTATCCTTGCCTTTTTTGTAGACTATTTGAAAATCATAGCCTCACATCTTAGTTATTTATGTTGTTTTTCAAATGAAAACCATTCTTCTAAAAAATATTTGAGACTATCATGATCAGTCTTTACCTAAAAGTATTGACCCATCAAATAAGGTCTCCATTATTTGACTGCATGAAAAATGGCCATAATTTCTTTCTCATATATGGGTTTGTGTTGATTTTTACCTTTTAGTTGATGACTTTCAAATTCAAGTGATCTACCTTCTTGCATGAGTATAACACCCATACCATACCCATATGCATCACATTCAATCACAAAATTCTTAGAAACTTTAAGAGTGGCCAATACTAGATTAATGCACATAGCCAATTTCAATTGTTCAAATGCCCTGGTAGCTATATCAGTCCACTGAATGGAGTCTTTCTTCAACAAAGAGGTGATTTGGGTTGTAATTCTACCATAATTTTTGAAAAACCTATGATAGTAACTATTTAACCCCAAAAATCCTTTTAGTTACTTGAGTGTCTTAAGAATTGGCCAGTCCACCATTGCATGGATATTTTTAGGATCCACTTTCACTCCTTCATGAGAAACTAGATGGCCCAAATATTCAACCTCACAAGCCTCGAAAGTGCATTTTGAAGGTTTGGCATACAACTGATGTTCTTCTAGAATTGAGAGTACCTATTGCACATATTTTAAATGTTCTTCCCAATTTTTACTATAAATGAGGATATCATTAAAAAATACCAGAACAAATTTCCTCAAAAATGGCCTAAAAAAAGTATTCATCAAACTCTGAAAAGTAGATGGTGCATTTTTTAGACTAAAAGGCATAACCAAAAAATCATAATGGTCCTCATGAGTTTTGAAAGCTATTTTAGGTATGTCTTCATCATGATCTAGATTTGCTGATACCCAAAACATAGATCTAACTTGGTAGAATAAAAGCACCATTCAATTCATCTATCAAATTATCAATGATAGGAATAGGAAACCTATTTTTGATAGTGTAGTTGTTGAGTTATCTATAGTCAGGACACATCTTCCAAGTGTTATCTTTCTTTCTCACTATGACAACTAGAGAAGAATATTCACTTTGGCTATGATGAATAATTCCTACAGCCAACATCTCTTGTACCATTTTTCCAATTTCAATTTTTTGGTTATAGGGATACCTATATGGCCTAAGATTAGGTGGTTTACTATCAATAATAAGTTTTATTGCATGATCATGTGTGTGACTAGGTGGAAGTCCTTTTGGCATATCACCAAAAACAATCGAATGACCATCAATCACTTATTGCAGATTAAGAGGTAGAGATGGTTGAGTTGACTATACTTCCATGGAAAACATGTGAGCTATAAATCCTTCAGCACCCTTATGGAGAATCTTTATCATTTGATGGGAGACAACAAGTTATGGAGATTTATCCTTTAATCCCCTTAGCTCAAATATCCTTTATTAATAATGAAAATGCATGAATAATTATTAAAAATTCATCTCAATAGTTCCCAAAGTGGTGAGCCACTGTACTCCTAGATTAATGTCAACTCCACCCATGTGAATAGAAAAGATAAGAGAGTCCAAAAAGTAGCCTCCCATGGTCAAATTATTACTATAACATTTTCCTAAATAGCTAATAGTACCACCATCTAAAATCATAATCTAAAATTTTCGAGCTAGATAAATAAAATAGTTCAAACAAGTAGCCAACTTACTGTTGATGAAGTTGTGTGTGCTCCCAGAATCAATCAAGACAATGAATTTTTATTTTTTAAGGAAATCCATCACCTTAAGACTTATGGGAGTAATAATACTTGAAATTACATGACAAGAAATAGTAGGCTGAGAGTCTTCAAATTCCTCCTCAAGAACTTCTTCATCCTTAACATTTACCTCTTCATCATCTTCATCCTCAATGGCACCCTCAATGTAAAATAACTTCTTTTCAGCACAATGATGGTCTTTACTCCACTTTCTATCACAACCATAACACAACCCTTTGGCTCACTTCTCCTCAATTTATCATTATGTCAATCTGGTGGGTTGCTAAAATGATGGTGCTAGAAAGGTATGATCATGACCAACAGTGAAAGTTTTCCTTCTGACCATCTCTTTTTCTTCTACCAGGTGTGCCCTAGAGATAGCTTCTAATACAGATGCTAGGTGAAACATTCAAACCTTAAATTGGATTTTATTTTTGAGGCCACCCAAAAAAAGATTAGTCAAATTTACCTCAGTGATGTCTTCCACCCATAAGGAGAAATTCTAAAATTGATGAATATTATCCTTCACAAATCCTATTTACTACAATTTGGCTAATTGACTAAAATATTTTTTAGATAAATTATTATGATAATGAGTCAAAAACTCATCTATGAAAATAGATCATGTAATAGGATCACCATTCTTTTTCTTTTGAGTACACAACCAATGATACCAAATGAACTACTTAGGTTCTAGATATAGAGATGTCACTATCACCTTCTGAGAACTAGGAGTTTGATGCAACTAAAATAAATTTTCAATTTGGGTAAATCGAGTGAGAGGATCCTTACCATAAAAATTATGCATATCTACTTTTAATAACATTGATTTCACACCAGTATGAGAGTTTTTGGTATTGAGAGGAGTTAAATGCTGAAATGGAGGGTTGTTAGGCTAAAATTGAGATGCAAGGGTAGCTAATTACATAGTGATATAATGTAATTTAGTGTGAACCCGATTAATCTCTCCATGCATCCCTAAAACATTAGCTTGAACTGGAATAAAGTTGTCATACCTTACCAAGTTCTTTATGTCATCCTAAAATTGAGAAATCACTAGATTTGAAGTTCTAGATTCCATGTATTTGGTAGGAGTCTTAAGAGTTTTTGGTGCCCCTTTTCTTCCTCAAGTTGAAGGAAATACCATAAAAAACCCTATGAGGGTTTTTACCACAAAAAAAGTGTATCAAGAGATGATACCATTGTGATCACCTTGCCAAGATGAGTCCAACAATTGCATTTGTGCACTAGGGTGAAAATTTTGGCACAAAAAAGTGTACCAACAGAATATACAATTATGATCATCTCATCAAGATGAATCCAATGACTGAAATTATGCAATAGGAAAAAAAATCTAGACTTTTTTTTTACTAAATATTTTTTTTCAAAAAAGTCTTTTGAGCAATACTGCACTGACAGAAAAAATAAATTCTTCCTAGATTGCAAGTTATGTTTTTTTGCTCCTTCTCCCAAAAGCCACACCTCGCTAGATATGAAAAAAAATTCTATAAAAAACTTACCCAAATCAAAGCTTTGATACCACTTGCAATTAAATTACTTAGATGTTTGCATAAATTCACACTAAATAAATAGATATGAGAGATCACACAATAAGAACGATAGAAAAGTAGAATACTAGATAGAAGAAAAGCCACTTCAAGGGGGAAACCTCCAAAACAATGTAATAAGAATAGAATAATTCATATATGATGATTAAAGACTAACCACTACCTCCTATATATATTCTACTTAGCCATGGTTATTCCATAAGCTGACCTATCTAAGTACATAGAGAAATGTAACAAACATATAAAAGAGGTATGTAAGCCACAAGTAGGTCACACATATTCCTAGACACACCAATGGTTAAGGATGTAACAAATACCCTATTACTCTATATAACTAAGAATGGAGTGGATACTATATTTGAACCCTCTTGATTAGGTAGTGCTATGTGTCTGAGGGTATTTTATTTTGTCATAGTATACCTTGGTTGTTCTTGATGTATCTTGTATATCTTGTTTTTTTATCTTAGGGAGTGAATAAGTGTGATTGTGCACATGTTCTCACTTTACCCATTATTGATCATGAAACTATGTATGGGTTTCTTATTGATAGCTCTATTAATAGTGCATGAAAATCTAAATCATCATAAAAATATCACTATCATCAAATGTGATCATAGGACACTATGGTGAGGTTATAGTAAGTGTACCAATAATCATGTCTATTGGGTGATCATATGTCATAAGTGGAGGGTGTATATTATATGCATAGTCTATTTTTGATATATCCTTAGTATTTGTTATTTCTTTATTTAGAAATGGATGATTGAATATTTTCAACTTATGATTTATATTTTTTTGTGTTATAGATTCCCCTATAAGTGTGATCAAATCAATATTTAATCATCAATAAGATATTTATGTTATGTTTTAATTTAAATAATTTGTTGGTATAATGTCCCATAGTTTGATGATAGTCATAATATACATTACTATCATATTTATTTAGTGTAAGATTATTTAGATCAAACTATTATGGATGAGGAAGAGTGATAATTTTGGACTCAAGTAGATTTTATAATAATATATAAGGAGATGATGATAATTTGTAAAATTACCTCTATGGTGGAGCTAAAAATTGGATTCGATTTATAGGTTATAATACTACATTAACTATAATATTTACTTCATTATTATTATTATAATTGGGATTGACCTCGTATCATATTTTTATTTAGAAATTCATTGTTGAATTATGTATAGGAGCATGTGTATACTTGGGCTTGTTTAAATATATGAACTTAATTCATTTATCTCTTACTATGTGCCATAGCTCATCAAAGGATTTGAATATTTTGAAGATGATTGAATAATGGAGTGTTGCAATAAATATTTGCTTGAATATGTCTTGTAGCTCATTTTCACCCATAAATTTATTCATATTAGCTATCATATTATTGTACAAAATTACATAATCATGAATTGGCTCATTAGATCCTTTCTTGAGTTTAAAAATTTATGTATAAGATAGTTTCTCATTAATGTTGATAGTGTAACTGCTATAAATTTATTTTCCAAAGGGTTGAATGTTCTAACTCATTAGAAGGGAAGGTCATAACACCATCACAAATCATATTTATTAAGACTTATCTATAATATATTGGCTAGTAATTTTCCATTGTATGTGGAATCCAAGCATACTATGTGGAATTATCAAAGTTGTTATAGATCACCTTAACCTTCATATAATTGAATCTTAGGAGATACAAAACCTATAGGTAAAGGATATGTTTTTATATCTAGGGTTAATGGATTATGACACATGACATGTGAATCCATTGAATGACTAGCTCTAGGTTCATATTATCTAATTATAGCACTTTTTAATATAGAGTTGTAACAATCTTCTCAAGGGAACATGTAGTAGGGAAGGTTGGTGATGTAACATGTGTAGTCATCATAAGAGGGGTAAAGGTTGCTTGTGTAGGAACAAGTATGGATTTTTTCAATCCTTGTGATCCCTCCACACTCTGGGTAGATGTCAAATACGTCACTATATTTTTCCATGTAAAAATAATACCAATAATAAATGTTTGAACACTTGAACTGTAATTAATAGCTTGAAAGGATGTGTTGATATCACAAAAGGGGTCTTATTTTTTCCATATGTATTATCTTGAGCCAAAATTTTGTTTTTTATTTCTTATGATATATAACATTGCATCGAGCTAATGTGGATTAAAGTTAAGATATTCAATGAAATTTGGTTTATCAAATGCATCAAGTTGATCCATAGTAGTTATTTCATGAATTTTAATAGTCTAAAAATTCATGACAAATCCATCAATAAAGTGTGTACTATGTATTTTATAATCCTTATTAGGAGTAACGAAGGAGGTCATGCATTATTTTATCATTTGGTGATAATAGGAAGTAAACCTAATTAGATGTTACAACAATATGATCTGAAGAAGGCTTCAAATTATTCATTATGAATTTTAGCCTTATTAGTGTTCGTAGATTTGATGCAGTTAATTATATGATTTATAAAATTGTAAGTTATCTAAGAGAAATAATATGTAAATATTACATTCATAACTTGAATTAACAAATAGATATATTGGTTATCAATTATATCTTTAGGTAATGTGTATATTAGGGATAATAAAAAATTAGGTCTAAAATAAACTCCCAAGGATGAAATATGAAGCCTTGGAATGATGAAACCCTAAGGGTAAACCTATATTTTGGGATGCTTCATGAAATGTATAGGTTAACCATTATGTTCTACCCTAATTTTAGTTATATAAACCCTAATGGGATAGAAAATAGTATGTTAATTTAGATTGATAAATATAGAATTTAAGTATAAATTTAAATGTATAAGATGAAAGTATATTACAATGATTTTACAAGTGGTATATGTTAAATATAGTAAGTATAACTATATTCTTAGATTGACTATTTATTTGTGATTATATTGTTACAGTGAAAAATAGATTGAAATAGGCTTTTGATTCATCCAAATCCAAAATTATGTTTCTATCTAGACATGGTCCATTTTTCTAGTTTTGGATTAGTATTGATTATTGATATTGCCCTGTAGTGGTTGGTAGTGACCTATGTATAAATTAGGGTTTATGATTACCGGTAACCTTCATATAGATTTGAAATATTTTTAAGTGTGATGTTTAATCCTATTGATACACATACTTCCAAAAATAAACCTCCATCTTAAAACCCTAGATTTCCTTGTGACGGATATAAACCTATAAAAATTGGGGAAGTGTAATGAGATAAGCTAACCCCAATCACCCCCATTGATGATTGACCACTACCTAAATATTTGATCTCTAATTATGAAAGTCAAGCCATGTTTACTTCTCTCACATAGTGTGATTATATATATATATATATATATATATACCAAATAAGTATTTAGTCCCATATAAGGTAAGGCCTTGATTTGATATACGTTTCTAATTGGGTAATTTATCACGCCATTGACATGTTAGGCATATGGGTTGACCTTAATGAAATATTTAATTATAAAAATTAATGGTTTTTGAGTGAGTGTCACTATTTAAAGGCATATGTTAGTACCTATTGATGATACTGAGCCACTCTAACATTAATGACCTATGCATAAGAAGACTAAAATAAACATTTGGTAGTCTATGCATGATAGTATTTAGGTTTGAGATAGATAATGAAGTTATTTTAGGTGAGTAATAATATAATGAAAGGGTTAAATTCACAAGGTAGAATGTAGGTGTGAGAGAAGTGCAAGTTAAGACCATATTTGTGCATTAAAGCCATGCATGGTAAATTTATGTCAATCTTGACATTTTCAAGTACATAATACTATATTTTAGTATCTATAGTTAATGTGATTAGAATATAAAAATATGGGTTTCTTGTTTATTTAGGATAGACATATATTTCACATATTTTACATCTAATTGTTATCATACAAAATACTATAGAAATATCAATAGGAAAGATTATAAAAAAATTAGTTCATTTAGGTTAATTGTAGTGTTTATAGAATTTCTAGTAGATGCTAGTTTAGATAAATTATTCATATTATTTAGATATAATTCATAATCACTGGTTAATTAATTACAACCATATCATATGAGTATAGTTTGAATACTATATAACTAGTTACTGTTAGTTCAATAAAGCTTTCAATGTCTATAATAACATGTACCACTCAATTGATATTTTAAAAAAGCCATTTTATAAAAAAGAGTCATTGGAAACTTGTTTATTAAAATAACATACATTCCTATAACTAATTCAATTATTTACCTCTCTTGTATTTTTTTTACATTGGTATGAGTACAAAGAACTAGTGGCACCTAGTACATGTAAGATAGACATATAGTAAATTTTAGATATAAAAAATGAGTAAAATATTAGTTAATTTAAGTTAATCATGTTTTTACAGAATAGGTAGCATCTACTAGTTCAATTAAGTCAACCACATTATTTATACAATAATTTATGGCTAGTGTTTTATTAAATATAGCCATATAAATTTATAATAATTTTCTTGTTATTATATTTTCAAAAAAATATTTTAAAATTATATAAAATTAATTTCATAAATAAATTTTATTGATTTACATCAATATCATTCCAAAACCTCATATACTATCTCAATAAAATAATTATTTCCTTGTTTGTTAGGAGAGTGTGAGTACATTATAACTAACAACTGCTAGATTAATTAAAAATTACCATATTGATATAAAAAAATAAGTACATTACACTTGATATTTTAAACAATTTATTTTATTTAAATAATATAAGCAGCCACTTGTTCATTAAAATAACAATATTATTTACAATATATTTCTCTTTATTTATTTGATAGTATAATTTTACTAAGGTCTAAATCCCAAGTAAAATAAAATACTAGAAAAAAACAACCTAAACTTTTTGATAAAATGTTATTCAATAAATTACATTAAAAATATACAAAAAGGTTAAAAGGATATACGAGTATTCTAACATACAAAACTAGTTAAAATTTGGAAAGATAGTAAGAAAAGCACCTAATTGAGCAATAACTCAATATAAAAGATCAACTAGTATACAATACCAACATAGATTCTATTGATAGGTTCAAAAACCTACCATAAATAATTGAAACTCTCATCAACATTTGATACCATAACTTCCTTAATGATATATGACTCCAAGAGATCAAATAAATAAAAAATCTTCAAACTTGAGATTCTCTTTTAGGACACAATCATTTTAATTGTCATTAAATTGATATTTTTTCCATCCTATTACTTAACCCATAATTTACAAGTGGATTTAGGGAAACCCATTTTAGTAGAGTAAAAATATGGGGTTACATTAATTTCTTCAAAACAGGGAGATAGAGGTTCTGAAGAAAATATGGAAATTTTTTATAGATTTTGTATGGGTAGTGTTTGAGGGAGGGGTTACCTAAAAGAAACCTTATTGAGAAAATAACTAGGGGGTTATAATGAAATTCATTAACATCAATTGGGCATGGAATTGCGAACATCTTATAAAAAAAATTTATCAACTAAATTAGACTCTTAAGTGTAGATAGTAAAATATGGTATTCAATACCTGATAATGACAATCTTGACATATTTATCAAGCATGCCTTGTGCACACAAAAATGGCATTAATCTACCATTATCTCACACATATATTCTACTTTGTGAGTTGGATCATTTTTTTTACTATTACACACATACATGTACCTAATTATGTATTATCTTACAAAAAAATCTCTAGATCCTTAGTTCAATCCTCTTTTGCATGGGTCATTGCTATCAAGATGGATCTGTATTATTAGTCTATAATGATCTTATCTTTTTGGTACTAACCTTATCCCAATAATGACTATTTTATATAGCTAAATATATCCCTAGGGTTGGGCTATCTTCCTAGCCTATAAGTGGCATGAAAAATTACCCAATTGGAATCATATTTATACAAACAAATACTTCACTTGAAAGGGGGCTTGACACTCATTTGGTACACATCTATACATTGTTTTACATTAATAAAATTTACTCTATTCTTCCCAATTACAAAGTATTCACTAGGATCAGTCATAATCCAATTATAAATCATACCAAATCTAAGTTAAATCAAGCATTGTCACATATTAAAGATAAATTATGAGATACATACATATAGCTAAGGATAAAAATTTTAAAATCACACTAAGTGCATGATCTATGTGTGGCTTGATTATCTCTTCGGAGTATCAAATACATAGGTAATGGTAAATCATCAAATGAGAGCGATTAGGGTCAACTCAACCCATTAAATGATAGAGTGTTATGTGCACTCATGTGACCATATGATTACTCCTACACACCAATACCATAGTTTCAAGCTCTTAAACATTATGCACATGATAAAGTTCAAAAAATAATTATGCATAATATAATATCGATATTAATATCTCAAAATAATCAATATATAATACATATAATCCTCTTTCTCTATAATATAGGAGAATTACAAGGAGTGCCTAATAAATAGGTAAATGAGTTGATTTCATAACAACTCCTTGGTTGTTGTAATGAGCCCAAATATATGGAATGTATAAATAGGCACATAACAAAATATTATTCATGCACACATTAAAAATAACTCCAACAACTATTAAAAAAATTCAAAATCAAGCTTAAATCCATGAGTAGGTGTGAACATGGCTAATGACAAAACTAGTTTGGAAATAACTCAAACCACTAGCTAGTGTGAACATGACCACTTGAACACCCTCCCTTAATTATAAAGTATGGAGTGAGAAAAGAGAAATAAAAGAAACTAAATGGTCCCCAAAAACTAAGCCTAATCATGTACCCATGTATAAAATCACACTAAAATACAAAGTGTCCTTATGATAAGTAATCCATCTTACCAAAATAAATGGACGTCAAGCCATTGTAGCCACCAATTCAAATAGTAAATGGTACTTTGTATGAGGATCACTCAGTAAAAAGACACTGATCATAAAACATTGGGAAAAAGAGTTACTAATGATGAAATGTATCATCTCAAGGTACCAAAAAATATCAAAAACCATGATGTGTGTGTATAACATAATGTATGATATAGGGCATCCCAAGAAGCATGACTAAAAATATCATAAAAGTGCACTTGATGGAGTGAATCCCATCAAACAAAAGTGCTCTCAATCAACTACCTAAAAAGGAAAAATGTGGTGATCCAAGGGCTAGCAAGGAGAACAACACCTAAATCAATATGTGCACATACACACACACACACACACACCATAATTCTAAAATGGGTGTAGTGATTCAAAAAACATATTTGTATGAGTGGGTGAATCTCACTAAAAAACATTGAAATGTTGAGACTAGGATTGACCAAAATAAATACTCTTTGAAATATTAGACTCCACAACAAATTTACTTAGAATATCAACATAAAATATGCAAATACAAATATCTCAATAATATATCCTTGGTGGTGATAGGATATTAAAAAATGGAAGAATAAATTCCTTAACATGGAACATGTACACATGAAGAAAAAAATCCATGCCTCCCATTGTGACTACAAATAAAGGTCTGATACAACAATAATATATCTAAATGATGAAATAAAGTCCATAATGTAGTCAAATTTTAGTAGATAACAAGTATGAAATGAGACATGGAGGCTCTAAAAAATTATACCTAACAAGGAATGACAATAACCAAGGTAGGAAGAACAATGTGTGGTCAAAGCAACTGAGTAGTGAAGGAACCTCGCCTATAGCGTCTTCTCAAATAATGTTGTTGATGTTACCAATAATGATCATAAATCCACCCTAAATGAACATGAATGGTGGATATCTATGCCTGTATATGAGTGGGTGCAAAGTATATGGTACAATAATGCAAGGTAACATCTAAAGAAGTGTCAAGTGGATCATGTCTGACCACTATAATCTTAGTTTTCTCAAGCCTGAATGAAGGTGTAAATAGGGATCATATGTATCTAAATATCCTCATGAAGAGTGTGTGAACAAAATATGGAGCTCTATTATATGATCCTAATGAATATGAAATACTAGTATAGTAACTAATGCCATGCCAAGTAATCCATGTAATAGGTTGGCTAGGGGGATTGATGCTATGTAGATGCTTCCCAATGTCCATAAGTCCAGTAGTGTGACCCAAAAAACATAGAATATGTGAGAAAAAAACTAGTGGTATGATTCTCAAAATAATCAGGCATATATATAGGTGTAACTAAAGTGAGATGTGTAGAGTGTTCAACAACACTAGGTCCATAAGTATCATCTGTAATAGAGGGTCAACATGAACAATGGGATGCTTAAAATATGATAGATCAAACTATAAAAGTGTATCAAGTGGATGCATACCATATTCAATAACACATGATGCACTATGAATAGGGACATGAGATTCTAACATATCAATCTGATGTTTTGTATGTGTACTAACTAGTTCATTCTATAGAGAGAATGTGATGGCATCTTTTCCATGAATCAAGGATCATAAAAAAGAATTTTATTTTATTAACTTTCTACTTGCTTCCTCAAGTGCCAGGAAAGAATCCATAGGATCAGTGGGTTACTAAATGTATGGTATGGTGTTACCAATAATCAAATTAGAATCTACAATATGAGTAACAATCATAGAATTAGAAATTGCATTAGTATGTGGAGGAGATGTAGGTACCTCATTTAAATGAACATCAATAAACAAATCTATAGAATCAATAGTAAGAAGAGGTGGTAAAAGTGTCTTGTCCTTAAAAAATGAGTCCTCACTAATAAATTATGGAGGATAATAACCAATAGAAGGAGGAGTATATTATAAATATTACTTATGCATATCACCATCAAGAATTAGACCCTCATAAATGGGAGAAGATGGTGGAGAAACATCAACAATGTCACCAAGAAAAACCTCACTATGAGAGGGAGGAGAAGGAAGAGGAATAGTGGGAGTTGAAGTAACCTCTACAAACAATGCCAAAATAACATCCCAAGCTTCTTCAGGTGATGTGGTATGTACAATGTGAGAATGAAAACTATCTAAAACATGGAGGAGAATGAAACAAAGTGCTTCATTTTTCATGAATACATGCCACACAATATTGTCCTAATCTATAAAGTATATAAATTCACCAAGTAAAACTCTCCATAATACTTTTATCTACAAGTGTATCTATATTTTAGTTTTTAATGCGGTGTACTTGGAAGAACTTAGGGGTTCAAACATACATGAATCCATACCTAAAAATAATAGAAACTAATAATGGTGAGAAATAGCCAAATGAGAACAAAAAATGATCCCCATAATGGACATAGATTATCACATAAAAAATGTATATTAGTAAAAAAATGGCACAAAAGAGGATAAATCACACTAAAATGGGACATCAGACTCTATCAAAAATGCATCCTATGTACAAATTTCATACAAAATAAATGAAGTGTTTTTACAAGGGGATTTGACTTCTTGCCAAATCAGATCTTGCCTTGGGGTCTTTGACACTCATAAGTATTGAATAAGGGGATAGGGTGTGGGGGTTTGGGGGTATAATACCCAAATAAAGTGAAGGGGTAGCACCCCTAGTAGGATCTA
This sequence comes from Torreya grandis, assembly GCA_037957365.1. NCBI lineage: Eukaryota > Viridiplantae > Streptophyta > Pinopsida > Cupressales > Taxaceae > Torreya > Torreya grandis. The sequence goes on along the minus strand of JARHVA010002153.1, from coordinate 2,153,562 downwards.
AGGGTAGATACCCTAATGTATTCAAGGGGTAGCACCCCTAATGCCAAAAGAAATTTAGATCTTACATGGCCTTTGAATTAGCCCAAAATTCACCAATATTACCAACAAAATAAGTCCCCCTTTTACATGAAAATTGTCCTATAAAGTGTTTCAAAAATAATACAATGCCCACCCCCCACTTATTTGTTTTATATCTCCCCCTTAATATAAAACTATCACTTTCAAGAAGGTAATTAATGCAAATTTACGTTTTACAAGGTAAAAAATGAATGATTTATCTTCAACAAATATTATTTTTTATTTAAAATAAAAAAGTGATTTTTTGTATAAATTTAGTCATAATATTTGATCCCAATACCTCACACTTAATAATTACCTATCGAAATATTAATTACCACTTCACTAATGTCTAATTTTGAAATATTACTTTCAAAAATTTCCTTTAAACTACTTTTTAAAAGTCAAAAAAATGAAAAAAAAAGTCCATAAGTACTCACATATGCAAAATAGGGTGCAATAAATTGGTCAAAATCTCAAAAAATATTTCATAACAATCTTTTGTAGGATCCAAAGCACAAGGTTGTTCAAAATTATGAAAACAAGATTGTAAGAAAACTCCACCATAATGCAACTGTAGATTTTTATATAGGTTCCTAGGGTTATGTGTCTAGATTCAAGTAGGTATAGAGTGAAAAAAATAATATTTTGTTTATTTATTTTCCTATATGTTTCTAAATGGAAAAATCTCTTTGAATGGACTCAAAAGTACTTGTTAGATTCTATGCAAGAGTCAAAAAATTGCTTGACTAAGCCTTGATATAGATTCCCAAAAAGCTGTATAATAGCATGCACACTAGTACAACCTAGTTTAGGATGAAATTAGACTTAGTTTAATAATCTCCCATATAATCATATTTTATTTTTTTAGTCTATACAACCTCAAAATAGAAGAAAATTATATGGGTCAATAAAAAACTAGGGACTACCTACCAATTTGTTCTACAAATAACTAAAAACATTATATAGCTTGATCAAAAGTTATACAACTAGGTCTATGATGCAACATGGAATAGTAATATAACCCTAACTATTTTAAGATTTTAGAAATTTTATTTGTACATGTGGTGAATAAAAATTGTATTGTTGTAGGGAGATGCTATAAGAACCAAACATAATTTTTTGCCCCATAAACACTATATGACCTATTATAATATGGTCCTTAAAAATTTTAGAGGACATATAACTCAATTTTATACACCCCTATACTTTAAATTTCTAGTGTTTAAACTTGTATGGCCTAAAAATAAAACTCCAAGCCCAAATACCATAAAAAAGAGTTGTACAGTCCAAAATAAGAAGATAAAATGTGTTGAATATCTATAGGGAACTATGGAAGAAATATACATTTAGTAATGGATACATGGAGAATATTTGATACCATGACAAAGTTTTATATACACTCATGTGACTATAAGATCATTCAATCACACCATTACCATATTTTCAAGTTCTCAGACATTATGCACACAACAAAGACCATATAAGAATTATGCATAATAATCTCCATATTGTTATCTCAAAATGATTGATATAAAATCCAAATATTCCTATTTCTCTACATTATAGTAGAAACACAAAGAGTTCCTAATAGATAGGTAAATAAGTTAGTTTCACAACAACCACTTGGTTATTGTGATCAACCCAAATATAGGGAATTGTCTAAACAAGTGCATAATAAAATATTATTTGTGCACAAAAAAATAATAATTCCAAAAACTATAACAAAAATGAAGAATCAATATTAAATACATGAGTTGGTGTGAATATGGATAAAGACAAAATTGGTTTCAAAAAATCTCAAACCATTAGCCAGTGTGAACACGATCACTCAAACATTATACTTTATCAATTTTTTAAGGTTTCTAACCCTCATAATCACACCTAGGGTTTTAAGTTGAATGAGGGTAATTTATTGATTTAGACACATCATCAAGGTTCAACATGACACATAAATAAATTTAAGAGATAGGCGAATGTGACCATATGGTGACATAGATTTTTTTTCACATAGGTTAGTACCAACTAGCATAGGTACATATAGATAATTAATATTAAGCTATATCTAATGAAGCCAAACCTACATAGATAGAAACACATTTCATAAACCAGATGAATCATAGGCCTAATTTAGTCTATTTTCCATTATCATTTATATTTGTATTTAGATAGTCAACTAAAAAATATAAGTACTCTTCCCTTTCATATAATGACTAAATTTATCATATGCCACTTGTCAAATAATTTTAATCATTTTTAGTATTTTACATTTGGATGTATGATTGAATTCCATATTTATCAATCTAGTTTACATTTCAAATTTCTATCATATTAATGTTTTTCAAATCAATCTAGGGTAAAACATATTAATTAACCCTACACTAATCTAATCGTGTCAAACCCTAGGTATCCATTAGGGTTTCATACTTCTAAGGTTTCATAGTTGAGATTTAGAGTTTTATTTTTTGACCTGATTTCTGATTGTTTCCTAAAAACATACATTATTCATGACTATGCTGAATGGACATTCTTGTTGACTCAAGTCATGAAGGCATTCTTTTAAAATTATTTTACTTGGATAGTGTATCTCATTTGGATCAATTATGTAAGAAATGGATCAAATATAAGAAAATTAATAAGGCTTATATTAACAATGAAAAATTGCAATACTTCATATTTAAGCCTTAGGGTATATTTAATACCTAATTTCTAATTATTTCCTATCAATACACATTATTCATGGCTATAATGAAAGAACATTTATAGTTAACTCAATTAATGAAGGTAATATTTTCATATTTATTTAATTAGATAGTGTATCTCATTAGATCAAGTATTTAAGAAAATCAGGATCAAATATAGGAACACTAATACGGTTAAAATTAACAATGAAAATTCCCATGCCTTACCTTTTGTTACCACTATACATAAAATGGAACACATGACCTCATTTTCTTTTCCTAAAATGAATTATACAGTACATACTACACACCCAATTGATGCACTTACCATGAATGTTGAGATCAATATTTCTCATTAAACAACTACTATAGATCATCTACATGTCATTGATGACAAAAATTTCATAGAATATCTAAATATTAATCTACATTATATTGATGTGTTGATATATATTTTAAGATATGTTCATAGAATATTGGATGAAACTAATACATTTGGGGAACAACATGACCTCCTTCACAATATCAACTAGTCCTTTTGAATTAGTTTCTCCACTTAGGTGTTCGCACCTCTACTAGTATTATTATTCTTACATATACACATCCCATGATAAATGTGACATCCACCCAAGACATGGGGGAACTAAAAGGATTCCAATATATGTATATACCTATTCCTACATAAGAAACCTTTATCCATCATATGATTACTATGCATGTTACATCAGTAACCTTTCCTACTACATGTTCCCTTGAGCAGACTATTACAACATTACATGCTAAGGTGTTGTAGCTACAGAAAGATGCATCATTATCTAGTTGTTCCATGGATTTGCATGCCTTTATTCATAACCAATTATCTACTAATTTATGATAGCTTATCCTTTATTGACATGTTTTTTATCTCCTAATATTCCACTATATGAAGGTAAAGGTGATCTATAGAAACTCCTTAGATCATTCCATGTATCATGTTTAGATTATGCATACAATGACAAATTATTACCTAGATAATCCTGAGAAGTACTAAATAATATGATTTATTATGGTTTTATGACCTTCTCCTCTAATAAATAAAATCATTCAAGATTTTGAAAGATTAATTTATAGCACATTTCTCTATCAACATTGATGAGAAACTGTCTTATGTGCAAATTTCTAAACTCGGGCAAGGGTCCAGTTAGATAATCAGTATGTAATACAATACAAAAAAAATACTATCTGAGATGATTAATGCTATAATAGACAATGAATTACAATAAATTTTTAATATAAACTTTGTTACACCACTCCATAAGTCAATTATCTTCAAGAGATTCAAATACTTTGATGAGTTATGCCATAAATTAAGGGACAAATAAGTTAAGCTCATAGATTTAAATAAATAAAATTATATATCTACTCATATAACTTCTTTAAAAATGAATTTTTAAATAAAACTAGACTAAAAGGTAGCATCAAATTATAATGAGAGTGATTTAAATATTACAATTGATGTAATATAGCAACCTAAAAATTGAGGAAAATTGACAACTCCACCAAAGAGGATTTTTTTTTAGATTACCATAAACTTGTCATATATTATAATAAATAATGTACTTAAATACAACCTTATCACTCTTATTTCTCTATAATATTTTGATCCAAATAGGCCCACACCAAGGAATTATGATAACAATGCATATTGTGACTGTCATCCAATTGTGTAAGATTCTAAAAAAACATGCTTCAAATTGAGATATAAGATGCAAGATATAATTTATGGAAAAATTATCAGAATTTGAAGACTTAAAAATTATTTTAGACCATAGAATAATGTAAATCACAAGTTAAAAATATTCAATGATCCATTTGCCAAGCATGAGATGATAAACACTAAAGATACATTATAAGTATTGTATGCATAAAATATGTATCCTCCACTTATAAAATATGAGCGCTTGATAAATTCAATAATTGGTACACTTGGAAACACTTGACTAAACTATATTATAGTCACATTTTATGATAGTGATATTATTGATGATGATTTGTATTATCATGCACTATTCATAAAAGTGTGTGACAATGAGAAACCCATACATAATGTCATGATGGACGACAAGTCAAGTGAGAAAAAATGTATATGCTGACACTTATTCATTCCCTTGGGTACAAATAACATGATATAAAATATAAATTAATATTATTTTAGGTATTATATGAAAAAACAAAATACCCTAGGACACATAGTGTTATCTCTTCAAGAGGGATTAACTATACTAACCACTCCATTCTTAGTTATATAGATTAATAAGGTATTTAACAAGTTATTAGGATATCCTTGGAAGGATTTTTTTTTTTAGTTTAAACTATAGGTCACTAGTGTCTCATGTACATACACTGCAACATGGTGGTAATAATTACAGATGTATAGTATAAGTACCCTCTACAATCATCGGTATCTCCTCCTCCACACACACGCCACCACCATAATTGGTTTATACACCCATATAATATCAATATATAGATCCAATGGTCACACATATGTGATATCTATATATTCAACCAATTTAGAGGAAATTAATTGGGTCTACTACACAACAAACTACTTAGTATCTATCACATCAATGAGTTATTCAAGGTTTATAAAGAACATTATCTACTAAAACATTTACTAAGGTAGAACCAAGGATAGTTTAATGTGTTCCATAATAAAAATTGGTAGTTAGACATCATCTTACTATATATCAGACCCCACAGAGTCCTCATCCTTCTATAGTTACACATCATATATAAGATTCTATGAGTAGTGATCATGACAGTTACAACACAATAGGTGACTTCTTATCAAATTGTGACATGCCCACATTTAATACCTTTTGTCTAAAAAAAATATTCCTTACATTATTTGATAAAAATACTCTTTATGGTCATCCCATTGATGAAATCATTGATTATAACTTTTAAAATATTAAATATTAAAAAAATCAAGAAAATAAAAAACATTAAAAATATAAAAAATCAAGGCTTGAGCATAACATGATTAATATATTAAACCATTGACATATTTTATTTATCACATGTTTGATATATGGCATATTATTTTCACACACATGTTTAATGGCATATGAGTATGATGTAGGACATAAAAGTTACACATAAACACATAGATGTTAGAAGTTTCTCTACACAGTGGCCATGTTGATATTGGGGGCAAATTATTCCATAGGATTAACTATCATAGGTTATGTGTTTATATTACCTTCTAACATTTTGTTCTATCTATATTTATTACACATGTCTTGTTGGTTCTTCATATATTAAATAGTTCTACATGTCTTGTTGGTATTATAATATGATATGGAATTAATTCATATGGATGATATAGATTAGTTTTTGCTTGTATAATGCTCCATTGATGATGTTTATCTCTTAAATTATTTGATAGTTTATGATTGTCTAGTGTGTGTGGCCATTTGGACCTATTCATGAAATATTTATGTCCTTTGTGTTATAATAATGCATACACATCGAATGGATCTAGATATATAAATGAAGAACACATAACATAGAGTATATGTGGAAAACCCCACATAGAGGTTAAAAACCACAATAAATTATTCATTAATGAGAAACTAATAACCCAATACATCAATCTTCTCTCTCCTCACTTCTTCTCACTTCCCTTCATAGAACCTTCAATTTGTTTGAATAAGCTTTGAATGAATTCTTTTTGTATTGGAATGCTCAAAGGTGGTGTTTCCTTATTTTACCATCTAAAATCTCTTTATATGTGAGGTGAACCACTATAACCAAGGGGTTAAACCTCACACCCAATCCAAAATAATAATTTTTATAATTATTTGTTTTATAATTTATTAACATGATTATTAACTTGTGTATTGTAAATAATAAAATATATTATTATTTTAAAAATTTAGTTTAATGTATTAATGTCACTTGTATACCAAGTAACAATTAATTGTTACAACACTCCCCCTTAATTTTAAGTGGGGATACATGCCATAGACACCTTTATACTAAAGTAATTATACTTTATAAACCATCTACAATGAGTTTAGGGTTCATGTAACATTTGAAGGATTTGAAAACATTCATCATGCCAATATCGTCTTATGAAACAAAAGGAGTTATAATCCATAAAATACTTAGAATAATTTTAGGCTAAGATGAATATGAGATTACATCTCATAGTTTCTTATGAATAATCAACTAAACATTTTTATTCTTCTAGAACTTAAGTACATCAATTAAATATGTGATTTTAAGTATTGGGTACATTATAACTCACATATAGTGAAGTTTACCAAAATCAAATATAAAATTGAATTATTACAATGCTTTCACAATTTGAAAATAAGTATAGAAAAGAAAAAAGAAAAGATATGGCCATTAGGAACTTCCATTATCATGTACACTCCCATGAAATGGCAACTCCAAGAGGTCCAACATTTTATAAAACTTGTAAAATTTAGTAAAACAAAGTGTTTTTTTGAAGATTTTTATCATTTATTCATCCATAGTAACAAATAGAGATCAATATCCCCATTGAAGAATTTATCTCAGATAAAATACATAAAAAATTCAATATACTTAGTTCTTTGGTGTTGTACTAGATTTTTTGTCAGAGTTATACAACTTTGATTATAAAAAAGAAGGGTGGTATTGTGAGAAAAATTAGAATTGAGTTATTCTAATAACCTTCACAACACATGGATTATTTAGAAGCATCCATAACACTTCTATACTTTAATTTTATAAAATAATTAGAAATAATTGGTTATTTTTAATTGTTCCAAGTGATCAAACTTACGCCAAACTTTAACACAAATCTATAAGTCGATTTGCAATCTAAAATATCACCATCATGGACAAAATAATAATAATAATAATATAAATTAGCATTATCAATGTAAGAATAATATAACCCAAAATTTATAGTTCCTTTGATATACTTAAATATCTATTTTGATAATTTTGAATGATCCACATATGGATCCTACATTAATATGGAAGCAACACCTAAAACAAATGAAATATTTGGGTTAGTATTAGTTAGATAAATCAAAATAATGACTAGTTTTTATATAGAGTTGGGTTATCTTTATCATAAGCATGTTTTAGATCAATCTTAACACTAAATTCAATAGGGGTATATGTAGATTTATAATAAATCATATTAAATTTAACAATAAGGGTATGTGCATACTGAGATTGAAATATAATAATTAATATTTTATCTTAAAATACAACCATTCATACAAAATGATGAATAATGCCTAGATCAGTCATGTAAAAAGATTGACTTAGTTTGTCTTTATATTTAAGAATTAAACTAATTTTATCATAGGTAATAAGAAGATCATCAACATAGAATATAATTAAGATAAAATAATTAGTTTCAACTTTTACAAAGGGATCATTATCAAAATAACAATTAGTGAAAAAAAAATTCTTTAAAATAACTAGTGATTTTAAAATACCAAGTTTGAAGAGCTTGTTTTAACCATAAATATATTTATTTAACTTACAAACATAATATTATATATTAGGTTCAGTGAAACCTTTAGGATGAGTCATGTATATTTCTTCTTATATATCACCATTTACGAAAGAATTTTTGACATCTATTTGATGTATAATCTAACTATTTTGAGTTACAAGGGTAACAAGTAATCTAAAGGTACTCACTTTTTCTATACGAGAAAAGGTTTAAACATAGTCAATCTAGGATTTTTAAGTAAAACTATGAGAAACTAATCTAGCTTTGAATTTATCAATTTTACCAATTGAATTATATTGTATTTTTTAAAGCCACATAGAACCAACAATATGCCTCTTAGGTGGAGGTGGTACAAGATCCTAAGACTGATTTTTAATTAATAATTTATATTCAACTTGCATAGAAAATTTCTATGTATCATCTTGAATAACATCCTCAAAATATTGAGGTTCACATTCATATAGAGTCATCAAAGCATGATAGGTATGTTGACTCCCAGTTGGTTTATTAATATCATCAAGATTAGATAATTAAATTAGGGATTCATCCCATTTAGGTATTTTATTTTGAACATGAAATGGATAAGGCTCCCTGTTAGGAACCCCTTATCCAATGGAAGCAAAATTGATTAATTTCTTATAAGCAATTAAACACGGAATTATAACAGAATGATTAAGTAACTAGAAACCTGAGACATCAAAGAATTTGAGAGACAATACACACTCTTGTATTAAATACTACTAGAAGAAAACACAATAAGGAAGATGCCACTTCTTCCTCCACCTCAAAGGCTTGCCACACCTCAAGACCTTCTTCCCTCTCTCTCTTGCTCAACCACAACCAACTCAACAACCTGAGTTGTTATCCCCTCCTTGAATGCTTTAGCTGATCTCCTTGACCTTACACCTGTAGATCTCCTTGACCTTGCTCCTTGCTTCAATGCTTTTACTTGCTTGCTTGATTTACAATACATGCCTCATGGGTCTTTAAATATAATCCCATGCATACAAAAATAGAACTCTAATTACAATAATTAGACACGCAGCTCATGACTATAATTAGTTCTTAAACATACAAACACTCACTTCACTTAACTGACTGTTCGTCAATAGCAGTCCTAGAACTGCCACAGGCGACCAACGTCAGTCCCTATCTGTCTGGTGCTGACCAATGTCGGCTAAATTCCTATTGATTCCGGTTGCCTTCTGCACTGGTCATGACTGACGTCGGTCACACTGCCGATGCCAATACTTTTGGATCTTCAGCAACCTCTTGTTTCTTCATGTCTGCAACAGTTGAAGCTTTTAGCTCCACACCATAAAAATCTCTCACTTGGAGATAAATAGCTGTAACTGTACCTGTACCTATACACCATCTACTTTGTTCCCTTGGCTCTATATCCCTCTTCAAAGTCACTCTTGAAGACCAACCACCACAAGACCTGTGATGCTATACTTGTCACTTATGCCAAAAAAATTTTGCTGCTCCCAAATTCTTCATGACATACTTCTGAACCAACTTTACCCTTAGCTCAGAAAACTCCATGTATATGTAACCCTGCAATAAGCAACACAATATAGTAACATGATAATGTAGCTAATATTATCCAACCTGGTAAAGATAAAATACAATGGTCAAACCTCCATTGTCCTAAAGCCTACTCAAGACCATATACCATAGCCTTCTGTCTCACGTGTCCATCCACTCTCTTCTCTAACTTCTGAATCCATCCCTCATCTAGTGCTTTCTTCCAGCTGACAATTCCACCAACAAATACCTATTTGGTTTTTCTCCAAGGACTCACACTCCTCATCCATGTCAAGCTCCCACTGTTTCTAGATTCTACCTGCATTGCTTCTTCACATCTTCCTAGTTCTTGACCATCAGTAAGCAATATAAAGAAGGTGAAGAATGAATATAAGGTTCACTTACCCTTTTTGACATCCATATAGGTGTTTGAGACTCCTTAATAGCTTGCTGTCCACCCAACATCTGTTCAAGTGATCGATCTCGGCCATCTCCCAGTCTACAACCGATCGATGTTGGTTCCCTGCACTGACCCTGACTACCAATGTCATTTCCTTGGCTGACGCCGGTGTCCCTCTACCGACGTCAGTTCCTGCCTGATCGACGTCAAACTTATCCTGCTTGACTCTATCGACCCTGCTGGTCTGCACATGACTGATGTTGGTATCTACCTGACCGACGTCGGTTCCAAGTGACCAACGTCAGTGTCTGTGTGTTCCTATAAGTGATGAATTCTTCATCTGTGAGCTCATCTTGGATCAAATCCCTATCCATACTACCCTGCTCAGAATTATTTATCCCCTGTGACTGATCTCTATCCTTCATCTCCTCCATAAACACCAAGACTTCTTTGTTCTCGTCAAAAGCATCAAATTTCCTTTTCCTGCAATGAACTCTATCTATGATTTCTAAATCTGAACACATACCTTTTGAATCAAGAACGTCCATTCCCTTCTTATTCATGTGACCAAGCCTATTAAGCCACATCTTCGAATCTACAGCTGAAGTAGATAAACCAGAAGTAGAATCAGTAATACAAGTAGATAGATAAAGAGTACCTACTTTCTTACCTCTTGCTAGAACAAGTGAACTCTTGGTAACCTTCCAAGAATCCGCTGTGAGGGTTATTGTGCATCCCTCATCACCCAAACTTCCAACAGAAACCAAACTCTACTTCAGAACTGGGACATGCATGACCCCCTTCAGCACCTATGTGTTGTCCATCTGCAATCTCAGCTGCACTTTCCCTTTGCCAACTATTTGACAAGGCGTACCATCCCCTAAATAAAGCACTCCAAAGTCTCCCTAGACATACTCATGGAACAAATCTCTGTTTGGGGATGCATGAAAAGAAGAACCAGAATCTAAAACCCATGATCCTACCTCACTATCCAAAGAAAATATGAGAGCATCTTGTACCACAATATTTGCATCCTTTGCTTCTTCATTACCTTCATGTTGATTCTCTTTATCCCTTAACCAACACTCCTTCTTTGTGTGTCCTCTCTTTCCACAAAACCAGCAGGTAACACCTCTGGACTTGGATCTCCTTCCCACCTTCGACCTTGATTTCCCTTGCTCTATCTTCTCTCTTTGCCTTCCCCTACTTTTTGCACTTAGAGCATTCCTTGGTGATTCACTTATGCTTCTCCTGTGTATTTATTCATTCAAGATCACACTCACAACATCATCAAATTTTAAGATTTTAGAAGCAGATGCAGAATTACTTACTGCCATAACTAAACTATCCCAACTTTTAGGTAAAGAACATAAAATCAAGAGAGCCTTTACTTCATCATCAAAAACAATATTGACTGAAGCTAACTGGTTTACCAAACCATGGAAATCACTAAGATGAGTATGTACCGATCCACCTTCCTGCATTTGAAAAGTAAATAGCTGCTTCATAAGAAATTCCTTATTAGAAGCCGAGGGCTTTTCATATAAATTCGCCAAGGATTTTATCAACTCTTCCATTGTCTTGCACTGTGATAAGTTGGAAATCACAGATGATGCAAAGATCAACCTTATGGAATCGAGAGCCTTTCGATCAAGAACACTCCATTATTCATCCTTCATATCTGTGGGCTTGCATGCAACCCCACCCAATGGTAAGTACAAATCCTTCTGATACAGATAATCCTCTATCTGCATCCTCCAATGTTGATAATTCTTGCCGTTAAACTTCTCCATTCGTAGCTTACTTTCTTCTACCATTGCTGAACTCCCACTCAATCAAAAACCCTGTGAATGACCTGTAATCAATAAACAATAACCTGCTTCCTACAAATCGTAGCTCTGATACCAACTGTTAGGAACCCCTTATCCAACGGAAGCACAATTGATTACTTTCTTATAAGCAATTAAACACGAAATTATACCAGAATGATTAAGTAACTAGAAACTTGAGACAACAAAGAATTTGAGAGACAATACACACTCTTGTATTAAATACTACTAGAAGAAAATACAATAAGGATGATGCCACTTCTTCCTCCACCTCAAAGGCTTGCCACACCTCAAGACCTTATTCCCTCTCTCTCTTGCTCAACCACAACCAACTCAACAACCTGAGTTGTTATCCCCTCCTTGAATGCTTCAGCTGATCTCCTTGACCTTGCTCCTTGCTTCAATGCTTTTACTTGCTTGCTTGATTTACAATACATGCCTCATGGGTCTTTAAATATAATCCCATGCATACAAAAATAGAACTCTAATTAAAATAATAAGACACGCAGCTCATGACTATAATTAGTCCTTAAACATGCAAACACTCACTTCACTTAATTGACTGTTTGTCAACAACAGTTGGAACTGCCACAGGTGACTGACGTCAGTCTCTATCTGTCTGGTGCTGACCGATGTTGGGCCAACTTTTTGTTGATGCCAGTTGCCTTCTGCACTGGTCATGACCGACGTCGGTCATGCTGCCGATGCTGGTACTTCTGGATCTTCAACAACCTCCTGTTTCTTCGTGTCTGCAAGAGTTGAAGCTTTGAGCTCCACACCCTAACACTCCCCATCAATCTCCAAGTTTTTAAAAATGGATAAAATTCTTCTAGGGAATTTATTTCTTGATAAGTAGTATCAAAAGAGTTAGGTTCATCAAAAGAATAATTTTGAGGGCATTCCATAGAAGGCTCGAATTTTTTTATCAAGGATTAGGACATTCTTATTCTTAATGATTTGTATTTTAAATGGATCATAAAATCTTAATCCTCTAGTTTTTCCACTGTGACCTAAGAAAATATAAGAATAGGAGGTAGGATCAAGGTTCTTTCTTTTCACTTTAAAATTAAAGATGGAAGTAAGACTACCAAATATCCTAAGGTGAGAAACACTTAGTTTATTATTAGGACACATTTATAAGGGTGTATAAATATGTAAATATTTATTATGGACTCTATTTATAATGTGCACAATAGTATTCATGGATTTAGTCCACAATAAGTTAGTAACAATTTTATAATGCAACAATGTTCTAACCATCTCAAGGATGGTTAGATTTTCCTTTCAAAAAATCTATTTTTTTATAGAAAATATGGATTTATTAATTCTATTTATAAACCATAATTAATACAAGATGAATCATTTTTTTTAATAATGTATTCACCACCATTATCAATTATTAATATTTTAATAGAAACATTAAAATAATTTTTAACTAAAGCTTTAAATTCTTTGAATTTAGATAACACTTTAGATTTATTTTTAATATAATAAGACAATATCATCTAAGTGTAATCATCAATGAAAGTAATAATATATTAAGAAATATTAATTTGATAGGCCCTAAAACATAAATATGAATAATCTTTAAGAGATTAGAGGAGTTGACATCATGATTTTTGTTAAATGGTATAGTGTGTTACTTACCATATAAGTTTCCCTCACAAGTTTAATGATGAGAATAAATAGTAGGAATTGCAAACACAAGATCACGATGAGACATATAATATAAACTTATATAATTAACATTAAATAATAATTCATGACAAAAAGTGATATTAATTTTTAATTTTGAGTAAAGACAACATGAAAAAGAAGAAAAAAATATGTATAAACCACTATGTTGAATTCTTTCAATAATCAGAGAACTAATTTTTTTATTATAGACCATTTGTACTTAATCAAAGTTAATATGAAAATATCATTTGTAAGATGATAATAAGATAAAATATTTGTTAATAATGCTCTTGATATGCATTCATTTTCATTTATGTCAAGGTGATCTGAGTACATAATGCATTAATGACAAAGTGATAGGTTCCAAGTGGATTTGAGAGTGTGTATCATGTGTGCAGGTCTTTGGGATGATAGAGAATGTTGTTGATGTTATGTTATTATTAAATAGGTCATATAAATTCTCAAGAGTTCTTTATGTACATTTGGAGGTGATATTAATACTTTGGAATGCTTATGTACTTGTCTAGATCATCCTTGTTCACTTGTCAAATCAGGTTGAGTATGCATATTGATGACATCATCATTCACATATGTGAAGGTCTTACGAGTAGTTTTGTATATGAATGGGTTAAAATATGATTGGATATAATGTGGTAATATTTTTTGGTCTTGAAATTATATATATCAAAATTTATGGCAATGCAAAGTTGGTCTCCCAGGCAGATTTCACTAGTTTCCATACTTGGCCAAATTTGCAATATCAAGTGAACATTATGCAGAGGAAAAATAGTTAGTAGTATTTTGATTATAAATATTAATAATGTATGAATTTTATGGTGGTGTAAAAATAATAATGGTATAGGAATTCAAGGGATATCCATGAAAATTGATTAGGAGGCTTGACTGGTAGTATAATTAGATTTATTATACATGAGAGTTAACTGTTGTTGACTATGTTTTTTCTGAATAAACTAGGGTGCAAAGAAATGATTGTAGAAGACAAATTATTAATCAAATATTATTGGTATAAAAATAAAAATGAATTAAACTCCATATAGATCATCATAAGAGTAATTTGGAATTGTTAATGTTCGTACATGTGTACTTATTTTAGGTCAAAGTTGACTTTTGTTGACTATAATTATTTTACGTTTAATTAGGATTCTTTCAGTGGTGTCTAGGAGCCTTTAGAATTTGAATTAATGTGTCTTATGGATTTTATGATGTTCATGATGTATTGATATTTACATCCATAATTTTATTTTCCCTGAAAAGTTTATATTCAGTTATTTTGAGCCTTTTTTGTGAAGACAATGTTTTTGGGCTAATTAAGCCGGATAGGTTTTTAAGACCTAATGGAGGTTTTAGAGTATGAGCGAATAATTTGATGTTTATTAGGAATGTAAAATGATCATATATAATGAAGGTAAATTTATCAAATATTTTTTTGTCACTGTTAAAATCCATATTGATCATAGTGTCTCAAAGTGTTCCATCAAGGTGAATTAGGTCTCCATGGGACCTATTGAAGGATTGAGGGCTAAAAGAGGTTTCATAAGGTGAGTGAATGTATTGGAAGTGGTGTATGAATTTATAAATGTAAATAATGAATGGAGGAATTATTTTTAAAGTGTTTAAAAATATTCCATCATTGGTTAAGTTCTATTGGTATATAAGTGTAGCATGTGGCCTAATGGAGGGTTAATTATCTAGGTCTTGCTTAAGCCTAGTGTGTTGTTTTGAGTCATTTGAAGTATGGACGACCTAATGAGTTGATGTATATTGTATGTAACATGTCCTAATATATATTTTATTTTTGATCCAATTTGGATAGATGTATTAAGGGTTAATTAAAGTGTTATGGCTAATCAAGATTGATTGGATAAAGAATCATGTTTATGTAATAGGTTATTTTGGCCTCATTCTGCTAGTTAGATAATGGGTGTGTGAAATGAATTATATATGAGTTTTGGCTAAGGGGCCATGGAAATAATAAAAAAATAATGTTGAGTTTGTGACAAAGGTATAACATTATTTTTATTTGATCATAATCAAGTAAGCATATTTGTTTCAAGGCTATTAGGCCTATTTTGCTTTGGTGACCTAGTGCAAAGGTTTTGATTGTTAGATAAGTGAGTAATGAAGCAGGTGGTATAAGATTTTGAAGAAGTGTGTAAGAAAATTATAAGAATAATAATAACATGTTTAACATGTCATGAATATCAGATAGTGATGTTGAAGGTAGTATGCTATTGGATTGCTTGTTTCAAAGCTAGATAGGTTGATTTATCTAGTTGAGATATATAGAAGAGGAAGAATCTTATATGAGGTATAAAGATAGGTTTTTATGTGTAAAATTAAGATAATACCATTGTGTAAGACATTATATTAGAGGTAGATATCAGTTTGGAGGTGATTGAGTTGGTGCTTGATCATCTAGTGGGTTGTACCCTCCTTGCTAGGTGGTGCTAGCTAAAGGTCAAGTGGTTGCTTGAATAAATTAAGGGGTGGGTACTCATTTATCAATTGGTTTTGATTTAAATTAAAGAAATATATTTATATGATAGTATTCCAAATCTTTTTTCAAGTGGTTTTTCTCCCCCATGAGGGTTTCCCACATAATTCATGTGTTATGTGCTTTGATTTTGCATTGTTTTCTTTGTTCATTGCAATGAATGGTTTATATGATTATGTTGAATGGTTAAGAGTTTAAATAATTGTAATTGAAGTTTTTTTGCTTGTATTAGTAATTCACTCCCATCTTAGTAATTTTTTGGGGATTGGCTTTTACATTATGTATTTAGTGAGAGGTAAATAGTAATTGGTTGTTAGTTATATTTGGTAGTAATATTGTTATAAACAATATTATGATATTATGTTAGAATATAATATTATTAATATATATTGTTATAGGTTATAAAAATATATCATAAGTAGATTTTATATAATTAGAGATATTTTAGGGAGATAAATTGATGGAGATAATATAGGAATGAGGTTCCTATAAATATGTAACTCTCGTATTGTTTTATAATTAGAGTGTATGCATAAATATTATCAGAGAGTGAAATAAATAATATTATGGTGTGATTGAAATAAATTTAAGTTTATATGTGTATGGATATTTGATTTAGTGTTTAAATCTAAACCAAACTTATCATCTAGTATCAAAACAACGAGGAAGATTCCTATGAAAAATGGTTATTTAATCTACAAAGAGCCAATACTTCAATTCCTTGCATGACCCAAGATGTGAGAAAAATATTTTGGAATAGCTTTTAGTTATATTAGTATTATATCATCAAAAAAGGTGTAGTGTAAATATTTGGAGGTGTGAGCAAATATGTAGATCTATCTTCATTTTTTTTGGATCTAGCACATGGGAGTAGTTTTGTCAATCTTTGTATATAGATCCTGATAGTGTATATGATAATCAACACCATGGCTTAATCTTAAATGAAAATTCATGTGTTCAATAGTAAAACTCACTATCAAAAACATTTGACTACAACTTTCTCTTGTACATCATTCTACTGTTCATGGAAATCATTTAGCATAGTCAACTTTGCTATCTTATTGCCCATCTTAAGCAACACTTGTATTTTTTAGTTGTTTAGCAATGGTATTCACCAGTATGGATATATTTCAAGTTATATGAATTTGATTAGTCAAGTCATGGTTTTTTGATCATTTAAGACGTCATACATAGTTTAGAAGTGTGAGATAAATCAAGTATACGTTCTAAGATCCACATCAACATCTAGTTATACCCAGATAATTCTAAATATTTGGTTTGAAGAATAGAAGGATAATAACATAGTGTAATTAAATAATATCTATCTACACCCTATCTCCACCATTTACAAATACATAAGGGCCAATTATTAAGAGCAACTTGGAGTGCCATTCATTTTGAGGTGATTTTATTAAGATCATAATTCATCATTCATAAGCCTATACTCGAATTCATTATCTTTAGTTCTGAAATAATTTGTGTATCAATTGACATGATTATGTGGGTATAAAAATAGATCTATTTCATTTAAAGGCAAAAATTGATCATTCCTCAGAGCTTGCACATAGATCTGTATGACTATTTCCTATGGTTTTCACATTACCTATCATTGAGCTCCTTGATCATGACCATAACATGCATGGTAGACTAATTATGTTCCACAATATTATCTCTTTATTAGTGTACTCAATTCACATCCTTTATAATCAGTTATATTTATTAGTGTTATGTTATTAAAAGTCTATATTAAGTCATCAAGAGTCATTTTTATGTTAAATAATTCAAGGGTTATTAGGAGTTATTTTTATATTGTTTCATAAAAAAAGTAGTTCGATTATCTTGTATGTTGATATTATTAAAAATAGGTTCTAGTTTAAATAAGTGTCAAATTCCTTTTATTGGGTCATTGTTAATATGTCATTTATATAAAAAAATTCAAATATGTCCGTAAAAGTCATTATTGTCAAAAAATAACAAATGAGTCATTTTGATATTAACACCAAGTTAAAATTTGTCAATTCAATAATAGATTCATCATATTTTAAAATTGTAAAAAATATTAAAATTTTTGGATGTAATATTTCTTGTACACGACATCCACATTGTGGGGGGATTTCTCTCAAAAAATTCATGCATATGAGCATCGACTGAGTAAGCAGCTTCATTAATCAGAGGTTAGAGGATGCACGGAGGTTAGAGTTGTTTTAGAAACCTTTTTTTAGTCACTAATGATGGGGTTGCACCAATGATTTGGTGACATATGTAGTGTGGTGTATTTTTAATTTCCATTGTGTGTTTAAAAAATAAGAATAGAATAATAATGCATGTTCATGTAATGTAACTTGTGTGCAAATTCTAAAATATAAATCCTTGATGTGAAAAATTTATGAAAGGACTAAAGGCACCAATGTAAGTCAGTTCATGAATCTTGAAATGGTTTGTGATAGATCCAAAAAACTACACGAGGTGAATAGTTGATGAGTCCTATTCATGTAAAGGTTTGTGGTAAACATGTAAAACCATGGGAGGAGTGAGGCTCTATTTATATCAATGTCATGAGCAAAACAAGGCATGATACAATGGGTGAGCATATTATAGATAAGAGTATGCATGTTTTTTTCACCATGTAAAAACTGTGGGAGGATTGTTAGGGATTAGCCTTTAATTTGTGTATTTATTGAGAGGTAAATATTAATTAGTTGTTAGTTATATTTGGTAGTAATATTATTATAAATAATATTATGATATTAGGTTATCATATAATATCATTAAGATTTATTGTTATAGGTTATAAAAATATATTGTAAATAGAGTTTTTATAATTAGAGATATTTTGGGGAGAGAAATTGATGAAGAAAATATAGGAATTAGGTTCCTATAAATATGTAACTCTCATATTGTTTTATAATCAGAATATATGCAAAAATATTATCAGAGATTGAAATAAATAATATTATGGTGTGTTTTAAATAAATTTGAGTTTATCTATGTTTGACTCTTTGATTTAGAGTTCAGATTTGAACCAAACTTATCATGATTGTGCTTCCAACAATTGGTATCAGAGCATGTCATTCAAGAAGGCTTGACAGCTAGAAGGTGGTCTTTGAAGAATAAAATGGCTAAGCAAGTAAGGAAATAAAATCAAGAGTTTATGTCTATGGCTAATAATTATGAGGATTAGATTTATACCTTGAGGAGTGACATGCTCATAATGGTTCAAGAGGATGTGAAGGTTATTAAGGATCACAAATTTTAGTTATAAAATTCTAATCAAAGGATAAGTACTTTGGAGGCTCTTAAGGATAATGTATGTATCTTTAACTCTAATGTAGCATTAGAAATCAAAAAGGATAAGATGAATATTCATGATCTTAAGAATCAATTAGAGGTTAAAAATTCAAGTTTTACGTCAAATAAGGATGAGTGTGATCAATTGAAAATTGAGCTAGGATCCTTGAAGGTTGAGCATGAGAAGTTAGTGGTCAAAATGATGAAGGTTGAGTAATAAGAATCAAATAAAGTCAAGAAGTATGATATCATGAAAAATAAGGTGAGAAGGCTAGAAAGGCATTTCAATTTCATGCAGTTTGTCAATATATATCATATTCAATGTTATGCTTGCAAACACTTTGGTGACATTGTAAGAGATTACAAAAGGAGAGGTAGCCTATTAAAAGGAGACAACAACCATAATCAAGCAAAAGGTATGAATGATATTTTTTATTTTATATGTAATAGAGTTGGTCATATTTAAAAATATTGTAATAATAGGTTAAATGAGTTCTCAAGACAAAACAAGGTGTATGAAGCTCCTAGTGTGCAAGGAAGAAGTCATACATGAATATGGAGACCTAAGACTATTAAGAGAGATCATATTGAGATCAAGGATGAATTTTTTGATGATACTATTAATAAATATGGTTTTTTTGATGTGGTATACATGAATTAAACATAAGAATACTATTTATCAGGGTGTGTTGACAAGGGAGTCAAAGAGAAGATGGATGAGCCAATCAATCCTATGAGGAGGCTTAGGAGAGACAAGAAAAATAGTAAGAGTATGGAGACTTGGGAATATCCTAAGTTTTAGGTGTTATTATTGCCTTGGTAGGTGAGGTGTCTCTATTAGGATTAGTAGAGGCATTACTCAATAATTTGAAGCATCATGGAATGGTGTTGTAAGGTTGATAAGTGAGAGAGTAGTAAATGGGTTAAGGTATGTCCTTTTATCTTGATATGCATATAGTTGAGTATGGATTGTTTTATTTGGTTTCAATATTTCCAAAGATATATATCACCTATTCAAATCTTTGAGAAGTGACTTTAATTTTGAAGTTTTTTGTGGAAGAAGATCTTACTTTGAGTGTCCTCGGTTAGCATAAGGGTTCTAATGCAAGAAACCCTTGACATGGTGTATCTTGGGTTGTATAATGAGTTGGGTCACCAAACTTGGTGACAAGGTGTAAAAATATGATATAAAAGTGTTCAATGGTTTTATGGTGTTTTATAGGAAGTACCTTAGTGTAAAGGTATGATAATTTCAAGTTGTGTATCTTTCTTTGCAATGTACCTCTTTGAAGTTACCTAGGAAAGGATTATCTTTTCTTGTGCAAGAGAGACGTCCTTGAAAGGCCAACCTTGGGAAATAAATTTCAGATTTATGTAGAAGGAATGTATAAATGAAATCAGATTTCATCCATATATGGCCTAATGAGGCAACTTGTTCATGTTGGTAGCTTGAAGAGGTCTTATATAAGCATGAATTTATGTAATTTTAGTGCTTTGAGCATGCTCTTCTTTTTTCAGATTAGTTGTGGTTGTTTGATTCATATGATAAGGTTTGTAGAACATTTAAAGATGTAATCTGGACTCAATAAGATCAGAATTTATCTCAATTATCTCAAGAAATGATGTTGGATAGTTGTGGTAACCTATGTGTGGATGAATATGGCTCCATTCAATGTATGTTCTTGTAAAAGAGTTTGCTTGCATATGTTTAAATTATTTTCATTTTGTTCAGATGGAATATGTAGTTAGGGGGAGATAACTCAGGTTTCTTGTGGAGTATGTGAATTTTGGGTATTTTTATATATGCTAAGAATCAAGGAGTAATTCAGATAGAGGTAGGTTCTCTTCAATTTGATAATATGCAAGGTATGCATAGAGTAAGGGGAAACATATGTGAGATGTTTTAATTCCTAGGAGCATATGTGGTTGAGTATGGTTTGAGAATAGGTTATATGAGATGATAATGATGTTAGGGGGATATTTCTAAGCTCTGTGATCAATTTGTCAGGTCTAAGGATCAAGTTGGCATGTTGATGAAGAGATCCTTTGTCATTAATGTCAAAAGGGGAGAAAATTTAGAATGAAAGATTTGCTTACTTTGGGAGAGAGCATTCTAAAAGGTGTTTTCCATAAATGAAAAATAGGAAGATTTTTTATAATTTTCTTGAGATGCATTTATTTTCATTGATATGAGTATAAAATGCATTAATGATAAAGTGATAAGTTCCAAGTGGATTTGAGAGTGCATATCATGTGTGCAAGTCTTTGGGATGATAGAGAAAGTTTTTGATGTTATGTTCCTATTTCATAGGTTATTTTAGGTATCAAGAGTTCTTAGTGTACCTGTTGAGGTGATAGGGAAACTTTGTAATGCTTTTGTGCTTGTCTAGATCATCCTTGTTCACTTGTCAAATCAAGCTACGTAGGTAAATTGATGACATCAACATTCACATATGTGAAGGTCTCAAGAGAAATTTGTTATATGGATGGATTCCCATATCAAAGGATATAATTTGGTCTAATTTTAAGGTATTTAAATGACGTATATAAAAATTTATGGCATTTCAAAGTTGGTCTACTAGGTAGATTTCACTAGTTTCCATACTTAGCCAAATTTGCAATATCAAGTGACCATTATATAAAGGAAACCTAATTAATAGTATTTTTTTTATAAATTTTGATAATGGATGAATTTGTAAAATTAAAAGAGGTATATGAATTCAAGGGATATCTAAGAAAACTAATTATGAGGTTTGAATGTAGTACAATTGCATTTATTGCACTTGAGACTTGACTGTTGTTGATTATGTTTTTTTCTAATTAAACTAGGGTGAAAAGAAATGATTGTAAAGGATAAAGTATTTATCAAATATTTTTGGTATAAAAATAAAAAAATAATTAGACTAGATATAGATCATCCTAAAAGTAATTTGGATTTTTGGTTGTTCATACATGTCTATTTATTATAGGTCAAAGTTGACTTTTAGTGACTGTAATTATTGCAAGTTTAAGTAAGATTCTTGTAGTGGTATTTATGAGACTTTCGAGTCTTAATTAAGGTGTATTATGGATTGGATGATGTTATTGAGGTATTTATATTTCCATAAATATGTTTATTATTCTTGGAAAGTTTATATCTAGTTAGTTTGAGCATCTTTTGTGAAGATAATGTTTTTGGGCTAATTAAGCCTAATAGGTCTTTAAGACCTAATGGACATTTCAGAGTATGAGAGAATGATTTGATGTTTACTAATAATTAAAAATTATCATATAAAACTAAGGTAAAGTTATTGAGATGTTTTTTGTCATTGGTAAGGGTCATCTTGATCATAGTGTCTCAAAGTGTTCCATGAAGGTGAATTAGGTCTCCATGGGACCTATTGAAGGCTTGAGGGATAAAAGAGGTTTCATAAGGTGAGTGAGTGTATTGGAAGTGGTTTATTACCTAAAAAACATAATTAAGGCATGTGCAATATTTCATTAAATTGTTTAAAAAGGTTCCAGAATTGGTTAAGGGATATTGGTATCTAAGTGTAACATGTGGCCTAATGGAGGGCTAATTCCTTAGGTCTTGCTTAAGCCTAGTGTGTTATTTTGAGTCATTTAAACTATGGACAACCTAATGAGTTTATGTATATTATATGTAATGTGTCTCCCAGTAATAGAAGCTACATCAAAGGATAAATCAGTCTGAAGGCCCATAAGGGTGCCACATGTTTGCAACAATCCAATCTATTTAAAATGATATCTACCCAAATGGTTTGAAATAGTCCAATTTATTTGGAATATATAAAACATAACTATGGATAAAATATTATCCACTCCACTTTAATAGGTATAAGTCCAAATTATTTGAAATAGCCCAATTTAATCGAAATGATTTATGTCCAAATGGTTTGAAATAGTCTAATTTATTTAGAATATATAAAATTTATTTTTGGAGAAAATTTTCTCCACTCCACTTTAGTGGGTATAAGTCTAAATTATTCAAAATATTCCAATTTATTCAAAATTATCTATGCCCAAATGTTTTAAAACAATCTAATTTATTAATAATATAAAATAATTATTTTTGGAGAAATTTTCTCCATTCCACGTTAATGGGTATAAGTCCACATTATTCGAAATAGCCCAATTTATGAAAAATTATTTATGCATAAATGGTTTGAAATAGTCTAATTTATTTGTAACATTAAAAAACAACTTTTGGAGAAAATTTTCTCCACTCCACTTTGATGGGTATAAGTCCAAATTATGTGAAATAGCCCAATTCATTCGAAATGATTATGCCCAAATGGTTTGAAATAGTTCAATTTATTTGGAATATTAAAAAAAAAAATTGGAGAAATTTTTATCCACTCCACTTTAGTGGGTACAATTTCAAATTATTCGAAATAGTCCTTTCCAATATTATGCATGACAAAGTTGTTTTTGTTTGAGTGTCGAGAGAAAAAAGAAAAACAATGCTTTCTTTTAGAAGATAACAAAAAGACTATGAACATAATGTCATTTTATTAATTTTTTGTTTTTGTTTTAATCTCTTTCTAAATTTAAAAAAAAAAAAAAAAAAAAGATTATAGAACCAATATTGGTCAAGTAATAGTGAAAAAATAAAAATGGTTGAAGACATACCATTTTTGTGATTGGTGTTCTAAGGATTTTATTTCACTAGATACATCCAAAGTTGTTTCTTTAAGTAACATTATCCATGACCAGGAAAATGGCTTTTTGATTAGTTCAATATATTTATACTATTACTATTTTATTATGTTTTGTTGTAGTATTTATCCAAACATGGTCTATGATTATGTTTCCAATGTGTTTATGTCTATGTGGCAGGAAATACATACTATAAGCTGACATATGGCTTTCAAGTAAGCTTGCTTATGTACTTGACAAAGACATGTCAATATTAAAACCTTCTAAGATATATATTTATTTACATGTACTTGCATCAAACAATGATTTTCATTAGCATTGATATTATCTAAGGAATGAGTAGATGTGGATGCATAGATGTTAATAATTGTAGATTCATGTCTATGTATTTTAATGTTTATTACTAATGCATTTACCTTATTTACAATGTATTACATTAAGTCTGAAGCAATGGCATGGATTTTTATGAATATCATGATACCATTCACATTGTTCACTAAGTTACACATCAAGAAATTTTGAATACACTTAGAAAAACTTCTAAATGTAATATGTGTTTCCTACAAGCATAACACATCACTTCTCATCAAGTCAGAGTCTTTGACAATGTTGTCTACACAAGGATAAATATTAAGAGTATTTAAGCAACATATAACTATAGAATAATGTAATATATGTGATCAAATACTATGTAATAATATTCATTTTGATTTTGATTCTAATCTTGACATTTCCGTATATATTTTTGAGTTTAACATAGTTTTTTTTAATCTATAAGTGGAGTTAGCAAGTATAAGAAAACTATGATTTATACATGAAAGAGAGATATGTGTGAACTAAGCCATGCCTTTTTATTTGATGAGGTTTAAATTCAATTCTATGCATAGTGAGGCCCTATGACCTGTGAAATATATGTGCACATGATAATTGTACTAGAAACTGGCTTTAAGTTGTTAGGTGTTTTTGTTAAATGGGCTTGGAAGTTGCCCTAGAGATTTAAAATATTAGAATCTAATCAGGTTCGATGTATCTTCTATATAAATGATTGTGTTTTAATCTTTGAAAATGTCAAGTATGAATATCATTTAATTTAATCTAGACAATGCCATTTTTTTCTTTGTTATACTTTTTAAATATACCTTAAGAACCATTAACAATGCCATATTGCATGTCATAGTTGCTAGCAAATAGTTATACTATCATATTGGGATTTAATATGATTTTTTATCAATAGGCATATGGAATTACCATGAACCTATTTCTCATCATATGTATTGTCTTATCTATCTATTATATTGACAACAATTACTTCATGAGGATCAATTTTAAGCATTCAATTATTATGTACATCAATATCAACTTTTAAATAAAAGAGATACAAATATAAAGGTTCATCTAGTGCTAAATGTAAATATTTAATATTAATATATGTTATATCATTTATTATGTAAGAGCATGTACATATTATATTTAGTATTGAAATAAATACTTTATCTTTATCCTCATGGTTTAGTGCAATTGATAGCATTTAACATTTTCGAGCAAAAAATTATGTGTAATTAAATCATTATTAATTATTGAATGTTGAAATATGATGTAATAATTCACAGGTTGGACTTCAAAAAAAATATCTACAAAAGATAATGTCAACATTTCTAAAGTGCATTGTCTGTAGTCTTATAATGTCACATAATTGTTTGTCAATGTAGTATAACATTCTTACACCTACAGGTGATATCTCATCAATCAAAACTATACACAATTGGATATATTGTTTAGAAAATGCATCTATCCATTCATTTTTCAATGGTATAAGCTCTGACTTGTAAATGGAAATAGGAATACAAAATGCAATGTCACTTCACCGGCATTATAGGTAGATATTATTGTGTATGAAAGAATAAGAACATTTATCTTACAAGAGTCATTATCAATATAATGGGAGTATAAATGAATAAGAATTTCATATATAAAATTTTCTATGAAATTATTTCTTGTGCCTACATCACCAGTCATAAAAAGGTACAATGGTTGGTTTTTATTTAAACATTTTCTTGAGGCAACTTCCTTTATAGTTTCTTGTTGTTAAGAATTTAACATTCATATTTATTTATTTATTTATAGTATTACTAATTGTCAAAATAAATAAAAAGTGGGAAATTTCAATTTTTTTTTAATTTTTATTATAGGGAACAAAGTTTTCCATTGGAATTTCCATGTGCAAATCATATTTTTCTTACATGAATTTTTTTGCGGTTGAAGCAAAGGCAGTGTTAGATGTGCAAGTAGCATTGACATCAACTTGGAAAGCAACATGTTCTATGTTTCCCCAAATGGGATTTATATCAAATTCAAACTTGACCTCTTTTATATTTACAATGTGAATTTGTAGATTACATGCTTGCTTCCTTGTTTCAAGATTATGTTTATTGATTAGAAATGGGACATATAATAATAATCATTCATGGTAATAGTTTTCAATTTCAATATATTTGTTATAATTAAAAAAGTGTATAACATGATGTATGTTTTTTCAATTGCTCTCCATTATTTTGATACTGGGAAGAAAATTTTGTAAGGCAAACATGATCAATGAGAGTAGAATGTGAAATGTAATAGTTGATAAGAGGTTAGCATATTATGCTTTCAGACTCATCCAATTATTGTCTAAGAATAATTAAATATTTTAATATAAATTTTTATTCATTGAGACAAGATGTGTTTATGTATACACATGTTTTTGATTTTTGATTGAATGGAAATGATAACACCAAATGGATATCTTTTTGTGTACACATTTTTTTCTATTTCAGCATTACATTTCCAATCCCATGTAACATTTGAAAGGAATTTATGGGGTTTTTACATGTTGATTTTGAATTTTCTTGAAAGAATGTGTGGTCTTTGAATTCCTTTTTGTCATATATGAGCTACAATATTTCGCTACAGTATATGCATTTAGTATAAACTATGCATATGTATTGGTTTTTCACCAATATGCATGGTTTTATAAAACTATTGCTCCATGATTGTGATGAATTATGAATAAGGAATATGGTTGGCTATTTAAGTTTACATTATAATGTTGATATGTATTCAAAATCAGACATACACAGATCTTGAAAGGTGTAAAATCCATCTAAATTAGTGCATTATTTTATGCTCAATAATTCATAAATTCATTTCAATGATGTGATTTCAACCTCATCTATTTTTTCAAATGGTTCAAGAATAATTGTTTGTCACATTGGAAAATATATAAGGTTGTATGTATAATCTTTTATTTTGATTTTATACAACTTATAATATGATTGTGTATGTGCAATTTGTGTATGTCATCCTCTATAATGTCATTTTCACAAGTTATGTATTTATCTATAAAATCTATAACTGTTGAATTTTTATCATTTCCATATATTGGTGCATATTTTGTCCAGACCAACCAATGATCATGATCATTTCCCCTTTGCTGAAATTCTATCACAAAAAAATAATCTATTATTTTGCTTACAAAATTTTTAGTATCACATAACAATTGTCTCATTGCAGTAATGTAATGTCTATAATAATGTGTACATGTACCAGATTGATTCTTTCTATAAATGATTAATTATTTTATTTTCAAAGTTCACAAAGTTCATGATTTGTATTTATATAGTATTTTAGATGTAATTATTTCAATGCATCCATCAATGGCTACCAACAATGTTTGGATTTTGAAAAATAAAAAAAAGTTAATGGTCCTAGTTGACATATCATGGAAAATGCATTTTTAAGGCCTTACAAATAATTATGTGATATACACATTATTTTAAAAAATATATATTTAATTTATGATTTAATCAACTTTTCCATGTTTGGTTTATACTTCACATCTCTTGCCAATTTTTTTTCTTTTCCTCAATTTCCCTTTCCTAATTATAACACACATGGTATTTTAAACTTGATCTATGATTATTTTTATTGATTTGAAAAACAATTTAATAAGGTGATATGAAAAGTAACAATTAACATGTAACAGTGCCCATTATTGTATTTTTTTAGTATGAAAATCTCGATATAACATCTTCATCAAAAGGAATTCTAAATAAAAGTGTTGGAAAATTCATTTCTTCTAAATTCTTGTCTCTCAAAATTCCTAATGGATGATTGTATTTAGTTGGTTATATTTTAATTACCTTATCTTCCATCATTGCAATAAATGTTGAGTCTACAAAGCCATGCACTGAAGTATCATTACAATATATACCATCTGTGTCATAAGACATGTTTATCTCAATATCACTATTAATTTCAGGCCTATAAGAAAATGTATTACTAGTCACATTGTCCTTGGCACTAGTACTTATCAATGGTTTCCAATTAGTCTTGATTTTCACATTGTGAACAATGTATAGATCTCTTGTGCATGGTTATTACAATGGTTCTTATAATGTTTTCATAATGACCTTTAGATGAATAGTCCTATGTTGATATGCAATTTTAAATTCTAGTCACCTTTTTAATGTTATAGAAATTGTTGTTTTTTCATCTATAGATCTTGGCAATGCATTTTAAATTTTATCAATGTATAATGGGTCATTGATAAGTGGCCCTTTTATTCTAATTTGATGTTTTTTGTAACACACATATCTTATTTGTGCAAATGATATTCTCAATGAAAGAAGTCTTTCTTCAAGATATTTTTTATCAAAAGCACATATTTCAATCACTCATTTTGTCTAATATGTGTAGGTGTTGAATGTCTAGGAAGTATTTCAACTTTTAATGACTGATTTTAGTTTGCACAAATTTTCCTTTTATAAAAGAATTTATTTTTTGTCAATAATTACTACCACTTTTTATTATTAGCTTCATGAAAAGGTCTTATATTGTGTTTAAAATGTAGTTGTTTACAAACTACACAAACATGAATAGGCATGTCAATGATTTATTTTGAAAGTTTGTATTCCTTTTGTAAATGAATATTAATAGTTTCCTTGGCCAAACACTTTTTTATCTATAATTTTCATTGTTCTTAGCAAAGATTACTTTCATTTTCCATGACCTTTATCTATAAATTTATTAAAATATTCAATCTGATCATTACTTTGTTTTTTCATTATCAAAGGCTCATAATGTACATGTTTTGTATAAGTATTAAAATAAATCATATTATATGTTTCATGTGACTGAGATAAATCATTATATATTTTGACTGATTGTTAATTTGTCAATGACCACAACTAAACATTTGCATCTAATACATATGAAATCCATTAGATATCAAACTCATTACCTTTCACCCCACTGTCATCATAGATTGAACCCAATTTATCAATGTATACTTACCAGTTTGCAATACTAGACATGTTTTTTAGAACATCAAATGTTAGATTTGTTTGTAAACAAGTATATGATTTTTCATTTTCAAAAATGTAGGAATTGAAAAAATACTAAGTTACATGCCATCACAAAGACTATATGTTGAAAGAACCATCTATTAAATGGAAAACAATTGAATTTGTTATCACCATAGCTAGATGTTCTTTCCAACATTTTTCTTAGTCCATGCGATTCTATGTTTAGAGCATTTGATTTTAAAAATGTATAAATAATAGTACATGTTGTATACAAATCTATTTATTTTAATAGGTATCAATAATTTTTTAACTTTATATAGTACAATGGTTCATAATGTTCACATATCAAATTTTGGTCATGGAAAACAATGCAATATAGAGTTAATTATAAGTTATCATTAAAGTGCAATTAATTTTTGGCTTGTTAAATACTAGACACATATTGAAATATTTAGTCACATAGAAAGCCAATAAATGAAAAAAATATTGACCCATATCCCATGTTCACCATTTTATGTGCATGCACTTACTGAAATTTACATCTAAGTAAAGTATGTCACCATGCAATCTATGTATCTCTTTGGGATAGAAGTCCGTTTATAAATATCTAGGAGTGTCATGGTCATTTATTTCTAACCACATTAGGAAATGTTTTATAATACTAACACAGAGTTCACTTGATTGAAAGTGTAGCAACACTTGAAATGCATCAAATAATCAATTGCCAACATTATATTTGAAAAGACTAGTTCTAAAAATATTTGCTCTGTGTAAAACAACATCTATGTCATGCGAAATATCCCATGCCAATGGAATATAAGATTTAAAATAAATGAATTGACCAGTAGCACAATTATTTTTATTTAATTTTATTCTTTTTGCATTATCTGTTGTAATGTCCATGATCACCAACAAGTTCAATGTTTGTAGTCTTTTCATGCAAAGTTTTTAATGCTTTTATAAATGATTTTTTCTTTAATTTTTTTCTATCAATGTGTTTATAGAGTCAGAAAAACACTTAAATTTCTCTTCGGTTTTTTCTTGTAATATTAATAAATCATAGTGTGTGTCATGTCTTTATTTAAAAAAAAGTTATGTTATATACAACTTTTGGTTCAGAACAATGATGATAGATTTTGATAGTATGTTGACTTTTCAAACCCAACAGTCGAACCATTACCTTGAATAAATATGAAAGTCATTTAACAAAAACCTTATTACCTTCTATGCCACCATCACTATACAATGAACCTAGTTTAATAACGTATACTTGTGAATTTACAATAGCTGGTATGTTTTTGACAATGTTATTTATTAAATTATTTTTCAAACAAACATATGCTCCCACATCTATACAAATAAATACATTATAAAAAGACTCTTTTATATAAAGATGCAAAGATAGTATGTCAAAATTGTTTTTTATTGAATGATAAAAAACATTAAAAAATGTTAATGCCACAACATGTCATTTTTACCACTTTTTTTTATTGATTATTGTAGTTTAATTTGTAATTAATTTGATTTAGAGCAAAAAGATAACATAGTACATGTTCTTGACAAAGGAATTTATCCTAGTGGGTGTGGATATTTATCTAATTTACTGTAATGCAGTGATTCATAGTATCTACATAGTGGGATTTGATCATGAAAAATAATGTAATATAGAGGTGAAGGAAAGTTTTTGTTGAAGTGTAGGTATTTTATCTTGCTTGTTAAGGACCAGACACAAATAGAAATGTTTATCCATTTATAAAGCTAGTGTATGTAAAAATTGTTACGCTATAAGCCATGTTTACCATCTTATATATATGACAGTGTTGAAATCTGCATTTGATCAAAGTATGTTTCAATGTCCTGTACATGGTGTATCCTAGTTCAAGAGATCTAAGTGGATCCAAATCATTGTTTTTCAAGTAAAGTTGGAAATGTTGTATAATTCCAATAAAATGTTCATTCGATGTCTATCAAAAATGTGCTAAGACCTGAAATGTATTAAAAATATAATCCCCAACATTTTATTTGAAAAGAAAGGTTTTAAAAAGGTTCACTCTATTCAAAGAATTGTCTATGTAACTACAAACTATTTACATAAATGGTTTGCTCTCTTATATAGAAGTAAATTATTTATCAATACAATTGTCAATTTTTTTTGGTTTGTTATTTTTGCACATCATTTTACAATGTTTAACATAGCACATTTATAGACATTTTAACCTGATGTTTGCCTTCAAATCACATATGTAAGACTATGAAAGCATTCTATATATTTTTTAACACAAATTCAATATATTTGCAGCAACATAGACTATAAAATATTATAATCTATGTCTAATGATGTTGATTCAATAACCAGATGTATCTTTTGCTCACCAGATGAAAGTAAAAGTTCTAGCTTTCAACCTATACAACCCAAAAAAAGAATATTGGATCAGCTATGGAAAAATATAATTGTAAATGACTCAAAACTAAAAACATAAACTTGTTTCTTTGACAAAATTTTAAACCAATGGCTTTAAATTTTAAAGCATGTCTCTATATGTCCCTCTTTTAAAAACATCATTTGCTCTATCAATATTGGACAAAGAAATTGTTGTGTTCCTTTTGACTTGTTTTTTTTTCACATCCTTATATAAACTATTATTCAAAGGAGAACCTTTCCATATATATGATCTATTTATTACTATCATTTCTATTTCTATCATTTCCTTAATAGCTTATGGAATTCAATTAATGGTTTTAGACTCATCTATACAACAAAATAGTATATGCCGCAATTGTGGCCATTGATGTTTAGACACCAGATCAAATATTTTACTTTGAGTCTAAAAATAAACAACATATAGCATTTTATCAAAAATAAGCAATGTACAAAAGAAAAAACTATTTGGCTTATGATGCAAGGCTATATAAAAAGCATTTAATCTAGCAAATGCTTAAAATAGTTATTTATTAATTAATCTTGGGACATGACTCTGATATTTTATTGGTCTTTCTCATATGTTTTCTCATTAATGTAATTATGAAATGTATAGGAAATTATTTTCCTAATTAACAAACAGTTCCTACGATGAGAAACTAAAAAATATAAATGACAATATTTTCATTAACATTAAGTATACACACACACACACAAAAACACATATATATCTATGTGTGTGTGTGTCTACACACACACACACACACGTGTGTGTATGTATATGTATATACACACACATACATATATATATATATATATATATATATATATATATATATATATATATATATATATATATATATATATATATATATAGACACACACACACACGTGTGTGTGTGTGTGTGTGTGTGTGTGCGCGTGCGCGTGTGTGTGCGCGTGTGTTCATATATATATATATATATATCAAGAAAAAAATATACTTGATAAATATTCAAGTAATCTGAATGTTAAACCAAAAAAATATCTAATGACTCAGCCCAATGAATGATATTTCAAGTGCTAAAGTGGATCTATTTAAATGTCATTGTAATGTAAAGATTATTAGCTGATTGAAACATGTTTTATCTACCACAAAATACCATTTAAATATAAATTTAATTGATTATTTGTATTATATTTATAGACTGTATATCTATAAAAAAGAATCATGGTTTTACGAATGTATTTTGATTCTAATTTATAACAAAAGCCAATTTATATTATAATTATTATTTATCTCAGAATAACATACTCCTGTGTTCATGCTTACATTGACCTTGAAATTTTATGAAGGAAATGTTACAATGACAAGGTAACTCAGTTCCTATTCCAAAACATAAATAGTAAACCATCACATTATACATGTTAGAAAAATATATAGTTTCAAATTCTTGGCTCATTACTTTGTTTTCTATTTTTAATAAATATGTTCAATCTCTAGTTTGAGCACGAGGTTCAAGATATTTAACAGGCTGATTAAACAAATGATTTGATGTGTTGTGATTAGATGAAACATTTACGATGTTATTAGCACCCTCTCTTTATTTCATGTAAGTATTGAATGAGCTAGTAGTGTAGGGGATTAAAAATCAAATATATGCATTTTATGTTAGCACCAATAATGGGAGGAATAACTTAGAATTTACATTGTTGAGAGAAAAAATCATAAAATATTATATTGTATTAATTCAAGATAATTTCATAAAGAAGGTTATAAGCTTATAAAGCTTTTATGAGTAGTTACAAGATGTAATCAATTACCATGAACCAAGTATTTATTTAAACATAAACTAATAAGATAATGCATAATAAATAAATAATAACAAAATTAAATAATAATTTGGATCATAAAAAATGCAAACAACTCTCTCTTGATCCAAATGGGTATATAAGATGAAATAATCAGATTAATGACTCTAAAGTGATCAAAGAGACTATGAAGTAACTACAATTGACACATTATACATCCTGGTATTGACCAAAAGTGATGTCAATCTATATAGAATCCTACCCAATGAGTTGTGTTATAAAGGGCTTATGAACATGATTAATGCATGTTCATCTCCTATGATCATTGCATCATACTATAGTATAATATGATCAATTAGAACTCACTTTAATAAGCGATGATGGAAACCCCCTAGGTTTGTTTAGGTGAATTATATTTGCAACCATAGAAAATATAAGTTTGAAGATGAAGGAGAAATTGCCATATTTGTTTTTCATCAAGTGGAGATATGCTACCAAGTGACACTATGTTGTCATGCATCAGCATGGCATCAGGTGGTAGCATCGTACCATCTGATAGATTCTTGTTACTAGTGCCATGTTTCTACTAGGCACCATAATATTATGTGGCAACATGATATCAGGTGATAATATGGAATTGGGCAATAGGATGGTGTCAGGTGGCATCATGGTGCTGGGCAGTAGCTACCTACCCGATGGTATCATGGTGTTGTGTAGCAACATGGTGCCAGGTGGCAACATCCTTCCCCATGACAACATGGTTTAAGGTGGTAGCGTGGTGCCATGGAACATCTTACTACTAAATGACACTATGTTACCATGCAACTTGCTTCTATCGAGTGACATTATGCCCCTCATCTCTCATTGGTGACACCAATCAATTTCTCTACTTCCCCTCATGGATTATAAATACCCCCGTAATGCCCTCATTTTAACACTTTATTCTAAGGTTTTTTCATCCTCTCTTCTATTTTTATCCTTCACCTACTACATCTTCAAAGTCTACAATGAAGTTTCAATGGTTTTTAGATTAATGGAAATTGAAACATGGGTGATTCAAAACATGATTTTAAAGAATATATTGTGTTTAGACTTCCTAAGAATGGTGTAACATCAATATTCCTATATGGATTAGATAGATTAATTTGAACTCAGAGGATTTATGTTGATGCCTTAGCATGACATGACAATCAACAATAACCTACTACAATCTCTAGTTGCCTATTATAACCATAATGAGACTCATTTATATGCAGGTTTCATTTTAGTGGGCCCTATAGGAAAATCTATGGAAGTCCCAAGGTGAATTTGATTCACAATGATGATGAATTAGGTTGGAATCCAAATCATTGTAAAGGAGAATCACATGATGCCAGATGACAAATCATGTAAACACTATAATCATCGATGAATGCCAAGAAATAGATGTATGCTGGCATAATTACAGGTGAGTGCTTATGCAGGTTGGGTGAAAGCATCTATAAATGAGGCACATACCTATGTAAATCTAGATGAATGCCTGTGTAGATTGGACATATGCCTATTTTGACTAGATGCATGCATGTGTAAGTTAAACAAATGCATTTTTGTATTAGATGATTACTTGATTAGAACTAGGAGAACACCCTATATAAATGGACAAAAGCTTGTTCACACTAAACATATGCCTATTTTGGCAAGATGCACACCTATTTAAACTAGATGGATCCCTATGTAGATCATATGAATGCATGTTCGGGTCTGAATGAATGCCTATGTGGATCAGATAAATGCTTGTTTGGGTCCAAATGAATGCCTATGTGGACTGGACTAGGCATCCACCTGTATAGTCAAGATGCATGACTGATTTGGGAAGATACATGTCAAACCTAGCCAGGAAAATGTCTGCTTGGATTGGGTGGATGCCTATTTGCACCCAAGTGAACATCTATGTGAATTAGGTGGGTGACTATTTTGTCTAGTCATACATCTGTATGAATAGAAAGCATGTATGCATAAATTGGATGAATGTCTATTGGAATTAGGTAAGCATCTTTTTGGGTTTAGGAAAATGTCTATTTCATCTAGATGGTCATCTTTTTGGGCTGGTTTGGATGCATGTCCTTTCAATTGGGCATCTATATGAGCCTAGGTGTATGCCTAACAATGTTGGATGGGCATCTAACAATAGTGCCTATATGATGGGAGAACGACTGTATGGAAGGTTAATGTCTATGTTGTTTGCATGTGTCAAATAATGCATGATATGTGTACATGTGTTGATCCTCATAGCTATGATACTAGCATCTTTGATGAATGCTCATAATATATAGATGTCTGCCCATTCTAACCTCTAGGACTATAAATATAAGAAATGCTACTCATTTTTCACATTTTTCCATTTTAGCCTCTACTGTTGAGTTCAAAAAATTCCTCTTTTCCTCAAGTGCCACTCGAGTCCTAACGTCCAAAACCCTTTTTTGTTCCATGGCTTCCATTTCCCAAAGCTCTTTCGATGGTGGCACAACGCTGATCAGAAGCCCCAAACTCATATTTCAAGTTTTTTCATGCACTATCATTCAAATGCTTTTGTAGTAACTAGACACATAAAATGAGTGGGTCAAGCCTTGAAAGTTCAATGACATTATCTACATGCCACAATATGACAAATATATTACTCTCCTAAATGTTCCATTGCAAAGCTTCGATACTTCTTCCTCCATGTTTCACATCAACTTGGACCCCTAGAATATTTCATTTGGAATCCATCCATATAATATTGAAAGGCTGATAGGGCTACCTTCTAACAATGGGGACTTGGTCACCACAAAGGCCTTCCTCAATGATGATGACAAAAAGTATTTAGAGTCCCATTACTCACTATAGGTGGATAGTATGCATTATTAAATTTATAATTACTAACTTTTTAAACATTTTAATTCTTTTATTATAGAATCTAAAGTAGTAATTTTTTTACAGATCCTCAATCTTATGGTAAAAGAAGACTAAAAATTGAATGTGTTAAAAACCCTTTACTATTGGGAATGACTGAACTTTTCCAAGCAAGAATTGTTTTGTAGGGTAGACCATCTGATCTTCCATTCTAGGCTCTTGTTTATATTCTTTGTACTGTGGGCCCTCAACCATTGAATTGGTGTAATTTTATTTCCAGTAAAATCAAATACAATTTGAATTATGCTCTATGTAATGAACATACTTAGTTTTTTTTCTTGTAATTATATTATTGCATTGTACTATAAAGTGATTTTAGATTTACAATCATCCTCTATTCCTTCTACCCTCAATCCAAAATTGTTTGTCAATGTACTCTCCCTGGAAACATAAGAGGTTAGTTTAGGTAGTTATTTGACTCTTTGAACTGTCTATCTATTTTAAATAAATACATAAATATTGATCAGTTTATTTTAAATAAAACATCTTTCTATTGCAAAATAAAATTAGATGAAATGATTAACAGAAGAAATTCTATAAGCAAAGGACATCAACCTCCTGAGGCCTTAGTAGAAATAGAGACAAAAGGTGATGCAGATTCAATTTTATAGATGCCTGAGTAGTAATTGATAAGAAGAAAGTGAATGCAGAGTTCAATTAGACCTCTGACACCCACACAACACTTTACTCATATTATTGGTATACCTTCATAAACTATATTTACTTTTATTAAATACTCTTTTATCATTATAATATTTTAACTCTATTATTTATATATATAGCAAATCCTACACAATCTATATTGTACACACCAGTTGGGTCTAGTAGAAATATAAGTGTTCCCTCAAAACAACAACAACATTAATATAAATAATAGAAATAGTCACAACAATGAAAAAACGAATAAGGTGCAGAAAATAAATATATTTTTTCTTAAATGCTAATATTATATACAATTTTTTTAATTGGTGATTTGGTTGATTTTAATTCCCATTTACAGTTCATTATTATATAAAAAAAAGGTTCCCACCACCACCACCACCCTGTCATGGCCCTTTAACTACTGGTATTTGGAAACATCTTTTTGTCCTAGCTCAAAGTGGTGCCATGATTCATGTTCTAATGTCTAAGTTTCTAAACTTTTAATTGGTGGTCTTCCTAGTGTGATTGGGACTTCAACACTTCATAATATTGATCTATATGATGAGTATTTGGGCATTGATAATGGCATACCTATGGATTCTTTCAACCCTGATGATATCATATATGGATCTTATCCCATAGAACCTTTAAAATGACCTTCTCCACTCGATTCACTAATAAGCAACACTAATCACCAGTGTACTTTTTTCCCATTTTTAATTTATTGGTAGAAAATAATAAAGCTTATGTTCTTAACTTTATTATTCCAAACCTTGATGAATTAAAAACATGCGAGCATTGGGCAAAAGTATTAATTCAATAAATAAATGCTTGTTTCCACAACCACAGTCAATGATATCAATTATACACAACAGTGGAGCATGAGCTAGCAAAAATTGATATTTTATTCAACCAAGTAGTTTCAAGAAGTGTTTTTGTCAATAATAGTTTTAATGATGATATTCTTGATATTATGTTAAAAAGGATTGAGAACTTGAATGCAGAATCCCAAGCATACTATAACAAATAGACACAAAATAAAAGCCTAGTGGATCTTGCAAAGGCAGAAAAAGAAAAAAAATTAGTGAGTTTGTTATGATTTTAAAAAAAAAACATTTAACTAATGAATTATTTTTTGATCATTTGTAGTCAAAATATATAAATCTTAAGAACTGAGTTGTTGTGCTTGACATGCATCTAAAGAAAGCACACAAAAGTATTTATGTTGCAATTTTTTTCAAGGAAAAACTTGTATTATTGAATAAGCAAAGTAATACATTGAGGAAAATAATTCAATAAAATGGCTTGGATCCTAATGTTTTGTTTAAAAATAAAGTTTAAGTGGGAGATGCTATTGCTGAAGAATGAAGTAATCTTTTTTATATTCATTATACAGTGAAAGATTTCCAAGATTTTGGGATCCCAATCCACACAAAGAACATAAACACTACCCATACCAACAAACAAGAAGTATAAGTACAAAATGATCCATAATGATTGAGAATACTATCAGTTTAACTTTGTTTTATAATTTCTATACTATCTTTTATTTAATGAAAAGCAAGGTTGGAGCTCAAAGCCTTGAGTTGTATTATGTTCATGTTTTGTAACTATTGAAAACTTATGTTTTATAATATTAAAATATATTTTGTAAATATGGATTAGTTTCTCATATTTTTGTGATAATATATTTCACTATTTATTGCTTTAATTTACAGTAAATTTGGTATGAAAGCTACTAAAATATTATCAACAATTTATTTTAAATAAATAATGTATTTGATTGAGAATACTATCAGTTTAACTTTGTTTTATAATTTTCATGTTGTCTTTTATTTAATGAAAAGTGAGGTTGGAGCTCAAAACCTTGAGTTGTATTATGCTCATGTTTTGTAACTATTAGAAACTTATGTTTTGTAACTATTGGAAACTTATGTTTTATAATAGATTCATTTCTCATATTTGTATGATAATATGCTACAATGTTTACTTCTTTAATTTATAATAAGTTTGGTATAAAATCTACTAAAGTAATGTTTAAAATTATATTTGAATAAACAATGTATAATTTATTAAAAAAATGTCAAACAATCAGAAAAAATAGAATGATGAACATGTACTATTTTTTTGTAACTTGAACTATTAAAAAATGCTAAAGAAAACCATTGTAGAATACTAAATATATTTCAATCAGGTATATCAAATAACCCTTTGGTAAACTTTAATTCATCTCTAACATTTTTATGGCATGTCTCTTTGTCATTTATAATTTCACTTGTAGTTATAGTTGTGACACCTTTTCTTTCAGTTAGATTGCTCCAAATTGAAATTGCTCTATCATATGGAAACATATCCACTTCATAACCTAAAATATAAAACCTTAAACATGTCTCAAGATTTTTATCCAATCTATTTTGAAGCCTTGACTTGATAAAATATAATGCACTAAATACCCTTTCATCTTCCACTGACCCCAAAATCATTGTTTGAGATAATTGATATAAATGAAAATATTTACTAATTTATAACTACAAAACATTGCTCTGATATAGTTTATTCCATACCTTGGTAATAGAAACTCTTTCTATTGGTTTATTTAACAACTGACATTGTTCAGCCATTGTAAATCCAAAAAAAATTGACTAGTTTTTCAGTAAATATTTTTGCAAAATACCCATAGCTTCCTCTCCATTGATTTCCATAGACTTGATGAATTGTTGGATTAGAGTACCCATGTATTTGATGAATAGTTTACTTTTTTGTTCTTCACCATCACTACTCAAAAATGTAGGATTCATCATTTCCATGGCTTCAAGCAAGTTATCTCTTTGAAAATGATCTCGAATTTCAGCAGACAATCTTTTTGAAATGTCTCTCAATTTCATTCATATATCACATATGACATTATTTTATGGAACCCTTGTTATAGGTACTTCCTCAAATTATGATCCAATTAAATTTGATCATCTTTGGAAAGTGTGTAATGGCATTTATTTTCCATTAATAAAAATACAAAGATGATAATGAATATTAAATTTTAAATAGTTCTTAGGG
Organism: Torreya grandis; assembly: GCA_037957365.1. Lineage (NCBI taxonomy): Eukaryota > Viridiplantae > Streptophyta > Pinopsida > Cupressales > Taxaceae > Torreya > Torreya grandis. Next base: position 2,113,244 of record JARHVA010002153.1, on the reverse strand, counting down.
TCTTTTATATTTGTTAAAGTTTCCCAACTCTCAAATATATGTCCCTTAAGACTTTCATTTGAGTAGTATAATATATCAAGTGATAAACAAACATGTTTCCTCAAATTTATAAAGTCCACAATATTTATTGATCTCTCTTGTACATGTTTTGTCAAACAATGCATTTCCATCAACATGGACAAAATACCACATAATATTAGCAAAGTTTCAAAATCTGTCAAGCGGTTCAATAAATCTCTTACCTTGTGAACCTCTATCCTATACTTAAACATAAAACCATCCAAGGATTGATATTCTTCAAATATTCTACATGTAGGTTTATAAATTGAAATCCATCTAGTATCTAGATCTTATAATAATTTTTTTCCATTAGTCACTCCAATTGCAAATTTTTGAAACTCTAAAAACTTTTTTAGATTGCATGACATGTACCCATGAAAATCACAGATTAGCTCCTCCACTTTTGTGACACTTTTGAATTTGTTTACAATTTTGTAAGGAAGATTCATTCTATGTGTCATGCAATGGATTGGAATCATATATAGGGCAACTGATATTTGTATGTGAACACACAAACCTCTTTTATTCCCCTACAGTATTGATGCACCATCCACACCAACATAGACCAACTTAGTACCTTTATCATGGTAACTCATCCTATTAATATCCATTAAATTAGAAATAACCAATTTTCAAAGGTTTTTTACATTAAAATTTTCAACCATTTTATGTACAGATAAAAGGTGAGGTTTACTTGAATGATTCTGAAATGTATATAAATACATACATACCCATGGTATGTTTTCAACCACTATTACCTCATCAATGGATAGTGATATGAACATTGTTGATTTTACTTTCTATTTAAAATCCTCCTTTTCAATCATTATGAGGCATTTCATCATCTCCTAGGCACTAGTATTAGACCAATGTGAATGTGGAATGTTCTGTAATCCACTTTGTTGAAATAAAATCTTGTAATCTAAAAAATTAGAGATTGGTCTTCCTCTTTTCAAAATGTGCAATAAAGTTGAAAAATGTATATTTTTGACAAGTAAATTAGACTGACCAACCTTTTTGAATTGATCTTGAATTGTTCCTCCTTTCTCAATGAGATTCCATTGATGTTTTTGATGATTATGGTACTCTATTGCATAACATTGATGTATGCACTCTTTTTCATTTTTCCATCTCACTATTTTTTTTATAATTCCATTTTTGTCTTTTATCAACTCATATATTTTGCTGCAATATTTTTCAATTGTGTCCAATTTGAGTTGCATTTTGTGGTCCTTACAAATTTTACAACTACATATGGTGCATTTTTATTTTGTTGGCATGTCAATACAATTTTATGGCTACACAAGTTTAATAAATGAGAATTTAGATGCCCACTCATACTGAAATTACCTTCTGATTGTCCATGTATTTTTCTTCTTCTGCATAGTTTTTGTTGTGCCCATTTAAACTAGAGATTATTTTTATTGCTTAGCAGGCTCATTTGGAGATTATGTTGGGTGAGTAGAATCAATATATCTCTCATTTGGTATTGTGAACTCATCATTAACACCACTGCTTGTGATGTGATATTTACATTTTATTAAATTCAATGGGATAATGGGTATTTATTTGTGACTTTTTCTACAAGAGAATGTGTTGAGGGAGCAGATCTCTCATTTGGTGTTGTGAACTCATCATCGAGACCAATAGTATTAATAATTTTTTGAGTGGATTCATTCATGGGAAGTATATATTCAAAATGCATTATACATTTCCTCAATAGTTTTATCATTGAATTTTACATGTGAAAAAATTATATGACATTAAATTTTTAACAAAAAACAATACTAAAGTATAAATAAATAAAAAGAAAGAATTCTAATAATATTTATAATATAGTACCTATGTTCAGTATTTCATTCACAAATTTTTCTAGTTCAGTGATATCAATGGGTTCTACATGAAATATTGTTGTAGAGATTGTCATTATTATTGAAACTTGAAAATAATATTTAATTAATTAAAAAAATGGCATTATATAAGTTAGTACCTCTATTTGGTATTTTAAATTTATGCCCAGGTATGTCTACTTGTGGAGACAATTATTCAAAAGAGTTATTTATGGATTCTATAGATGAAATGGTTCAAGATGTTTTAATTAGTATTTAACTTTAACACAAGTCAATAAATAAAAATCATTACTTAATTGAAAATGTACATTTATTTGGTGTCTGCCCAAAATAAAATAATAAGCTATTCCATTTTATAAATTTTTTAGAGGCCTTAACATTTTTAGCAGATACCATATTATTTAGTTTGTAGAGTCATAGATGAAAGAGGATTAAAAACAAAATGAAGATGATTGACAACAAACAAAAATACTTGATCAATGAATAAGAAATAAAAAATTACTGAATGTCAAAGAATGATAGAGATCAAATGCTAATGTGTTATAGGTGAATGCCAGTAGCCCATGGGTGGATGTCATATAGCTATGGTTGAACATCCATAGACTAGGCAAGTACCAATAGACTTTGGATGGATATCAACAGACTATCGGTTGACGCAAAGTCTATGAGCATATACAGTTTCTACTCAGACTGTGGATGGATGCCTAAAAACTATGGTTGTCACACATAACTTGTGAGTAGAGACCTACAAAATGTGAGTGGGTGCCCAAAGGCTATGTACAAACACCCAAATGGCACAAACCTAGACTAGGGTGGATTCCTACAGATTATGGATGGACACTCGCAAGACTAAATGGGCATCGATAGACTATGGATGACCACCTATATTGTAAAAAAAAATCTGCCTACCTTGCTATGAATTGTTGATTCTTGAATCCCTCATGCAAATTGAAACTCTTAAAGTTGCCCAACAATATGTGGCAAAATATCTTGAATTAGCTTTTGAGGTACTGGCAAATTATAGTTATATAAACAAATTTATATGCATATATAGGCAAACATGTCATCCAAAAGAAATTCCACCATGAAATTTTAGGTAATAATGATGTGTCATCCACTCCACTAAAATCACCAAACACTAACTTCAAAAAATAGAATATTCATAGATTAACAAAGATTCTCTAATTAAAAAACTCTATTTATATGTTTTTTTTAACAATAAAATAATATTCTTTAGAATTATCCATTAGATATCCATAATTTAATAGGCCTTCCACATTACAATGCAAGCCTTGTTAGCAGCAAAGTTATCTTACCTGATGTTGATAAAAAATACTTGGAGTTTGTCTACAAAGTGGCCATAGACCCAGCTGGTAAGTGTTAAATTTATTAAGGATGTTAACATTTTTTAATTATTCCTCAAATGTTTATTATAACTAGTTTGATGTGCTAATTGTAATCACATGTTTTCTATTTCCATTACAAATTGTCAAAATTGAAGGGAAATTTTGGTTAAAAAAATTGCTAATTTATTTTTCAAACCTATTGTGCATTTCTTCCAAGCTAGAATTGTTTTGCAGGAAAGACCATTAGACATTCCCTTCTGGGTTGTTTACTACATTTTTCATTTTCTATCAGGTGTTCTATGTTATTGGTGCACAGTTATATCCAGTAGGATAAAGGTTGAGTTAAATTTTGAGTTTTCAAAAGGCAACATTTCATCCTCCAACTATATTTTGGCCTTATATTTTGAGGCCTTATATGATATATAAAATATTTAAAATCCTAATTCATTCCATCAAAAACTAAAAGATAATGCTTTGTCTATTGAGAAATAAGAAGTAAGTTTAGTTTTCCTAATAGTCTCTTCTCTTGTAGTTTCTTTATACATATTTCAAATTTTAACATTTTTTAGCTTGCTAGTTATTACAAGTAAGAGTGCATGTATATAGCATAATAAAAGAGGTGGCATCTAAAGGTTACCATGCTCTAGAGTGATTTAGTGATACTCAATCCATAGAGTCTTTGTTCAATCCATTTCAAATTTCCAAACACCCAAGAAGTGATTCTATTTTGTCTCCACTTCGAGGTTTCCCCAAATTTCCTTTTATGTTTATTTCTTATTTTATTTAATGGGAAAAAATATTTTTAATATTAGTTTTTAAAATTTTTTTACAATTAACTCTCGAATTTTTGTCATTAAGGATTCTTCTCGACAACATAATCAATGTTTGCCACCTTACAGTTTTCTTTTTCAATTAAATTTTCCTAGAATTAGGTAGTTTATTAACTGAATAATTTACTTGTTTTACAAGTTAAACCACCAATGTCACTCCCACAAGGATAATAAGATGAGAAGAGACAACTCCCATAAGGAAAATAGGAGGGAAAGAGGCAACTCCATCAAGGATAATCAGAATGGAAGAGTAAGTCACCCCAATAGGTAATAACACATTTGATTTGAATTTGTATTAATTTTATATTTTTGAATTGACTGCTTTTGAATAATTTTTTGTTTTACAGTTCACCCAACATCTGTGAGCAAACCAAGAAGTATGCCACCAACCACACCACCCATCCAGACTCAGATAAGAGGAAAGAATATCTCCCTCCTTGCACATAGGAGAGGAACCTTGGAAATTTATGATTTCCTAAATTTCTCTATTGGTGGCATTTCTAGTGCATGGGGTCTTACATGTTTGTAGAAAATTGATCTAAATGAAGAGTTTATTAGGATAAAAAGTGGGGCCTTGGTTGATGGTGAATTCAATCCCTATGATTTTATTCAAGTTGTTAATGTACCTATATAAGTACATTCTACAGCTACCTCTTCTCTAGCTACCCCACCCCACAGTGATAATTTAAATGTTTTTGATGATTCAATCATTAATTTTTCATTGGAAAAACTAATTGCAAAAAATCTACTTGCTAATTTCAGAGAGGGTGTCATTGATTAATTTAATTATTTAAAACAATGGGAGATAAAGGTAAAATCACTTATCAAATACATCAATGCCCATAATCAAAACCACTCTCAAAGAGTTAATTTGTTTTCTCTTGTTCAAAATGAACCCTCAAAGATTGATGCTTTATTCCAAGAAGCTCAATCTAGATTAATTTATGTTAACAATGTTTATAATGATAGGGTTTTAAGGATTATGATAGAAAGGTTGGAAAATTTAAATGGAGAAGCCCATGCCTATTTTAATAAATGGGCTAAAGATATAAACATTGTTACCATTTCACAAGTAGAGAAGGAAAAATCTAAGGTAAGTTTTCACTATAACATGTATTTTCATTATTATAGTTTTTATGTGCTTAAGTCTTATATATTATTTTTTAATTGAAGGAAAAATATGAAAAATTTAAGAAAGAAGCATAGCTTCTTAATATGCATTTGAAAAATGCCTGTAAAAGTATTAACTCAACAATTCAATTGAAGGAAAGGCTTATTATATTAAATAAATAGAACAACACTTTGAAGAAAATAATTAAAGAGCATGGGATAGATCCAAGAATTTTATTAAAGTAAAAAAAAGATGTGGATCTAACTATTTTTTCAGATGGTGATGCAGTGAACGAGGAGAGGGAAAATCTTACAAATATCAATTCTGTTACAAAGGATCTTGAGAAGGAAGGAGTGATAATAGAGGATACACAGGTAGGTCAAGACAATGGGGTTTCCATGGAGGGTGATGGCAAGTAGCAAGTGGGTGGAGAATCTGTTCTAGAAAAATGTTAATTTATTTCAAACACTTTAAAATTTTCAAATTGACAATTTATAATATTCAAACAGTTTATATCATGTTTGTTTCATAAACACTTTTTTTATTCAATATAGGTTATAATGTGAATGATATTTTACAGTTTTTCCAAATACTCTGGGTATATAATTTTAATATTTTAAATATTTAAATTGTATTTTGGTCAAGTTTATATATTCTATGGAGATATACTATTCTAGTAGTATTTGAAAAAGTGTTCATTGAATGCTTTGTTTAAATATTCATCAATCTAAACTATAGTAGAGGCAATGTTAGGAAATTTAATAATTAATATTATTTATAGTTACAATGTTATGTAATAACAATATGACGTATATAGGATATGTGGAGATTATGGTGGAATATGGAAATATGCGATCCTGAACTATAGGAAAAATATTTCCTATATATTTATGTAGTGGTTCTAATGTAAATGTGCAATACAATAATATTGGTGTGATTAAAATATTTGTCAATATTTGGGTTCAACACTTTTTCATATAGTAAATCTATGTATAGGCTCCCCAAATTACTATATTTTATAGTTGCTCCAAATACTTTGGCTATATAATTTTAATATTTTAATTATTTAAAATGTATTACGGTCAAGTTTATATATTATATGGAGATAAAGCAGAGTAAATATTCTATGGAGTCATACTATTCTAGTAGTAAATATCAATCTAAACTATAGTGGAGGTAATGTTAAGAAATTTAACTATTGATATTATTTATATTTATAATGTTTTATAATAATAATATAACGTATATAGGATATGTGGAGATTGTAATGGTTCTAATGTAAATGTGCAATAGAATAATATTGGTGAGATTAAAATATCTGTCTATATTTTTCTTCAATGCTTATGCATATATTAAATCTTTGTATAGGCTCTCCAAATTACTATTATAAGAAATTAAGATAATGCAATCAAAAAATATTAATAATTGGAGTTTTAATGGCATGAGAACTAGTGCCATATGGTGAACTATTCATGTCTACACATAACACTATATGCTACAATGAATGTTATAATGAAATGCTCTGTAGAATGTTAATTATAAATATGATTGCTTCTTAATGAATGACTTACATTACAAAGTTATAGAATTACTATTTCAAATACATATAATCGTAATAGGATAAATAAAGTGCTTAATTTCAGTGTATTGAATAAGATTCATAATTGAAGGATATGAAATATTTCAAAAATAGATTACAGAACTATGGTAGGTTTACAAGTTTACATGCAGGAAATAGATTATAGAGTTTAATCTATTTAAAGATATATTTTTTGAAATAAATCAAAAAATATTAGTTACTATACTTATCAAACTAAAAGTTGAGCAACTAAAATAATCCTCAATAAACTTACTCATCGTAAGTTTGATTTGCATGTACCATGCTAGTTTCATATTCAGTCTCGATATTTATATCCTCTATATTGGTATTTGTATTAGTCACACCTATTATTTCAACTAGAGAACTCCATGTTACCACTAATTTTTCATAAGGAAACTTATCCATAGAATAGCATGATACATATAGTCTCAAGTAAATCTCTAGATTTTTATTCAATCTATTTCTAAGTTTTGACTTCATGAAGGATAATGCACTAAACACTCCCTCATCTTCCATAGAACTCAAAATCATTATTTGAATAAGTTTATATAATATAAAATATTGAATAATAATTTTTTTAAGATGATACTTGGATAACATTTTTTCCATAGATGTGTAATGGCACCATTTTCTGTTGGGTCACTTAAATGCTGAAATTGATCCATCATTATAATCCCAAACTATGTTGACTGAGAATTTTGTGATTGTTTATTTAAAATACCATTAATCTAAAATCCATTCATATCTACAAATTTATATAAATGCATAATAATTGTACCCATGTATTTGTGGAATAATCTATTGATATGATCTTGACTGTTAACACTATTCTAAAAAATGGGATTCACAACTCCCATGCCCTCCAACAACTCATCCCTTTAAAAATATTTTTTAATATTATTAGATAAAATTTATGAGATTTTCATTAATTTAATTCATGTTTTAGATAAAATAGTATCATATAGTACACATGTCACAGGTACATCTTCAGGTTCATCTCCCACAACTTCAAGTTTCTAGAGCATGTGTGCATTGGGATCTCAATGTTGTATACCATGAGACAAAGATGATCATGTATATTGAATTTTAAATAACTCTCTATATTTTTAAAGTCTATTAAAATGTTTCACATTCTCAAAATAGGTCCGTGAAATCTTTCATTCGATGTGTATAATATATCTAAACATTAACATGCATGTTTTATTAAACATATGAATTCAATGATATAGATAGATCTCTCTTGAGCATGTTTCATTAAACAGTTGATTTCCTTCATCATTGACAAAATACCACATAATATGAGTAAAGTTTTGAAATATGTTAAATGACACAACAAATCTTTTACCTTGTCAACTTCCCTATGCTATTTATACATAAAACCTGTCAAAGATGGATATTCCTCAAAAATTCTATATTCAGGTTCATACATGGAAATCCATCTAGTTTCAACATCTTTCAATAGTTTTTTTCTATATATCACCCTAAATGCAAATTTTTGGAACTCCATAAATATTTTTGGGTCGTTTGACATGTAAGCATACAAGTCACGAATAAGCTCTTCCACTTTTGTGACATTATTGATTGTGCTAACAATTTTATATGTAATATTCATCTTATGAGCCATGTAATGAATTGGAATCATAAATGGAGAAGTTTTTATTTGAAAGTGAACACAAAGACCATTTTGTGCCCATGCATCACTAATGCACCATCAACTCTAACACACACTATCTTCATAGCTATGGCATAATCATCCATCCCAACTCTCTCACTTAAATTGGATATAACCAATTTATGAAAGTTTTTTGCATTACAATTTTCTACCATTTTATGGACACTAAAAGATGAGATTGCCTTGATTAGTTTTTAAAAGTATACACATGCATGCAAACACATGTTGTGTTGTCAACTGTAGTGACCTCATCGATGGATAGTGAAATAAATAATGATCTCTTAACACTTTCTTTCAAATATTCCTTCTCAACAATGGTTAGATATTTTTCCATTTCCTAAGCACTGTTATCAGACCAATGTGATTGGAATATCCAGAAACCCATTATGTTGAAACAAAAAAATTTAATAAAAAAAAATGGGTCTACCCTTTTATAAAATGTGGAAAATAGTAGAGAATTGTACATATTTTCCCTTAAGATTAGACTACATAACTTTTCCAAATTATGTTTTGATGATTCCCCCTTTCTCAGAAAGATGTTTTTGTCATTTCTAATCATTTTTGTGTTCATGTGCATATCTTACATGCATGCATTTTTATCTATTTGTCCATCTATGTATTCTCGTTATCTGTTCGTCTTGGTGCTTCATGGATATATATATATATATATATATATATATATATATATATATATATATATATATATATATATGTTCCCACATTATTTCTTAATTATGACCAATTTAAGTTAAATTCTATGTTCTTTTCCAAGTTTCCAACTACAAATTGCATAGTTGCATTCTGTTGGAGGATCATTACCATTTTCTATTTCTACAAGTTCTATAAATGGATATTTTTGAGCTCAATCAACTTGAAAAAGACCTTCCTATTATCCATTTATTTTTCTTCCTCCCTCAAATTTTTGAATAAATATTTTAACAAAATTTGGTGTCTAAAGAGAATTGAAATTCTCTTGTGGAGTTCCCAAAGGAGTGACTTCTAGTGAAGTGCCCAGAGGAGTCTTCTAGGGGTGGCATGTCATTAATAAAATCTTTGAGTGGTGAGAAGTTATCAGGATTATTTCTTTCTAATGAAATAGTGTCATTATCCATGTCAATTTTTACATTGAAATGGGTTTGTAATTATTCTACATTAAAAAAAAGTTATTTGATATTTTTAAAAAAGATTTAGAATTACTTGTATTTATCATACATGTTATTTGCGTAGTCTTGTTTCCTAGATTTCTAAAATAAGATAGTATGTTCAATTTTCTTGGTATTTGTTGTGTTGATTTACCCTTGATGTTACCTTCTGATGCCATAGTATCTAAGGTAGGATGTTGTCAAGTGATGCAATTCTACTGAACAATCATAGTGGTTTTATTGGATTTTGTTTTTCTATTAGGATTTTAGTGCTACTATTTTTGAGTCTATTTTTGGGATTCATGTTATTATAGCACAACACATAGCTACTAGAGGCTAGGCTTCTATTTCACACCATAGTTCTATTGTATGGTAGGTTGTTTTCATGTGACAGAGTACTTTCACACAATAAGAAACTGTCATATGATAGAGTATTATCAGGTGCCAGGTTGTGGTCACCTAAAATAGTGCTATTGAGCATCATATTATTTTCACATGGAATAGTGTTTAAGGGTGTCAGGTTGTAGTCATGTGACATAGTTTTGTTGGGCATCATGTTATCATCATGTGAAATAGTACTGTTAGGTGTCATATTACCATCGTGTAAAATGATACTATTAAGCATCATATTTATGTCATGTAACATAGTGCTGTCAGGCATCAGGTTGCTTTTGGGTGGTGTATTGGTTCTAAGCAGTTTAGTTTCTACTAAAAGCAATAGGCCTTATGTGGGACTCAAAAAATTCACTAAATTAAAATTCCCCACAATAGAATATTCATGAATTAACAAATATTTACCACTAAAATTTATCCTATGATCAAGTCTTGTCTAACTACATTGATCCATGTAAGGCTCCACCCAAAATCCCACCAAAGTGACCAACCCATACTTTGTATGAAACATTTTTCTGGTTCCTAATAAATTTTGATGACCTTTACTCAATAATCTTGGTAAAATAAATCCCTATTAACTTGTATTATCATTGATGACTAATCAAAGACCTATAAATTCTATATCTTCTCCCTTATTAGGAGAGAGGTGATAAGCTGTGCAATGAGAGAAATAAAATCAAACAACCATACCTACTCTATGTCATGAATTTCAAGTATATAAATCTAAAAATGGAACTAAAATAGACAAACTACTGTTACCAAAATTGTCATTCAAGCATTGAACCCAAAATCCTAAGTGAATAACTAATTAAAGAAGGGTAACTATCTTCCAGCCTCCAACGGATCCTCCAACCTCCAGTATGGCACTTATACTTTATCAATAACAAAGATCCTAATGCACCTATAAAGGATGATGTTCTCTATGAGAACACAAGCATGAGGTAATATTATTAAAATTTTCATGTTGAATGTGTCAGTTTCCACCAAGAATATACCTTAACACATCATTTTAATATATTTATCCTAAAATTCATATATATATATATATATATATATATATATATATATATATATCAAATTACAAAATAAAATATTCCATTATGTCTAGAATGTATAAAAATTTATTAATTGGTAGGTGACATGACCACATTTACATAAAAGAGTGACTAAGCAAAAAATTATCTCAATAAGTCATAAATACACCTTTATATCACCAATTTATCGAAAATTCAATCACACCCGTTATAACTTATTTATAGGTTTTAAAGGATATCAAAATATAATACCAAAAGTTATACAAATATGTTTTGATCCTTAGACTTCTCCTTGATGGCAAGTAACTATCAAAATCTCTTTCTCTAATTCCCAATCAATTAATTTGATACCAAGAGGTATAGAAGATGAAATAACTGAATCAATAACTCTAAAGTCATCAAATAAACTCTAAAGTATCTACAATTGGCACATTTTACATCCTTTTACTGACCAAAATTGATGTCATTCCATATAGAAGCTTGTCTTGCGAGTTGTGGCATGGAAGGATTTTACAACTTTTGTTCATTGGATGGTTTAATTTTTTGGCTGAAATGAAATAGGTTATTTAGGATTTGAGACAATTATTGTCATTAATTTTTTTTATTTTCTTTGGCTATGCAAAGATTAGATTATTGGAGCATGATTATGTTACTACATCAGGTTCATATCCTTGACCTGATTTTATTTCTACCTCTCTTATATTTAATATTTGGGTGACATTAGTCAATATTATATGCTTATAGATTAGGCCTTATACTTTATTGCATAAGAATTTGACCATCGGCCTTTGTTTTTTTGTAAAAAAATATTAGTAATATAATATGTACATAAGTATATGTATACATATGTATGTAAACTTATATATGTAAAACATATACATGTAAACACATAAGATTTGATTTGCTATCAATTGGAATTGTTACACATGTTTTTGCCTAATAAAATGTCCTTGTTATGGATCCAAAAATATTATTTTATGCCCTACAATTGGAGGAAAAATTTAATAAATTATTCACACCCTCTTTTTATTAAAAGCAAGTATTAAATGCAATTGGCATAACAAAAAATTGGCAGTAACATAGGAAAATAATGTTTATGATTTTACCAGAGTTAGTAGGAGAGTTGTTCTAAAAAAATGCAAATTGTAACCAAACAATTCAAAGTTTATAATTGAACATTATTTTCATAAGTGACACAAATTATAAGGACATTTTTTGCCAATCTTATTGCCTTTGGCCACAATTTGAGATAATTACAATAATCCTTGACTTTACCCATACAGTCTTCATTTAATGTATAAATAATTTGTTTATTTCTATTTTTTTATTTATTTGTTATCACATTTATCTAAATTTGATCTATTTTTTTTCATATGCCCTTTTTATCAACAAGATTTTCAAAGATGTCTTTTTTTTCCAATGAAAATTAATTTATATAAGGCTTTATCTATAGCCTAGCCTATCAAAATATAGTGTAAAGTTATAATCCATATCTTAAAAGCTCTAAAATTCCTCACCTCAAAAACCAATTCAAATCTACACAATCTACAACATCATCCAATACCACTAGCAACTAATAACTATGAATCATGCCTTAATGGTTTCCCTCCTATATACCCAAAAAAAAAAAAAAAAATCAATCTCCAAAGCATTGTTACTACTGTCCTTACTCATAAAAGATAGAAACAAAACCAAGACATGGATATGAACCCAATTTAGTAATAAAACCAAGCCCCAATAGTATCCTACATCCAAATCCACAAATAATGTATTAAAAATCAACTAAACTAATTGCCTCAAACTTTTAATATTAAAAAAAAAACAATTATACTCCATAATATGTTTGATAAAAATAAGAAATAGTATTATTTATTCATGTTTTAAAGAATAAAAGATAAATAAAATAATAGGCAAATTCACTAAAATCATACACAAATAAAAAGTTTTCAAATACTTCTAATCTTTGCCAAGCCTTTGCTCATAACACAAATCACCTCAAATCCTAAATAGCCTACATCAAAATCCTTTCTCACTATTTTATTTATTTGCCTTATGTTTGCAACAAAAAACAAAGTCCCATACAAAACCTAGACTACGACCATACAAAACCTACCAATACTACCCTAATGTTAAACATAATTCAAATAGAAATCAAACTAGGTTACAAATATGAACCTATTTATTATGAATAAATACACTTAGAGAAATTTATTGAGGGTTTAATATCTCTGTTAAAAAAAATTGACACAATAAAATTCTTACCTAGTAAGATACCCCACCTAGTCTACAACACCCTAAAATAAAGAAAAACAAAGCCCCATTCTAAAATTATTACCCAACAAAAGAATATACCTAATCTATGAGCATATAAAACATTAAAACACCACTGGGATAAACATAAAAGCACACTGTAGATACCAACCTGATTCCCATAGAAAACCTAGATATCAAACATAAGCTAGATAGAAAGAAAATTAGGTCACAGATACAAACCTAATATAATGACAAAACCACAACCCAATAGTCCCCTCTACACATACATAGAAATAAAAAAATTAAAATCAATGAAACTAATTACCTCAAAGCTTAAATATCTTACTCTGTTCTAGACAAAAAATAAACCCTTCATTAAACAAGAACCCTAAAATATATATATATATATATATATATATATATATATATATATATATATATATATATATATATATATATATATATATATATATAAGCCCTACGCTAAAATTTTTACCCAACAAAAGAATAGACCTAATCTACCAACATATAAAACCTAACAACACTACTGAGATATAACACACAATCCAAATAAAAATTACACACAAAACATGAATTAAAAAGTAAAAGGATGACTTAATTTTAAACAAGCTAGATATAAAGAAAAGTAAGTCACAGATACGAACCTAATATAGAAACATAATTGTGGTTCGATAGTCTCCTTCCTACATATCTACAAAAACCAAAATTATAATCAACGCCACTAATTGCCTCAAACCCTAAATAGCCTACTCCACTTCCACCAAAAAGTTAAACCTTTCATTGAACAAAAACCCTAAAAAAAAAAAAAAACACAAAGCCCCGCACTAAAATTCTTACCCAACAAAAAAATAGACCTAATCTATGAGCATATAAAACCTAAAAACACTACCAACATATAACATACAATACAAATAAAAAGAAAATCACGTCACAGATATGACACTGATTCCTATGAAAAACCTAACTTCTTTGACAATACTTCACCCACAATGTAAACGAAAAATAATAAAAGAATCCACAAACTACAAAACTCTAATACTCTTTCCTCTGAATTTCCACAAACAACAAAACCAAAATGAATATCACTAATTGCCTCCATCTCAATGAAGCATCGCATGAAGCTAGCATTCAATGTCAAGTACTTGATCAAAATTTTAAATTAAAAAACACGAGAAAATAAACTGATAAAAATTCACAACGACGACACTCATTAACGTAAAGTAAGATAAACTTAGTAAGATTCACATCCAAGACACTCATTAATATAAACTCATTAATATAAAGAGAGTGGGTTTATCTACTTAAGTGGGTTTATCTACTTGAGTAGATTTATCTACTGTGCTGGATCTACGAAGCATAAGCAAACCATTAATATAAAGGGGATGACTGTGGGTTTATCTACTTGAGTGGATTTATCTACTGTGCTGGATCTACGAAGCATAAGCAAACCATTAATATAAAGGGGATGACTGTGGGTTTATCTCGCTTCCAAGTTCGTAACGGAAGCATCATTGGTAGATGGGCTGATGAAAATAGTGGCAGATGAATCATATGGCGATGACACAGAGGTGGAATTTGTGCCTCTTGATGCAAATGTATCTTTCTGTGGAGGAACATCTTTATGCGAAACACCCATGAAAGATGGCTTTGTGGGATTTGGTAAATTACTCATAAAAAGGTCTGAAAGCATTACGTATACCATAGACATGGGTGGGCGAAGGGATGCATCTGCCTGTGTACACAAAAGAGCCACATGAACACAACTTGAGACATGCTCTTTAGGGCAACTTTCAATTATTGCTCTGTCGATCACATCCACAATTTTTCCTCTCGTGTAAAAACTCCATACCTGGATAAGAACGATGCATATTCGTCTTCATAAGATATATATAAATAAGCTTTGGAGGAAAAAACTATATCAAAATGACCATTGTTTTATCTTACCATCTCTAGCAGGCTTTGAAATTCAGGGGACAATTTATTATCAGTATTCTTTCTTCCGCACACAATTTCTAAAAGCACAACACCGAAGCTATAGACGTCAGATTTCGCAGAGAGTTGTCCACGCATAGCATACTCTGGTGCCATATAGCCGCTGCAATTTTAACGAAAGAAAAAAGTTAGTAGCTCAGAGAATAAAGAAAACTTAATGTTTTTATGGAGAGAATGTTGGTCTAAGATTATTACCATGTTCCTGCAATTCGAGTGCTAACATGAGCCTCATCTTGAGCAAACAATCTTGCTAAGCCAAAGTCTGATATAGTATTTTGTCAAGGCTGTTGTTAGGCAAGAACTCGTAAACAAGCAAGCGTTCTGATCCCTCTGTGCAACATCCAAGTAGATTCACAAGATTCCGATGTTGAATTTTGGCCACCAGCTTAACCTCATTTAGAAACTCCTCTCTCCCTTGCCGGGATTGTATGGACAGCTTCTTTACTGCTACTTGTTTTCCATCTGGCATTATACCCTGACGATAACATTAAAGAAAAGAAATTAACCTTAAGCCTATATTGCGAATGCAACTATTTCTATTTGGACGAAGGATATGTGGAATGGAATGAGCTTAAACCCAAAAAATTAATGACCCTTCCATAACTAACTAGAGGTTTTAATCGCATCAAACATGGTATGGAGTGTTCCCAAAAGGCTAGTCCTGTGCAGATTAGATATAACTACAAGAAATAATTCAACAAATATATTCAGAAAATGAGTCAAGATATTTTTTTGCTAACTAAATACGAAAACCAGATACAGATCCGTGATGAAAAGCAAAATAAAATGTTTTACAATCCAAAACAAGAAAAATGATCGTCTATGTCTATGTTACCTTGTATACAGCGCCAAATCCTCCCTCTCCGAGTTTGTTATCTTCATGAAAATTACTAGTAGCATCCCTGAGTATTTCCAAGTTAAAGATTATTTGCTCATCCTGGCTGGTCAGTGAGCCTACATCCATGTCTCGATTTTCTGTTTAATAAAATGTGCAGAGGAAAAATCAGAAATTTATATCGAGCCTAAACTTGAAAAATATATTTCGGACAACTACTGTTGGCACCCCGAAAGAAGGATTTATCCATTCCATTTTAATGCCCTAATTAGAAAGGAGTTCTATTTATAAAAATCTTACAAGGTCAATTTGAATAGGAGATTGTCTCAAAAAAACACCTTTTCCTAGGACGAGTGACTTCCCAAATAGTGCAGACTTCAGTTTTCTTCTAATTGCAAACATGCATGGTAATAACATCACCAGGAAGCCGCCGAGAATACCCAAAATTATAGATACTTTGTTTGAAGACTTTCCTGCGCAGTAGATCAATTTGAGTGTTCAGTCATGTCAAATGCTAAAGTGTAACATTATTAATCGTTTTGACATCTCTTTGTTTAAAATGAAATTGCCTGTAATAACACAGATTTAAAATGGTTTGAGCTTAGACTCTGTGGATTAAGGCAAAGGGTTTAACCCCCTCTCAACCTGGATTATTATTATTATTATTTAAAAAGTCCATCGAAGTCTAACATAACAAAAATAAAAAATGTTATGCATATTACTCTGTGTTTGCGGTGATAATGGTGGCTGCTGAATCGGTGGTGGATAAGCCGGAGGGGGTGGAGGCGGAGAATTAAAGAATGGGTAGGATTCATAACGAGCATAGCAACTTCCCAAGAGAGCCTGTCCTCCAAGAAAAGTTCCTGCCTCCGTCACGGTCAGCTCTAACAGACTCCCAATTGCAGTTGATAAGCAAGTTGTGCAGTTGTCAATAGAAGTTATGTCTCTCCAGCACTGAACCAGACCGAATATCCTCTGAAACGAAACGTCAACATATGTTGTTCCAGAAGAGTATCGATTAGCCGATCGATAGGCTTCCTCTGTCAGATTTTTAAAAAGCCCCTTAACGGCTGCGCTATACACATCACGGTTTGTAGCGTTACCTGTATTGTGGAGAATCCTCATAAGGGTTGTATCCAGTTTTCCGACGAAGCTATAATTCTCATAGCGCATGAAGCAACTGTCAAGAAAAACTGCACCTCCTGTGGCATTTGCACAATCCTGTCGAATAGTGGTATTTGCTAATTGTGAACAGCTGTAGCAGTTCTCCTTCGTTGCGTCTCCCCGACATTGAAGAAAGCCATAAGCTGTGTCTGGAGTTTTGCCGGAGACAAGTATTGAAACCACCATCTGATGATGAATTAATACGTTTGACAAGATTATTAAGAACCATATTCAAATTTATCTCGAATTTACTTGCTTTGTGTAGTTAGCATGGCTGCACATATTCCCCTCTGCTTTGCATATTTGGACATGCAGGGAACTCATTAACAACATAACAGCAATACATAATACGAGCTCAACGGCAGAGGACCGAGGGTATTTTGTAGTGTATATGATCTGCATGTTGCGTGGGTCAGGTGTTTCTACCCTCTTTTCGAAAATGCCGTTGCTTAGAAACCAGACATTTCTATGAACAAGAACGTCATGTCTTTCATTACATTTTTTTTTTGGCTTCCTGAAATTGTTTGGATAACACTTTAGAATTTTTCCTTTTAACCGAAAGCTGAGTTTGAGGCGAAGACAGTGCGAGATTTTATCCTTGGGATTTCTAAACTATAGGGGTAGGAAGTTTGAGTGGTCTGGTGGCCTTAACAAATCTAATCTCATCCGTGTTTATTTGGCTTTTCTTTCCCATAAGATTGTTGAGCGTAATACATGCTTTATCTGATACAATGTCTACATCAAAGTAATCACGGATTGGGAAAGGGCCGCGATAGTTTGAATGTAATTTTTTTGGCCCAATAATCTAGGGGCAAATGGTTGGTGGTTGTAATGTACCAAGATATTTTTGGTGAAAATTTTCAGAAGTTGATTTAAAAGTTTTTAATATTCGTAATAACATTTAATATACATATAATGTGGCATTTATCATAAAAACTGAGGGAGCCTTGTCATCGGGAGTTTTCATGGAGCATGGGTTTTTTCAAATAAATAAAAGTTTGATCCAATTAGTCTTAATGGAAGTAGAGATACAAAGCAAGACGTGTTGTCATAAGGGTTCTTGATGTTTAGGTTTTTGTAAATTAAAAAAATAAATAAATAAAATATGTTTATGTATTATATTGTGGTAAATTATTTTTAGATTTGTTTCATATTTAGAAGATTTTTTTGTTATGATAATAATATTTGGATATAAAAATTCATTTTAAAAGTGTATCAAAGTTAATCAATTAATTTTAAAATAATATTATAAAAGTTTATATAGAAATTCACATATTATATTATACTTGGTAATAACATCAACATAAATTTAAAAAACTCAACCTCTAACCGAATTACATTCTATATATATATAAACTGAAATTATAGATATAAATGATATATATATTCTATGATATATATATTTTGATAAAATATAAAGAATAAAAAATTGTGAAAATATAAAAAATTATAAAATTATCAATATAAATGAAATTTTAAATTTTCATATTATTTTAATAGATCTAATTTTAAATTTAAAATATTAATATAATTATTAAATTAAAAATAAAAAATTAAAATAAATTAATTATAATCTATATATATTATGTTGCCTAATAGAACGTAACTACAAATTATTTTTAAACATACACAAAACTAAAATTATCAGTGACATGTCATTCATATTAATACGTATAATAAACATATTACATTATAACAACATAAGCGAAGAAGTAATACATACACAAACTTTATAAAAATTAATAAATAAATACAACCGCAAAATACATAAATTCTTCAATTTTCTCTTGTCTTTCCATATCTTTGCAGCAACAGAAGGCATAAATCTATCATTGTTCATTCTTTGCTCGGTCAAAATGGATGCAACAACCACCCAAATGTGAATTCTGAAACAGCTCTTATCTAATCATGACAGAGAAAAGAAATATCAACAAGAACAAAGCCAAATCATTTGCATCATTTACCAAATATTAATAAACACAAATCATATATTAAATTTGGAAAAAAAAGGCAGAGTACTCTGTTTTTTATTACAGTACTGTATTCTGATTACAGCCTTAACAAAAAAAATAGTTTTTTCCATTCATTCAATGATCAGCGCTTTACAAAAACACTTATTAATAATGAGGACTACTTAACTAAGGGCAGTTTAATACGCTGTTTGAATAGCAGTCTAAACAAAAAATCTATATCTTCAAACATGCATTTCATCATGCATTATGCGCTGTGCTAAAAAAATAAACTGCAGTTTGTTTAAATAAATGTTTAACTAAATTATAAAGGATAAACTATAAATTAAAAAAATCTCATGCGTTGATGAGCACTGCAGTTGAAAGTAGAGGAAAGCATGCAGTGAGGGAAGCATGCATGCATCAGTTATCAACATACTCCCCCTTGATGCTAAGAGGGCTCACAATCTGATCTCTGAGTGTCAAAAATTGATCTGTTGCAACTACATTCATGAAGATATCTGCCAACTATTCTTTAGTGTTGATGTATTTCAATTCTACTACCTTCATCTGCACTAAATCTCGAATAAAATGATTCTTTAAATCAAAATGTTTTGTCCTGCTATGATGGACTGGATTCTTGGCCAATTTAAAAGCACTAATGTTATCACAAAAAAAAACTGTGGGCTGAACTTGAATCTCTCCAATTTCTTCAAGAAGTTTTCTAAGCCATAATGCTTGTGTACCCACTGAAGTGACTGCAACATACTCTGCTTCTGTAGAAGAAAGGGCAACTATACTTTGTTTCTTTGAGCTCCAAGTAATCAAACCAGAACCAAAAGAAAAACAATTTCCAGATGTTGACTTTCGGTCATCCAAACTACCTCCCCAATCAGAATCACTAAAACCAACAAGATTGAACCTTTTAGAAGTGTAGTAATGAATACCAAAATCTAGAGTGCCTTTCACATACCTCAAAATTCTCTTGGCTGCCTTCATATGTATTTCTAATGGCTCTGTTATGTACCTTGAAATAAGTGAAACTGAATAAGCAATATCAGGTCTTGTATGAGTTAGAAACATTAAGCTTCTAACAATACTTCTATAAGTTGTCTCATCAACTCTTTCAGCACCATCATCTCTACACAACACAACTCCATGAGCAACTGGAGTGGAGACTGGTTTACAATAAGCCATATCCAATTTCTTCAACATATCTTTAGCATACCTTGTTTGACAAATAAAATTTTTATTCTCCCTTTGATAAACCTCCATTCCTAAAAAACATTTCATAAGGCCTAAATCTTTCATCTCAAATTCATTCATCATGAACACTTTGAATTCATCCTTCATCATATAACTACTACCCATATACAACAAGTCATCAACATACAAACTTACAATTAGAATATCATTACCTTCTTGTTTGTAGTAAAGGGTAGGTTCAATCTTACTTCTTTGAAAGCCATTTTCTTGAAAATATCCATCAATCCTAGCATACCATGCCCTTGGTGCTTGTTTGAGGCCATACAAAGCCTTCTTTAACTTGTAGACATGATTTTCTTTTCCTTGCACTTCAAAACCTTGTGGCTGTTCCACATATACTTCTTCTTCTAAGTACCCATTCAAGAAGGCACTTTTCACATCCATATGATGGATGCTCCAATTCTTTTGAGATGCTAATGAAATCAGCATTCTAATGGTCCCTTGTCTTGCTACTGGTGCAAATGTCTCTTCATAATCAATGCCATACTTTTGTGTGAAGCCTTTATCAACTAATCTTGCCTTATGCCTTTCAACACTTCCATCACTGTTACACTTAGTCTTGTAGACCCATTTGGTGCCAATCTTCTTCTTGTCATGTGGAAGCTTTGTAAGCTCCCAAGTGTCATTCCTATGAATAGAATCCATCTCTTCTTGCATTGCTTGCATCCAAACCTCATTAGTATATGCATCTTCAAAACATGATGGTTCAAAATCAGCCTTGGTAAGTAAAGCAAAATTCAGTGTCTCACCTCTTGGATTTTCTTCATGTGCTTGATTTTAACTCCTTTGATAAATGTCACTCAATCTTCTTACCTTCCTTGCAGAACTAGGACTTGAATCTGGACTTACACTTGGAATTGAACAACTAGATGAGGGGTTACTTGGTGGATTTGTAGCACTTGAAACAGAAATATTAGTGGGCTGCCCATGATCAATATCATCCATAATAACTTCATTTAAAACAGATTTTGACTTTTCCATATGGCCTTTTTGATGACCATAAACTCCCCCTTCATCAAAAATCACATCTCTTGACACAATAAGCTTATTAGTGAGAGGATTATATAACCTATAAGCCTTACTTTCCTCACTATATCCAACAAAAATACATGACTCACTTTTGGGATCTAACTTTTTCCTCTTTTGATCAGGAACATGAACATAGGCTAAGCAACCAAAAACTTTGAAATAATTAACATTTGGTTTTTTCTCATACCAGGCTTCATATGGAGTCATCCTGTCAAGTGCACTAGTGGGACTCCGATTGAGAATATATACTGCTGTAGCAACTGCATCTCCCCAAAAAGAATTACTTAATCCTTTTGTTTGTAGCATGCTTCGTGCCATCTCCACCACTGTACGATTCTTCCTTTCAGCTACACCATTTTGTTGAGGTGTGTATGCAGTGGTGAGTTGTATTCTAATGCCATGCATATCACAATAACCTTGAAAGGCTTTTGAACAAAATTCTCCTCCACGATTAGTCCTTAAGCATTTGATTTTGCACCCTTTGTCATTTTCTACAAGGGCTCTAAACCTCTTGAATGTCTCAAGAGCTTCACCTTTGGTCTTCAAAAAATAAACCCAACATTGTCGTGAGTAATCATCAATAAAAGTAATGAAATATGATGACTTACCCAAACTCTTTGTCTGCATAGGACCACAAATGTCTGAATGAACTAACTGGAGTGGATAATGGGCCCTCCATGCATTGCCTTTTGGAAATTTCTCTCTTGCATGTTTTCCTTTAGCACATCCTTCACAAACTTCCTTGTGCTCTTCAACCTTAGGCAAACCAGAAACTAATGCTTTTGATGTTAGAATCTTCAAACTATGAAAATTTAAATGCCCATACCTGAGATGCCACAACCAACTTGTATCCTCATATGCCATATTGACAAGGTTCGTGTTATGTTCACCAAAATTCAATGGAAACATCCTATTCTTTGTCATAGGCACAACTGTTACCACCCTGTTTCCTTGATTCTTATCATAAATTGTACATTGTTGATTTTCAAATACAACTTTATAATTCTTCTCACATAATTGTCCAACACTTAACAAATTATGCTTTAACTTTGGAGTGTAATAAATGTCTTTAACACTCTTCATACCTTCTTTTGTATGGACTTCCATAGCTCCTTTTGCAGCAACCTCCAGTGATTTGTCATCACCAAGCTTGATCTTGGATTTAAAACTTTCATCCATTATAGAAAAAAGTTTTTCATTCCCTGACATGTGGTTAGAACATCCTGAATCTAAATACCAAACATCTTCAGAAACATTTTCAGCTTTGTCATAAGATAAAAATAAATTGTCTGGAGGATTCTCATCACCTTCTTGAGCATAATGAACACTTTTACCATTATTACCTTCTCTTAATCTACACTCATAATTAAAGTGGCCATACCTGTTACAATGATAACACTGAATATTTCTTTTATCAAATCTGCCTCTACCTCTTCCTCTGAAACCACCTCTTCCTCTGAAGCCACCTCTGCCTCTATTTCCTCTTGAGTAATTCTGATTTTGACCTCTACCTTGGCCTTGATTACTCTTGATGCTACTATTTGTATCTTCATTCTTTGTGATTTGTAATTTGGAGGAAAAAGCTTTCTCTTCACTTTCTCCAAATGAATCTCTCAATCTTTCTTCATGAGACATCAAAGATCCAATTAGATGATCAAATTGAAGGGTAGACAAATTTTTGCTTTCTTCTATGATTATGGCAACATGGTTCCACCTTGGTGTGAGAGACCTCAACACCTTTTTGATCACAACCTCATTGTTCACAATTTCACCAAGTGTAGCCATCTTATTGACCACATCTTTTACTCTGACACAATAAGTACTCACACTTTCAGCTTCTTGCATCTTTAAATTCTCGAATTCTCTCTTCAATGTCTGTAACTTGACAACTTTGACTTGATCACTACCTTGGTAAGCTTCTTTTAGAGTCTTCCAAGCATCCTCTGCTATCTTTGCTCCTGCAATTCGCGGAAATAAGCTCTTATCTAGAGCTATTTGAATATGAAATAAGGCTTGAGCATTCTTCTTCTTAGCTTCCTTCTTAGCTATTTTATCATTTGCTGTGAGGGCATTCCAATCCGCTGGCTCTGCATAACCTGATTCAATAATCTCCCACAAATCTTTTCCTATCAAAAAAGTCATCATTTTGATACACCAATAATCATACTCATTTCCATCAAATTCTGGAATGGGCAAGGAGTTAGAATTTGACATGATAAATTTTTGGCAAAATTCCAACTACTAAATCTTTAACCCAAAAGAAAAATCCTGCTCTGATACCAAATGTGAATTCTGATACAGCTCTTATCTAATCATGACAGAGAAAAGAAATATCAACAAGAACAAAGCCAAATCATTTGCATCATTTACCAAATATTAATAGACACAAATCATATATTAAATTTGGAAAAAAAAAGCAGAGTACTCTGTTTTTTATTACAGTATTGTATTCTGATTACAGCCTTAACAAAAAAAACATTTTTTTCCATTCATTCAATGATCAGCGCTTTACAAAAACACTTATTAATAATGAGGACTACTTAACTAAGGGCAGTTTAATACGCTGTTTGAACAGCAGTCTAAACAAAAAGTCTATATCTTCAAACATGCATTTCATCATGCATTATGCGCTGTGCTAAAAAAATAAACTGCAGTTTGTTTAAATAAATGTTTAACTAAATTATAAAGGATAAACTATAAATTAAAAAACTCTCATGCATTGATGAGCACTGCAGTTGAAAGTAGAGGAAAGCATGCGGTGAGGGAAGTATGCATGCATCAGTTATCAACACCAAAATAGCGTTCCGTCACTCGTGTTTAATACTAAAGCACAAGTGTTGAAGGAAAATCGCTGAAACGTGGCATAACCATAGTAATAATACGTGTCATGTTTCCTTGGCTTGCACATGGCCACATAACACCATACAGAACGAACTTGTCAACAAAACTTGTGAATGATTTTTATCCATCCCAGTCCAAGCATCCACAGATCTTCATTTCCAAACTCAATTTTCTCGATCTCCGTATTCAGTGTGGAAAGTGCGGCGAGGTTGCAGGATGTAAAACATCTTTTTAAAATTTCATTCGCATAGAATATCCTGCAATGCCTTCAATTGGACCTGAAAAATGTGTTTGTTTCTATCGCGAGCCGGCGGGGAGGATCCGTATTCAATTCATAATTAGGGTGCGGTACTTTTTTCTGATTTTTCACGCTGCCATTGTTACATTGTTTAATAATGTCCAGGTCTGGTTATATACATTGATATAATTATTTGTTATTTTATTGTAAATGATATTATTGGATTCTTTATAATCGCTCGTCTCTGGTGCATTCGGACAAATAAGAATATGGAGTATGGTGGCAAATCTACAGTATGATATGTTGGGCCGTATATGACTCCTGAAAATCCTATAAATCATCTATATTTACCTAAATAATTATGGCAGCTTCAATTAAGTTAAAATAAAAACGAAGATAGCTCGACTCCAATAATTGGTTTTATATTTATTTAATTACGTTTATTTCAGTAGTGTTTTTCAGATACCATCTATTGGAAACTTGGGACAAAAATTTGTGTAATTATGCATTTCCATATGAATACAAGTCGCCTTTACAAATGAATTATAACATTACACTACTCACTAGCAGGCTAGGTATTGAATTGTAGAGCTTAAAAAATATGTTTTAATGATTATGATTGCATTTTTTATGGGTATAATCGGAATGACTTGTTTACTATATTGGGGGCCTTGTATGGTTCAATTTTGTTTCTAGGAATAAATAATTCCTCTGCAGTGAAATAAATTATTTTCTTCAATGTCAGTTTTATGTGCTCTCCTTTGTTCTGTTGTTTCTACATCACAACGATTTGAAGCTTCGAGCATCTTGTGCAGTCGAGTGGCTTCAATCGCTTTAAAACAACCAATAAACTCATTAAAGGTTGGGAGAAGGGCCGGTCAATACTCATCCTCTTGCTCTGTTTAAAATCAGTTTCTTTCTGCCTCTGGGCCCATTCACCATAATAATCCTACTATCACGAATAAAAATGGTTGTGGATTTCAGATAGAAGATAAATGGCTGCTGACTATTAACATCTCTGCTCCACGGCATGGTAGAGCACGTTCCTTGTATCTCCTTCCATCATCTCCACTTCAATATCATGCATCTGGACACAATTACAGACCAGGAGTTGCATTAAGATCAAAACTTCATACTCCCTACACCTGTTGACATTTGAGTGGATTAAAAACAACATATTTTTTTAATCTCTTGTGAAACGAATCTTGGGATTTCGCCCCATCATATATCCTCCGTCTAATTATTGATTTGTATGGTGTAGGATATGGTGACTCCTTAAGAATCCTGTCATGATTTATTGAGTTTATATAGGTGGTGTGTATGTCTGTTTAAGAGGGTTATACCCTCTAATCTGTGACCCTATCTTAATGAAGATTTTATATTTGATGTTCATTGTGGATAAATACACTTTCTAGGTTTCCCAAGAGAACTACAGTAGTCCTAATTTCTCTTGTGCAGTAGAAGACGGTTCGTAGTTGGAAGTGAGCAAGTTATTTGGGTAGAAAATTTTCAAAAGTTGATTTAAAATTTTTAATAGTTGTAACAAAACATTTAGTATATATAAATAATGTGGTGCCTAAAAAATAAAATAAAATGGATCACTCCTAAAAGTATATACATTTTAGAGATGTCTTAGATTTGAAAGCTCTCGTAATAACAACTAATATATTTTATTAATATTAAAGTACTCGTAATAAAAAAATATGTGAAGTTATGTACAATATATAGTCACCATCATTTACTTTAATGTGCTTTTAATTTTAAAATATACAAAACTTTTAGCCCAACCATAATGTAATCAACAAGGCCATGAAATGACAAACCTTACCGAAGTTTATAATTTTTTGGGAGTCTATAATTGTGATACAATATTTTATATGGTGAAAATAATAAAAGGGCAATAACCGTAGTCTGTCAACTGGAGTCCTCATAGAACATGGGATTTTTTAAATAAATAGAAGCTAGATAATTAGTATCAATGAGAGTAGAGATACAAAATGGGACACATGTTCTCGTAAAGGCACCCAGAGTTTTATTTCATGTAGACTATTATATTATATGGTGTGGGGTATGGTGACTCCACAAAATATTGGGCACATATTTTTTTAAAGGACCCTGATGTTTTATTGCATATACATTATTATTTTATATGGCATAGGATATGGTGACTCCTTAAAGAATACCTTCATGCTTTAGTGGGACTATATAGTTGATGTGTGTGTGCACACACACGTGTTTGTGTTTTTTCAAGTTTTCTATACACTCTTTAATATATGACCCTAGATTAATGAAAATTTCATATTCGATGTTTGTTTTGGATAAATACACTCTCTAGGTTTCCCAAGAGAACTACATTAGCCATAATTTCTCTTATGTAGTGTGCATGAGCCAATATGTAGGAAACATGGGGAGTGGATATTATGATCCTAAAATTTTTGGTCACTTTGGTAAATTTTTTTTTTAATGAGGATTCATATTTTGTGGTCTCATAATAGAAGAGTCCCAGGATCAAAACCTAGTATGTGTTTGAGACATACCAAGTTCAAATCAGCTATCCATCCATATTAATTAGGTATAATTAATTATGAATAAAAATATAATATTATTGTTATGAATTGGTATGAAATTTTGTGGATGTGTTTGTTGAGTAATGGGCTCATTCACATTGTGTAAGAATGATTAGTATTAATCAAAATAAGCTGCATATAGTTAGTTTTGGGGTAGCATGGTCAGGGTTTACACATTGATATCAGAGTTCAATAAAACTTTAAAAAAAATGTGAGTGTTAGAAATGCAACCATAGATATTTTATGAGATTAACCTATGGAAGTATTTGGAAGATTATGTTAAACTAATAATTATCTCATAAATTATTAATAATGAAAATGGAGACATTTATCTCACATGCAACAATTCCTATAATGGTTTGAATGGATATTTTGAGATAGCAATTGAGCATTGGTATAATAGTTCCAAAAATTATACTTCCAAGCCACTTTTATAACCTTGACCCTTTAATAAGTAAACATACATTGTTGTAAATGAGTAAACTAACCCTTAAAGGGAAAAGTGTTAAATTTATCCAACAGAAGAATAATTTGACTCACTTACACTTGACCAAGCATATTAGTGAGTCATATTCACCTCAACATTATGGGCATATTAAATCCCATGAGGATACTAAAAGCGTATAAATGGTTTGAAATGATATGTTTATCATAAGATGTTCTTAGTTGAGCCATATTACCGATTTTCATTATGTTTTTTAATTTGTGATATAGGCTTTTCCATTGCTTAGGTATGCCCGTCTCCCTTATTCCTTGCTATGTTCACTTTTTCCCACTCTTTATTTATTTCTTTTAGTTGCATGAAACTCAAGTCTTCATCTAGATAATATTTTGACCTTATCAACATACCTTTATTTATTATTACTCTTATTTTAATCTCAAGGCTCAACATTGTGACCTAGATATGCCTATCTCTTCTTCCCTCTCTATTAGAAAACTACACACTCTAGATCAATAAAGAAATAATAGAATAAAATAAAAGAGATAACTAAATAGACAAAAATACCCAACATGCATGAGATAAAACATACTATTTATGTGGTAAAACATTACAAAGGTAAGGAAACATCTATGGTGCAAGATATCAAGCTTTATTAATTCCAAGATGAGCATATTACATGTAAAATTGCTATGTAGATTACATGAAGACTCAACAAAGATGAATATTCATAATTGGCAAAGGACTGTTATGATTTTTAATCCTAAAATGTAGTGGAAAAATGCCATTAGGACCTTTATTCTAAAAATAGAATCTTATGGAATCCATCTTCCTCAAAATAGGGGTTTGAATCCTTATATTTTTAATTCATGGGTGTTATCCCCTTGACCCCCTACGACAATAGTGGAAGGCCACACCCCCTTTAAAATTGGAATATAAATCACATTGCAAAAAGGTTCAAAATTTAAGTTTATTGTCACATATCTAACAATCTCCCCCTTGACAATAATTTATGCATAATATCTTGCCAACCAACTCATCATCTTTTTTCAAGCCAAAAGAAACCAAACACCATTTTAGCTTCTATAAAAATACTTTATTGTGAACATATTAGCACTATTTTCTTCTATGTGAACCTTTTCAAGTGGTACTTTTCCTTCGTTAATCACATGTCTGATAAGATGGTACATTACTAAAATATGCTTTGCCCTAATTTGATAAAATAGATTCATGGCCAAATAAATTTCACTGTGACAATCATAATATACCTTCATTTTATATTGCTCTCTACCAAATTTAAGAGGATCTTTAGCCAAGTTGCCTCTTGACAAGCATGATAAGTAGCCACATATTTTACCTCAGTAGTCGATGTAGTGATAGCCTTTTGAAGCTTTAATATCCACCTAATAGGTCCACCTGAAAACATAAAAATGTAACTAGATATTGATCTTCTTTTTTCTAGATGTCTTACAAAATTAGAATGAACATATTCAAAAATAGAATCACCAGTTATATTATAAGTGATGAAAAAGTCACTTATGCCTCACAAGTAGAGAAACACCCACTTCATTGTTACCCAATGTTCTTTTTATGGATTTTCCCTATATCTACTAACAACTCCAATTGCATGTAAAATGTCTATACTTATACATATCATAGCATAGATTAAAATTCCTACTACACTAGCATATGGTACATGAGATATATAGTACTTTTTTTCATCATTACAAGGACACAAACTTGAAGAAAGCTTAAAATGGGAAGGAAAATTGATACTAACTAGTTTCACATACTTCATGCTAAATCTGGTTAGTATATTTTCCAAATACCTTTGATATGATAACCAAAGCTTACCATTTTTCTTGTCTTTATGTATCTCCATACCTAAGAATTCTTTTGTTGTTCCTAGATCTTTCGTATCAAATTTCCTAGATATATGAGCCTTTAAAATATTGATTTATACCTTGATTTTACTTGCTACAATCATATCATCAACATACAATGCCAATATAATTAATAATCCATTGCCCAAAAACTTGAAGTAAATAAAATGATCATACTCACTGTTAACAAAATTCTATCTCCCATGAAGGAATCTAACTTATTATACCATTTCTTGGGTGATTTTTTGAGGCCATAAAATGATTTCTTGGGATTTCAAACAAATCCTAATTTCTTATCTTGTACAAAACCCTCAATTTTTTCCATATATATATATATATATATATATATATATATATATATATATATATATATATATATATATATATATATATCCTCTTCTAAATCTCCATGCTAGAATGTTGTTTTAACATCCAACTACTATAAATCCAAATCAAGTAAATCCACTAATGCTAAAATAAATCAAATTGAAATAATTTTAACAATTAGTGAAAATATTTCATGGTATTTGTTAGTGTAGGTTTTTATATTTCCCTCTTATTTATTTAGGGAATATTATATATTTGTGCATACATGGAGTTTTCCTAAATTCAAGGGATAGGCTAGCTTATGTGGAGATGTGTGTCATAGATGTGTCATAGGTGTCATAAGAATGTCATAAGTAACTCCTTTGATCAGCTATTCTGGGTATGGGAGTTACTTCTCTATTCTTAACACTTTGTCACCACCTTTCATGGAGGAGTTACAGTCTATTCTTGGGGTGCTTTGACCACCATTTTTGGAGGAGTTACTTACTAGCTCTCCTATATGTATTCTTCATTATGGCCATCTCATGTTAATGGAATATTGGCTTTTCCCCAAATTGTTTATGTAATTGTCTCTTGTTTGATTTCATTTACTTTAGCATTTTGTGGTATTCACTTGCTTCGTCCCATGCAACCACGACTCGTGCATCCTTGTTATTCAGACCTTGGTGAATCCTCTGATAGTAATCAATACATTATTTCTATGCAAATAACTTTTGACACCAATCTAGCCCTGTACCTTTCAACCTTTTCATCAAAACACCTATCTTTCATTTGTAAACCCATTTACAACCAATAGGTTTTTTGCCTTTTGGAATTTATACTAGATCCCATGACTTATTATTATCTAAGGCATACATTTATTCTTGCATTACCCTTTTCCATTAGGCACTATTTGTATTTTCTAATGCTTCATGATAATAACTAGGTTCGTCATACTAGAGATCAAAGAAATTGTAATATTTGGACTGTACTTACTTGGAGGATGCCTTACCTATGTAGATATCCATACTATCTATGGAGGTGTTTCCTCATGTTTTGACCTCCACTCTAAATATTGAGGTATTTCCTTAAGTTGTTGTAAATATTCAATATTTTCAACAGCTTTACCATCAAAAATAGCTAAATTTCCTCATTTTTAGAATATGAAGATGGCTCAATTTCAACCATAACATGTTGATGTTCTGGTTCCTATTTTTCTTTCATTTATATATTTGATTTTAGAAAAGATAATTCATCAAATTGTACATCTTTGATAATGATGATCTTGTGGGCAATAGGATCCCACAATATATATATACCTTAACACCATCTCCTTCACCATACCCAAAAAAGATGTAATTCTTAGATATTGGATCTAACTTTGAACATTGATTCTTTTTAGTAAGAGCAAAGTCATCACAACTAAAAATTTTCAAATAAAAATAATCACATGGATGACCTATCCATACCTCTT
Source organism: Torreya grandis (assembly GCA_037957365.1). Classification (NCBI taxonomy): domain Eukaryota; kingdom Viridiplantae; phylum Streptophyta; class Pinopsida; order Cupressales; family Taxaceae; genus Torreya; species Torreya grandis. Next base: position 2,081,949 of record JARHVA010002153.1, on the reverse strand, counting down.
TAGGGATCTTGTAGTCTATTATAACTAATGGTGAGTGATTTACTAGATGTCATGTTGTACAAATTAATTCTACCCATAAACCTTTGTCAAAATTCGCATTGTTGAGAATGATCCTTGCTCTCTAGAAGAGTCATATTCATGCATTTAGAAACTCCATTTTGTTATAGTGTATAGCTGGTGGTTTTATGCCTTTCAATCCTAGCTTCTTTGAAACATTTATGAAACTATAAGGATGTGAACACACCTCCATTATCTCTGTTCGTAAACATTTTATTGACCTATCATTTTTCACCTCAACCAAAGCTTTAAATTTTTTAAATACACTAAAAATATTAGAATATATATTCAAATAGTAGACCCATACTTTTTTGGAGTAATCATCAATAAACATAATAAAATACAATTATCTTCTATACAAAATTATAGGGGCTAGACACTACACATTAGAATGCATATAGACAATAATACCTTTACTTACATGACTTTCTACACTAAACTTTCATCTACTTTGTTTATTTAAAACATAATGCTTGTAAAAATCCAAATCTAAAGATTTTAAATTAGGAAGTAACTCATGATTTTTTAGTACCTTTTAACCCTTTCTCACTCATGTGGCCCAAAATTGTATTCCATAGAAGAGCAAGATATTATATTATTTAATATACCATAGCTACTTGAATTATATCTACACTCTCTTACAAAATGTAAAGGTTCCTGACTTTTAGATCCTTATTACCACAAGAATCTAATTCACTCAAAGAAACCAAATTTAGTTTATGTTATAGTACATGTCATTATAGTACATGTCTTACTTATATTATAGTCCTTACTATACCTTCAAAAAAATTATCTTAATACTACCAATCTTTTCAGTCTTACAAGAAATATTATTTCCCAAAAGAAAAGAACTTTTGTCAAGGGTTTGGTAAGAACAAAACCAACTCCTATGCAAAAACATGTGATGTGTAGCACCCAAATTCAATAACCATTCATGATGATAAGAGGAATCATAATAAAAAAATAAAACTTCATCACTCATCCTTCACTTGTTTCTCCTTGATTCACTTCCTTGGTGGATTCTTTCTTCTTTACACCTTTTCTTTTCCAGCAGTCCTTCTTAAGATGTCTTGATTTACCATACTGCCAACACTTTTCCTTACTCTTCCTATCTTCTAACTTAGATCTAAATATGCCTCTAGAGATTTTCCCTATTTCTCTATATCTTCCCCTAGTAACCATAACTTTTCTCTAGATCTTCCCCTAGATCTTCCTCTGAAGTCTCTAGACTAGATTTTATCCTTGTCTCCTTAGCCAACAATGTTACCATAACATAATCATAGTCAAGCTCAGCAGTAGTACTGAAGCTAATGAAATTTATTATATGATCCTAGGAATCCAAAAAAGTACATAACAAGGTGACTTTCTCATCTTCTTCATCCACTTTCACACTAATACTAGTCAACTAGAATAATAGAGTATTGAAAATATTTAAATAATTAACAATTTTCATACCTTATTTCATTCAAAATGTATACAAATTATTCTTCAAATAAATATGATTTATTATAAATTTCATCATCTATAAGCCTTCTAATCCAGTCCATAATTATACCTTAGTCTTTTATCTAGTAATGTTGAAAAGAACCTCACCTCCTAAACACAATCGTACTATACTGAGAGCTTTTGTATCAAGTTCTTCCAAATCATTATCATTCATCATCATAGGTTTCTTTTCCTTTCAATCTAGGTCTTTGTCCAGCCATGTTGCACCAACAAATCATGTGCTTCGAGTTTTCACAACTCAAATTTGTTCTCGTCGTTAAACTTCTCCACCTCAAACTTTGTATGCATAACTTTCATAATTTGATGCTATAGAAAACAACAACAAATACATAAAATAGTTATTGTAAAATAATAGTAACCTCTCTCTGATACTACTATTATGAAATTACACACTCTATAGAAATAGATAAATAATAGAATTCAATAATAGAGATAATTAGATAAATAAAAATACCCAACATGCATGAGATAAAACACAAGATTTATGTGATAAAAACTTAGCAAGATAAGGAAACATTCATGATGCAAGATATCAATCTTTATTAATTCTAAGATGAATAGATTACATATGAAATCATTGTGTAGATTACATGGAGATCCAAGAATATAAATACATATAAATTGTCAAAGCATTGTTAGGATTCATCCTCCTAAAAATAGAATGGAAAAATACCATTAGGACTTTTCTTCAAAAATAAAATCTGATTGAATTTGTCTTCCTAGAAAAAAGGTTTTGACTCCTTGATTTTTTGCTTTGTGGATGATGCCCCCCTAGACACCCTATACAATAGTGGGTGAGTATTGCCCCCCAACACCCCCTTGTAAAAGTGGGACTTAAAACACACTAAAAAAGGGTCCAAAATTTAACTTTGTTGTCAAATATCTAACAATATCCACCTTCACAATAATTTACACCTAATATGTTGTCAACCAAACCATTTAAATTCTCTAAAAAAACTAGTTTTGTTGACATATCATCACTATTTTCTTCTATGTGATCCTTTTCAAGTGCTACTTTTCATTCATCTATCACCTATCTAACAAGATGGTACTTTAATGCAATATGCTTTGTCCTACTTTGATAATATAGATTATTGGTCAACTAGATTTCATTCTAGCTATCAAAAATTACCTCTATTTTGTATTGCTCTTTCCCATATTCACCCAATAATCCCTTTAGCCAAATTACCTCCTAATAAGTATGATAGACAGTGACATATTTTGTCTCAATAGTTGATGCAACAATAGTCTTTTGAAACTTCAACATTAGTAGATGATTGGAATAACCTTTTCCTCTTTTTCTTATTTCCCCTAACCTACATGTGGTTTCAGTTGAGTTTTGAATCCCAATATATCCAAGGATGTTTGTTTTTATTTACTATCATCTTATTTTTGCTAATGTGGTTATATATCCTTTTTTGTTAATCCCATTTTTTCCCTTCTTGATAACCATTGTCCATGCTCGAGCTTGTTGGTGCTTTAGTATCCTAAAATATTATTTGGAATTAATCTACGTTAATTTCCAGGTCACTTTTTGAGGGTGTTAGAATTTTTTATTATGTAGATACCCTATCATTTGCAGGTGTACAAATCATTGTTCTCCATTAATACCATATGTTCCAATATTTCCTATGATGATAGGGTTTATGTGTGTGTATGTGGGGACCAATTATTGTAATATTATACCATCTAGTGTTATAATATATATTTTTGTGCCTTATTGACATAATTAAGGACATATTGTTGTTTTAACTCCACTTACAGTGGTTTCTTAATGTTTGACATGTGTGAAAAGTGTTTTCCCAATGGGATATCTTCTTCTATTGTGATGATAATTTGTGTGCATCTGATATTACCCTTATGTCCTATAACCTACCCCTAATTTTTATAGAACTCTACTTAAGTTATATGATACCCATAAGCTATGAAACCCTATTAATATTATTTTGAATAACTTATGTGTTCATGTGAAATTTATGTTGAACGTGAACACTTTTGTAATAGAATATTTGAAATATATAATTAAATAATGTGTTAGAATTTTTTATAGGGAAGGCATAATTTTTTTTTACCTAGAAGTAATGAAGGTCTATACTAATGTTTTATTTGTCTATAATCCTCTACTTACCTACTCACGTAATACTCTACTCAATTTTTTTACTTCTTTTCTCTAATCACCATTGATCTATCTACGCAGTTCCAACCCTCTACTCTATTAAGGCATGACACACCTTACTAATCTATTCAAATACACTATGTGAGGGTTGGGCACCCTAAATAGGTAAATTAGGGGAGGTGATACCCCAAGAGCTTGAGGAACTCCACAATTGAGGAAAACAACTATTTAATGTAAGAGTTAGGGATCATGAAGACAATTATCTCTAAGATGATGTAACAACCTGTTGGGGTCAACTAGAAATATGTGATTTTTTTATTAACATATATACAATAAATAGATTTCACCATGAGAATATAATCAATGATCATACAACATACTTTAAGAGGGATAACTATATAAAAAAATAATACCAGGTCATACACTTTAGATCACTATCAACACAAGGAAACACATCATGATAAAAATATATAAAGTAATTATAAATAGCCAACCACTGTTGGTTCAATACACAGTCACTATTGCCAATCCTTAATAAATAGTTAATTACAACTCTTCATGATAATATTTAAAAAAATAAATACAATATAATATAATGTACATAAATAAGATACATGGCTCCTAAGAGCATGAGTTCTCTAGACTCTCTAGTATCTATGGCAATCTCAAGTGTTATCTCTAAATAAGTAATGCTATGGGGAGGGAGAACATCATCCAAGTTATTTTCCATACCAACCACAGACCAATGACCCCTTACACTAATCCTATTAGGAAATGACCATCCCTTCATGGATGAGTAGACAGTGATAGCACAAAAATCTAGAGAGACAAGCAACTACCCATGTGTTGTGTGATTTTTAAAACTAAACATGTAGTGTATCATAGAAAACCCATTCTATTGTAAGTTATCATACTAACATGTAAACCATAATCATGAAATGATAATGTCTCACTAAACATATTTTAGCTTAATATTTTAAGAATAATAAATCATAGTGATCTATAAATCAATCAAATTCATACACATCACATGATTGGACTACCTTCATCTAACATTTTAATGCTAGTAAGAATGTGAAGTCCATCTCACTCCTTACTCAGTATCATTAATGTAGATTGATCAAACATAATCTAACCATAAGATTCATATAATTTACATCTTACTAGAAAACACATCACATAACATGTTGTATATAAGAGTAACCAAAACATATATTTGTTCCATCAAATATAGGAATGAATCTTACATTATTTTATGTTCCATACTAAAAATAATGACTATAGTTTATACCACTCAGGTAAAATACACATTTAACTATAAATTCTAACTACTAGATTTAGTTTTCAAACATACTACACCTATGATAACCCATATTACCATAGTCTAGTATTCTAAGACATAACTACTAATTTTTCATGATCAATCATATAAAGTAGTCTTAAATAAATAGAAACATAAGCTTATATTCAAGTAACTAGATATAATGAATCAAGTCACAATTCCCATAGAACATAATAATATACTATCATAACATTCACTAAAGTCGCAAAGGTTGTCTACACGTATACATAAAGTCATAATAATTATCACAAAATATATTATTCATAGTAATAACCAACATACATGCATTTAATCAGTCCAATGTAGGTTTGAGTCTAGGCATATCAATTACAATATGTACCATCTAGGTTTAACATACATTTATATTGTAGTGCTCTATGACATAACATTCTACCATAGTTCATTATTTATGAACACAACCATATAATTATAAATTACCATTCCTATAATTATAAGAAATAAATAACCCATAAAAATTATAACAATCCATCAAGTACATGTTTATACCACCCAAATATACAGTAAGGTTAAACTGCATACTACTATAGCTTATAGATATACATCATGATGTACTATTATATGCTAAATATAACCAAACATTTATACATATTAACACTCTCATAATATGTACTCACATAGGCATTCAATGCTAAATACATATAACTGATAGTCAATCAATAATTTTCATAAGAATAGATAACTTATAAATCCATTATAACATTCATTTAAATATCTCACTCTATTTTCTAGAAGATTGTTTAAATATGGTTACAATTTTGATCCCTCGAACACCTGATGACTAGATAAAATCATACTTATAGCTATAATCTTAGCCATACATCTTAACATAGCCATTTACATTATGTCTTATATTGCATAATTAAAATCTATGTGTAGATATATCAAAACACAACTCAACACACATGAAACATATGAGAATCTCATCGAGCATTTGTTATATGTTTTAGAGGTTTGAATGCAATTATTCATTAACTTAATTATATGTAATTATTTAACATAGTTCATAATCCACCTATCAAATTATAACCATAAGAATACACCCCTATATATATATATATATATATATATATATATATATATATATATAATCATTCTATAACTTAGCTTAATGTTACATTCACATCTCATGTTTTGATTCACAGATTATATGATAAGTAACTCTTCATATTAAAATAAAGACTACATTGGGTTCTCTATTTATTCCATCCCTCATTAAAACTTTGAAGGTTAATTTTTCTACACATAACACCTATAGTTGTTGGTATTCTCAGAGAGGTTTTCGTGAGATTATTCAACCATATATTATCGAAAAGGTTGACTATATTTTACAATCTAGCTAACATGCCTAATCAAATATGAGGCTTATATATAAGTCCATAAATATGTATGTTCAAATCTTCCTAATATAGGCTCATATGTACCATAATTCTCAACTATTGAATTTTATATACGAAAATGACCTATTGTTCTAGTTCATATATAATTTGACCATAATGTAATTGATCATATATTTTTTATTTTATAAAGCTTTTCCTTGTTTAATATTTATACTAAATACCATACTTAAAATCCTTTAAATAATCCTCATCTTATTGGAAGTAACACATAGAAACTAAGGCACTACGGACTTAATATTTTCTTTCCAAAAGAGAAATGGATATATCCCACTATTATAAAATATTGACATTTCCCAATATTTATTTAATTTATTTAGATTTCTCATTATCATGATGCCACTAAAAAATGATAAAACTAGAACATTCACACTACTTCCAAATTTAGCATAACGAGCGTTATTAATTATAATGTTGTATTGGGTCTATTCCTACAACCTACTTTTCTTTTTTTAGTTTGAAAGATAATATGTGTAGTCTCCTACATAAATAGTGTTGTTAATCAAATTCCCAATTGAGGCATCAAAAAAAATATATCTCTCATAAAATATCTTTCATAGGGTTTTTCTTGAGTGAGTCACAAAACATCAATAATTATTAGTGTAAGAAAAATCTCACCAGATAGTCAAGTATTCATGGCATCAGAAAATGATATTACAGGCAAGAATTTTCTTCATAGGTCAAGAAGTAGATGTCATTATTCCAGACCACAACATGAAAATATCTCAATGAAATTATCTAAATTTGTGTTATAATTTTTTTCCCTTGTTCATGTATGCTAGCTTCATCCACTAATCCTCCAATTTTATAGTGGCTTTTTCACTTTAAAAACATCGATGGCCTTCCTTATTTCACATTTTATCTTAATGAGTCTGAATAAGTTCTCATAACTAAAACATAGAAAATAGATAATTTTGAGGAAAAAGGTTTTTATTGGATGTACCCAGTTAATTCTAGGAAACATCGTAACAAGAAAACAAACAAATCTAGATGGTGAAGCTAGGAAAGAAAGGATAATCTCCTACTTGATCTTATGGGTAATATGAAGGTTCCAATTTCCTTATGCTCAAATTCAAACAATTTTGGTAATGTCGAGTAGTGATGCCTAATGTTTGGAATACTATGAACAATCTTTGTAGGGTTATTTTCTTTTATGAGCTCAAGTATTCACTCGAAACTTGAGTTGCCTCCAAACTAGCATACACAAAATTATGAATTCTAACACTCATCCCTCATCTTATTCAAGTGTTTTTCAATGCATTCTCAAAAGAAAGTCACAAAGTTGATGGATTTGGAAGCTAGAGTTGTTGTTTGAAAACTATAGTATGTGGTTAAGTATGGATTAGGCAATTAGTTGATTTATCCAATGATATATATTTTTAATCATATCAACTCACTACTTGATTTTGGATCCTTTGTTTTTATTTATTTATATAGGTAGTTTAAACCACAACAATTTTGATATAAATTTTGTTTTATAGATCAATATACCTAGTGAATAAATTTGTCATTTTTCTCTGTTTCTCTATTTGGATCTAAATTTTAAATTGATACTCTCTATCATACACATAGTTCATATTTATAAGCAATAATATATATGATATAAATTAAATTATATTACCTACCTAGAAATGTGTTCTAAAGTCCTTTATTTTTGCTTCATATAATTTTATCCTTTCCTTCTATGCTTCTACACTTCCACGCACTTCCCCCCCCCCCCCCTTAGAATTGTGCCTCTTCTCTCCTTTATGCAATGATATTCATCCCTTTTTTATTCTACTTTTTTTTCTGAAAAGCATAGAACTTTTTATTTTAAAGCTGATTCCTTTCTTATTTTTATGTTTTATCTTTTTGTTTTTTATTAGTTTTATTCCTTTTATTCTCTTATGAATATCTTTATTTTATCCAATATTTTATTTTGTTTTTATTTTCTTCATTTCTTTTTTTTAATAAAAATAATCCTTTATAATATAATTTGGATAATATATACATAATATAATGCAATTTGGTAATTATAATAAAATTACTTTATTTACTAATAGTTCTGTATGAGAAAATAATTATCATGACTTCAGGATATAGATTCAATTATATTATCTTAATCTGTCTCTTAATCCAAATACCTACATAACCTTTGCACCAATATCAGAATGGATTACTATTTGGATTTTTTTTCCTTTATTATAAGAAAATGGATATAAATATCATTAGATGGAAGTGAAAACTTATTTTATAAATGGTGAACTTAAATTAAAAAAATTCATGACCGAACCAAAAGGTTTTAAAATTGAAAACAAAGAATGAAAAGTATGTAAGTTGGTGAAATCATTTTATGGATTGAAACAAGCCCCAATAGAATTGTATGAAAATATCACCAAGAAAATCTTGACCAATTAATTAAATTATTTTGAAATTTAAATCTAAATTTTAAAATACGGACTTAATTCCTTGAAGTAATATAATCATCATAGCATAGTCGGTATCATCTATTTCCACCACAAATAGAAGATGCAAGTTAGGAAAATAAAAAATTAGAACATGGATATAATATTATGTTTCAACATATCAAATTAACTAATTACTTATTACACCAAGTAAAAATATTACCACCTTCTATAATAACATGTAGAGGTCTTGTTATCGAAGAGAAGTTATTGATGAAATTCATCAAATATTGAACTGTACCCATAAATATTATTATCTTGATCACATTGGAAGGATTTGAAAAACTTATGACAGCCTCTACCTTATTTAGATTAGTCCTTAATTACCTATCTACAATCACATTACCCAAGAATACAAGTTATTTTTTCATCAAAATCACATTTTTTTCTTATTCAACAATAACTTGTTGTCCTTCAATACCTAAAAAACTAAGCTTAAAATGATGAATATGCTCATAAAAAGATATGATAAAACCAATAATATCATCTAAATATAAAATGATTAAGGAAATAATCAATGGCATAATTACCTCATTCATCAACCTCATGAAGGTAGTAAGTGAATTCCATATTCCAAAAGGTAGAACAACCCACTCATACAACCTTTGCCTTGTTTTAAATGTTATTTTCCAAATCTCCTCAACATTAATTCATACTTGGTGAAGCATGGATTTCAAATAAATCGTAATGAAATAATTCAAATGCTAAAGTTGATAAAAAAAAATATCATCAATCCATGGAAGATAATTATGGTTATCATTTTAAGTGATCTATAATCAACACAAATTCTCCATGACCCATCTTTCTTAGGTACTAAAACATTAAGTGAACATCAATTAATTATATAATTTGTTAAATAAATTAACTTAAATAATATTTCATGACAAATCATAAATGTATACCTTCATTGAAGTAATCCCTTCACATTCGATGAAGGACATCTTCTTGTCAAGCAACACCCACATATTCCTATCAGTTGATATGGGAAGTAGACATGTCATAATCAAGTTATATTGGAAATTTTTAATTACAAAATATTTTTTTTAATTAAAAAATAATCAATTAAATTTATGTATGTGTATCCTTAGCACCAAGTTACAGATGTCTACTCCTCCCAATTCTCTCATCCTCTTGTCATTTCTATCATTTCTATGGGCATTTCAACCTTTTCACTAATTTTAGACAATCATCACACACACACACACACAAACACACACACACACACACACACACACACACACACACACACACACACACACACACACACACACACACACAAACATTGAGGGATAAAACAATTTGATCTAATTCATGCTTATCTGAAGGATTCATACCATTCCATAGGTATTAATAACCTTTGATGGTATTCATATACAATTTTTTTCAGATCTTTTTACAACCTTCAACTTAGTTGATTATTGCACCTTGGGTATACATACTTTCCTTTATTTTAAATATGTAAATATAGAAATAATTTAAAAACTTAATCTATAATTCAAATAAATATAAATATATATTATATTTTATTTTGGATTTTAATATATGATAAATACCTAAATAGACAATTATCCTAAGAAAATCATAAAAAATCTAAGATAAAATAACCAAAAAATGAACTATATTTGAGTTTTTAAATATCATACTATTCAATTCCATTTCATTATTCATGTAACTCAACACTTACAACTTCAAGATACACCCATATTTTTTTCTTAATGCTTACTTGGCACCAATAGTTACCACATTAAATGGTACTTGTGAATTATCAATCATGGAGGAATACTATAATTTAACAACACTAAATTTAAATAATATCAAAAGAATATGTTCGCAATTTATTTCTACCTACACTATCAAATACAAATAGCAAAATCAAATAATAAGTAATAAAACCTTATAATGATAACAAATGATTTAGGCATCATTAGAATCTCAATTAATAAATTCCTTATACCATGTAGCCCTCATAATACATAATGAAACATGAAATTAAATGTATCAACATTCCTTATATATCTATTGATTCACTCACTATAACTACAATAGGAAAAATAATAACACTGACACCACAATGTCACAACAAGATGTATTTCTACATTACATACATAAAACTTTTCTTTCTAGCTCATGATGTTTGCAAGTGTAATTATATTAAAAAGGATACAATGATATATCCTCAAGATCCTTCACTCTATCTTCATCAGACAACCACCCTTACATACGTTTATGTGCATGCTTATATAGTTGCAAGACCCACATACTTACATTAAGTTATTTACACCCACTAGCAACCTTTAACATGCCTTATTATGCCATAAATATTAAATTCCAAATATAAATTAAAGGCACCTTAGCACATTACATGTTAACACATCATAGCTTACTATATAAAGTGAAATATTAAATTAATATTTAATCGATTCCCATGATCTTTGGAATTAAAAGCAATGGGTATTTTTGAAACACAACACATAAACATATGAACCAAACCAACTTTTGACTGAATAAAATCAAAAGAAATTTTAGGACTTTGAATCCAAAAAATGCTTTGAAAATTCCTTGTGCAATGACCTAGATACCTATCAAGAAAATAGCTACACATTATCATTAACTCTCCAAATGACTCTTGAACAATATTCCTTCTGTGAAAGAAAATCAACATATTTAATGACCCAAATGAAAGATCTAATGTTCTAAAATACATCACATACATTTTAATTTGATTCTCATATCACCAAAATACTATGGTTGAGAATAATAATAACACTACTTCTTGTACATATATTCCATGGCTTATTTAGATCCCAAAAAAACATACACACAACAAATTATACATGGAACATTACAAACAATAAACATGTTTTCACTTTTAGATTGTGAAAACTACACAAGATAGGTATGAACTAAAAAGTGAAATGAAAAAAAAACATATAAATATTTTTTCACAACTCAAGACTCCTAGAACTTATAAATAAAGCTATATTTATAATGAGACACTTGCATGAAAAAAGACATAAATGTTTTTTTAAAATATGTTATTTTTCATTTAATGAAATATTGGATGTGAATGTAGATGATCCATGCATCGAATGAACTCATTCCCTTAACAAATTATATATATTACCACTTTAAAATATGAATATTAAATTCAGTCACACCTCAATCCAAGTGTCTATGAGAGAAAGTACATCAAATGCATAATGAGTCATAAAACAAAATATATCAAATACTAAATTATATATACATTCTCAAATTATTAATTTCTCATAAAACATATTATATAAAACATTTACAAAGTGCATAATAACTCATGAAAAAAGATGCATTATATTAACAAGAAATTCTTAAAATGCACATGGGATGAGCAATATATCTCTCTAAGCAAGAAAATACAAATAACTATTTAATTCAATTCCATGGAAAAATAAATAAAATAAACTATGTGTTTTTTCATATAGATCATTAATAATTAATTTTACATACCATATAAGAGGCATAACACCTAAAAAAATATACTTAATAGGTTCAGTTGATAATAGTAGAAGGGAAAATGAATGATGATCTCTAAGGTAGTAGCAGCCATGGTTTGACGGGTTTATATTTATTATTCCAGAGCACACACTAGGTAGGGCAAGTGGGTGAGAGAATCTTTGATCCATAGAGGAATAGGAACCATAATGAAAAAAATTGTGACTCAAATGTTTTTCACTCTTCTTAAACAACTTCTACCTGGGATCACACCAAACATCCATTAATTTAAATGACAAACTTGGCCTTTCCAAAGATGAATCCATTAAGAGGGATTACCTTTTTTGCATATCATACATTAATCTCCATAATTACCTGCTAGGGTGGGATGTGAAAAAAAAAAAACATAACACCAACACCTTTGTAGGTTACAAAGCTATGAGCAATGTACTTGGTAAGTCCTTAATACAATATAGCATAGTCTAGATCAGATCCTCTTGTGCTCATGGGAGGATCAAAAACTTAAAATAAATTAATTTAATAAGTGATAAAATAGATGGATCTCTTAAATAAAATGACATAGAGATATTTTGGATTTGAATCTATCTCCAACTGGCACAAAGAAGAAGCTTTGGAGGCCCATAATCTACTACAAAAAATTGGATAGTTTTTTGCAAACCACTAAGATGAATTAATTATATATATCATGGTATCTATGTGAAATTAGGGAAGAAGAGGTTGACTAAAAATTATTTGAAAAAAAATTAAATCAAAAATTTCCTATAAGGTATGGTTTGAAAATAGAGTAATCCATTGTTAAAGATCAACCAATATATTATAAGCTGAAGATGAGTGGTATTATTGAATTGCAAATAATTATGAAAAATATTGATAAGAAAATCATCAAACTATCAATAAAATAATTGGATACTATTTAAATGATTAAATTTATGATTAAACATAGATTAGGGATCCCTATGGATAAACAATGTCTTATTTATGAGAGAAAATAAATGGAGGATTTAGTAAAAGTGAATGCATATAACATCAACAATGATTCTCTCATTTTTTCATTGTTGTATTTGTGTGGAGGTGAAGTGGGAGATGAAATACCTTATACTTCAAATCCTAATTTATACAAGGATGTAGTGCACTCCAAGGCACCCACCCAATCAAAGCTTCTTGCTGAGAAACCAAGTCCTTACATAGTTGATAGGTTGGGTGTTGTGCCAAAAATGGAGGTAAAACATCCATAGGTCAAATAAATCTTTAATTATCTTAAATATGAGGCTATTATATGTTGATTTAATGGGTATTGGCCTCATTTTAAAGAGTTGTATCAATGAATTTATAAAAATTGGTCTAATTTGTGTGATATTCTATTGTACTCTAGAGACTTTTTTGTATGCCAATTGTAATCATGAAGATTATTAAAAAATATTTGAAGAGGTAACTTGATTATGTGGAAGAGTGGGATTATTTATTATCACCTGGATTCTAGCATTTGATCTTAACACTTTGTTTGTTTCCAAACTACTTGTGTGTGTTCAACTCCAAAATTTGCCTCTTCTTTTTTGGCATATGATAGTAGCCAGTGATATTGGGAATGCTTTAGTCAAATAATCAAAATAGGATCTATATCAAATACGTTTACCTAGTTTTACTTATAATCCAATTTGTGTTGATGTTTATCTAGAAAAAGGTTTACCTAAAATAATAATACTAAAATATGGAGATTTTATGGGGAGCCAAATCTTGGGCTATGAAAATATAGATTTTTTATGTAATTTTTCACCAAATAGGGAATCTATAGGATTCTTGTTCATTTGTTCAAGGACCTTCAAAGGGGAAGAGAAGGTGTACTTATAAACAAAATTTTTGGCATCCTAATGATCCAAAATCTAAAGAGTATGAAAAAGACAAGAACATATCATAATCAATATGTGTAGAAGATTGGAAAGATTTCACTGAAGTAAAATATGATAAAATTGATGTTTCAAATCAACCATTGGATAATTATGTGGAATGATCTAAGGATGGGGAAACTTTTTCTCAAGGAACAATCAATATTGAAACTTTATTAGGAGGAATTAATAGAATACACGAGTAAAATAATTCTAAATCCAATTAGGAATTGTCTATATATGTTTTTTCAATTACAATTCATCATGAGCTTCTAATGGTGGTGGTGATAACTACACCTTGGGGGTTGGAATGAAGTGAAAAATAAGGGGGGAAATATTGGATATAGGATATGTTGTAGATCTATCCTTTTCCCCTAGTTTGTTGTTCATGCTTTTAGCTTATATAGTACACCATTTTTTTACTTTTGGGACTTCATTTCATAGATGACTTCATTTTGTTTTGTGAACGTTAGTATTTTCCCATTGGGGATTATTTCTATCAAGGTGTCCACTTTTATTTTTTGATTTTTTCTTTGGCATGTTGTTTCAATTATTTAATACAAAGTTATGAATTTTCTATGGGGGTGACAAGAGGTAAAAATATGTATCCTTGAGGGAATAGAGGAAATGATCCTTCAACAAGTAGAGGCAATGAAAAATGGGTGATTTTTTGGGAGTCATAATTAAAAAAATAAACAATGTAATCATAAAAAACTTATGGTTTCAACTCACATGTTACTAAAGATAAAAATGAATGCTTCAATATATTTAATTGAAAGGCATGAGCTTATATATAAGATAAAACCAGTTGATAACAATTACAAATTATACTAAACTATCTAAATAACTATCTAATCATAGATTAACCAAGTGGATTTTACAAATTTATCCCTAAAACATATCAAATTTAACTTTTCCAAAGGACTTAGTGATATCATCTATATGTAAATTTGTTGGGCAGTATTGGAGCTAAATGTGGTGGATTCAAATCTTGTTCTCAAATGTAATGGAACTATACCTCAATGTGTTTGGTTCTTTCATACAATAATGGATTCTCAACAAGCTTTATCACACCATGATTATTGTATAAAATGATTGGTGATTGATCTTCATGAATTTCCATATTAGACAGAATGTGACATATCTAAATTGTTACACACTATTATATATGTAACATAATATTCTACCTCTATTGATGATAATGTAATTACATATTCCTTCTTACTAATCCATTAAATTGGTATATATCTAATATGAAAGATATATCATGTAGGTGATTTCCTATCATCCACCGATCCTACAGAGTCTAATTTTATTTAACCCTGCAAGACAAAATGTGAGTTCTTCTTGTATTTAAGACCATAATATCTTACACCTTAGACATATCACAAAAAATTATGTGTTGCAACCTAATTACACTTTAGTGGCTTTTTCATGAAACTCCAAAGATAGCTAACAATAAACCATATGTCTAGTCTAGTATATGTCAAGTAAATGAGGCTCCCAATAAGTTAACTCTAGTGATTTCCATCTAGTTAAGCTAAATCCTAAAATTGCAATAGATGAAAAACTTTTTCCATTATATTTGACAATGGTTTATAATCTTTCATGGTTTATTTATCAAGTAGTGTCTTTGCATATTTCATTTATGAGACAAAAATGTGATCCTTATTTTTCCATATCTCCAAGCCAAGATAATAATGAAGTATCCCCCAGTATATCATGTCAAAGGTTTTATTAAATTAGTTATTCACTTCTTCAAAAATATTATATGATCTTCTTATGATCACAAGATCATCCACATAAAATATAATAATGACAACCTATGTGCCTACCTTATTGATATATAAATTGAATATGAGGGGATATGAGTGAATCCATGCTACAATATATGATCATTTATCTTAGTGTACCATTCACTTAGTGCCTAATTAAGTCCATAAAGTGACTTGATTAGATTACATACCTTTTATAAATGTTGTTCATCAATAAATCCTTCTGGTTGGGCCATGTACACTTCTTCCTTGACATCACCATTCATAGAATCACTTTTGACATCCATCTATTGAGTCTTCCATCCTTTTTTTGTTGTTAGTGCACAAATAACACTTATGGTTTTGATATTTACATTAGGTATAAAGGTCTCTTCATAATTAATTATTTATTATTGAGAATACCCTTTTATAACAATTTATGATTTGTTTTTGTCGATAGATCCATCTACCTTATATTTTATTTTAAAAATACACTTGCATCCAATGGTTTTATATCCTATAGGTAGATTAATAAGTTCCCACATCCTATTTTTGATTAGGGAATCATATTTGACATCCATGGCCTTCATACACTAAGTTTGACATAATACATATTAAATTATATCTTTTTTAATGTTGTCAAAAACTGAAGTCATTAATGCGATCTTATCCTCATTTCTCACATGTCTTCTTATTTGAATTCTTGATGAAGTATTAGAGTTTAGTTGTAAGTCCTTGATGATTATTTATAATCATTTTATATGTATATTTTGTTGATCATTTGATGAATAATTATATTCCAAATTTCCAAGATCAATGAACAATTCTCCTTTCAGCTCATCTTCTTGTTGACAAGATTCATTGTACTCATCATCTAACTATGGAATTAACTTATGAGAGGTAGTTTATTTTGACTCCTCTTTGTGTGTCAATGAGTAAAATGATGACTAATCACAAACCACATCTTGAATTTCATAAATATTCCATGTCTCAAGGTTCATGAGAAGATATACTTTTTAGGTAGTATTATACCCCAATATGATGCACTTGAATATATTCAGTTTGATCGTATTCCTTTTTCTAGTTGGATCATGCATATATGATGTACAACCAAATAATCTTAGATGGGATATCTAAGGTTTATGAATAATCCATACCTCTTCTGGTGTTTTGCATTGAATGATCCTTGTAGGTGTCCTATTGAGAAGATAAATGACTATTTGGACTACTTCTACCTAGAATGGTGCCTCTAAATTCACAATGAAAATAATTCAAGAAGCCATATCCATGATAGAATGATTGTGTCACTCTATAATTCCATTTTTTGAGGGGTATATAAGGATAAATCAAGTGTTTTTTATTCTTTATTGATTCAAAGATGCCAATAAATCCTTTAATGTGTATTCCCCCTCGATCTAAGTGGAGGAGATGGAGAGGCCTCCTTGACTAGGTCACAACAAGCTAGTATAAGGCCTTAAAATGGGTAAAGGATTCACTCTTATTATTTACAAATAATTCCCAAGTATTTCATGATAAATAATTAGTAAATAATTATAAGTAATTAAATCCTTTAAAAGTATCAAGTCGGGGTTCATACATATCGATATGTGCTGGGATATGAATACCGGAAGCACACAATTGATTACCAAGCAACTTAATATGCAGAAATAACCAGAATCAACAAGTAACTAGAATCCAGAAATAACACATGATATGAGAGACAATACACAACTTGTATTAATACTCATACAGAAAAGAATACAATAAAGAAGATGCCACTTCTTCTCCACCACCTCTTCAGAGGCTTCCCACACCTCAAGTGAACAGTAGTTCTCTCCTCAAAGCTCTCTCTCTTAGGTCCCAACACCCAACTCAAACACTGAGTTGGTGTTCACCTTACACCTATGCTCCACGCACTCCACAAGTGCTCCACGCACTCCATAAGTACACAAATGTACTCCAAGTAGATCTCCCCTGAACCTACAACAACCTGCACCTCAATAGACCTTACTTATGGAAGGATCTTCCTTGCCTTCCTCTTTACTCTATCTGAGTACCCACTGTACTCCAAGTAGATCCCACCTGATTCTGCTCCCTGTTGTGTTGTTGTCTTCTCTAATCTTGTGCACCTGCAAATCAACCTGGTTCTACACACTTGTGAACCTTGACCTTGCACACACATACATCTACAAATCAATGATCTTAATTACCATGTAGATATCCTATAGAAGCCATGCTCACCCGATGACCAAGATCATACATACATGAAGAACCCTACTGATTCTCCAATCCAACACCCACACTTGGTACTGTGGCACTAGGAGGAACACACCATTGCTCACCTCACACACAGAAGGAACTTATAATATTGCTCTCTTACTCTCTAGCACTAATTTACAATACAACCATGAGTCTAATATATAGATCTCATCTAAACAATAATTAGAAATCCAATTACAATAATTAGATCCGCAGCTCTTAGTCTAAAATTGGTTCTAAACATGCAAACACTTGGTTCATCAACTAACTTCCCGTAATATACTCGCAGCTCGAACCACACAGGTGACCGACGTCGGTCCCTGTCTGCCTGGGGGTCACCGACATCGGCTGACTATTGACCGACGTCGGTTGCTTCCTGTCTCTACCCTACCGACATCGGTTGGCCTGACCGACGCTGGTGACAGTAACACTCCGTAACCCTTCTGCAACCTCCTCCATGTCTGCATCAGTGAAGCTTTTAGCTCCACAACCTAACAATATGCACCACATCAAGATGATCCTTGGCATGAAAGGAACTTTGCTATAATGGAACCCTATGTTTTTTCCTATAAGGAATCCATGATATATATTAAAATAATGGTAAAGCTAAGGTAGACCACATGCTATTATCTTATATTTGACCTATCACAAAGAGCTAGTGAAAAAATTCTCATATCGATAATGTTAGAGGGTAGTATATTCTACCATAGAGGTAGAGAGAGAAAATTCATTGGATGAAACTAAATCTAATCTACATAAATGATCCTTAAAAAACACTCTATCAATTACCTTACCTTCCCATGATATTAAATAATATTTTGTGCCATTATTTATCCATAACTCTACCTTAATCTTATGATTCAAGAGCTAACTTACAAATAAGAGATTTCTTATCAAGCTGGGGAAATATAACACCTTTGTGAGAGTACATATTCTCATATCAAGATTAATGTAATAGTCCTAATTTATTATGCAACATACTCTTTATCATCTATGATTTGAACCTAATCTCTAGTGGGTTGATTACTCAATGAATCATAGAGATCCTTGCATCCTGTCATATGCTTCCTTGCGCCTGAGTCAAACAAACAAACATTTCTCATTAGTAATGAGCTTTAGGATATAATAACTACATTATTATTTGAATTTTAGTCTAATTTTGTTGGTACTTCCTCTTCAAATGCATCATCTTGTTTTAGTTGTTTTTTTCCACTACATGTCCTCGCTACTTTTATCATTGATGATGAGGATGTGTTTTTTATTATTATGAATCATCTTGACTAGATATGCCTTAATTTAAAGCATTATAGTATCAATGATCAGTTTCATGAGTATTTGTGTGATAAATATGATGCCATCATTTTAATTTTTATGTTTCACTTGTAGTCCTTTCTGGAACTTCTAACCACGCTTCTTAGAAATTAATGTTTTATTTTAAAACTCATGTTGCATTGACTAGATGGATTATTATTATTGGAGAATACTCACTAGGTATTAAAAAGACATGACTTAATTTGTAATGTTTAGTGTTATGATGAATGTCTGAAATTGATAAGGAAGATCTCTTTGAGTGATCAAGAAAAACATCTTGTACTCAAGCTTTTCACAAAGCACAACTAGTTCTACACAAAGTTCTACCAGCCTACATAAGAACTCAAATTTCTCACCATCTTCCATATTGAGTATTTGAATTTTGGAGTAGATATGAAAGATATTTGTTTGGTTCTTTATCTCTTATATAGTGGACAAAATGTCCCAAGCCTCCTTCAATGCTGATGGATTCTGAATATGTGATTGAACCTCATTAGTGATACTGAGTGTAATCAATATCAAGGCTTTGGCATTAAACTTGTCATACTTCATTTTATCATCATCTCTAGTTGGACGTGGCATGCTACCAATGATGATCCCCCATAATTCTTTGAATTTAAGAATCGTGTGCCTCTTTATATTCTATGGTGTATAATTGATCCCATTTATGAGTTGGGCATTAGAAAAAAGAAACTTTGGCATTTACATGGATTATGTATCCTTTAAATGTGTAAGGTTATTAAAAATTTGTAATAAAAAAGGCAAAAAAATAATATATTGATTCAAAATTTTGTATTACAAAAAATACCATATAAAAGGTAGTCAACACCTTTATAATATCAAGCATTTTGAGGTCTTTAAGAATGAAATGTGGAATTTAGGTGAGCTCAATAAGCCTGTATAGTTAGATGTGATCACTTATGATGGCATTATTATTCATGTTCACCATATATAGCATAGCCTTCTTCTAGGTTGTCATGTATCTTCCTTGCTTGACACTTTACATCAAACCAAAAATATTCTAGTAGTCTTTCCATATTAACTCATCAAATTATAGGCTGGGATCATTTTGAAGGGCATCTTAGAGATCAAATTAATTGTTTGTGAAATCAATAAAACTCATTCAATCATAGAGTTGAAGTAGGTACCTATCATTTATTCAAATTTATTTCTTGAATGATCACCAAATCACATGCAGGACTTGAACTTCAATGATTTTAATAAGATTATAATTTACTTCCAACACACTCGTACATAGTAAAATATAATCTAGAATTACTAATTTTTAGTGTAAATGACATAATCCAACATGGGATTTACAGTTTTCCTCAAGATTAATACAACACTAAATCCAACCTATAATTTAAAGATTGAACATGCAGCATTTAAACTCCTATGTAGTTAAAAATTCTCATTACTTCCATCCAATTGATAGGACAAGATGACACAATGTTGCAGTGTTATGCAAAAAAACAATTTTGGACCCTACTCGCTTCTCATTTTCTTTGATGTAGTGTAGATGAGTGATAACACCAACCTTTTCCTATAGGACCTATGCATTGAATTCCAAATGATATCCTCCATCACTTCCTCACACACATCCAAGGCATTGATACACTCTTATACCAAATTGAAGAGAAAGTTAAATGGTTTGATATATTTCATTGAAAGGTAGTGAGCTTATATACAAGACAAAATCAGTTGAGAATAGTTACCAACCATACCAACATATCTAACTAATTATATAGCCACATATTAACTAAGTGGTTTATTATTTTAAAATAATGTAATACTATAATTATGTTAATAGTTATGATTGTAAAACTAGAAGTCAAATAGGCCCACACATGACAAAAGAGCATGAAAAATCAACACAAAATGTTATAGTTGTAATATTTGTGACATTCAAAAATGTTATAACATGTTCCCTATATATTTATTATATTTTACCTACCATGAAATTTTATTTTACATATTATTAAATACCCTAAATATCTACCTCATACCAAACCAATTATATTTGAAGACCCTAGTTAAGTAGCACCTTTTATTTTTAATGTAATTGTTATGTGATATAAAGAAGGTCATAATTTTTAAAATATAAAACACAAAGTATAAGATTATGTCTAAATTGGTGCCAAATTTTGTTTTAAACTTAATTATTAAAAAAAATAAAAAATCACATAACACTCTTCAAGAATTTAAAAAAAATTATGAACTTGATGTATCTTAAAATTATGATCCAAGAAGGATTTTGTGTCAATAAAAGACATATCCTAGTGGAATAATTAGAGTCACAGATTGTCCCATTATACCAATGCAAAATTTATGGGTTTAAATTTAGTAGTTAGTCCTATGTGTCATTTATAAGTACTATTCATCCTTAAATAAAATAAACATTATAGATTTTTTTTAAATAGTTATTTAAAGAAATTCCCTTTCATCATAAATTAATTTTAAATAAGTTGATACAATTTTTCCTACACACACACATGAATATGTGTACCTATGAATATGTCATCGACAATAGCTTGATATCTAAGATTATTTCATTTGACATGACATATAAATTAACAATTACTGTTTGGTGGATAATGTTTACAATAATTATTTTTATTGCTTCAATATTGTTCCTTCTATATTGCATTATTGTTGAAATAGAAATGGATTTTTGTATGCAGATCATGATTCCATGAACATGATGAATTTAAATGTAATGGAAATGTTCTAGTAAATTGATAGATATAATATTTTTAATGTGTCTCTTATAAACATAATATACCTGTCAACATAATGTCATGATCACTGAGCACATCTGGAATATGTAAATGTAAGATTCTTGTATTCCATGATGAGATGAGAATATGAATACCATTATTTAAATCATGCATATTTTTTTCCTAGTTACTATTTTTCATTGGTTTGTAGACATAATATTTTTGTAGTTATCCTTTCATTGACACTAAAATTTGCCATTGTTAAATGGGATAAAAAGTAAAATGAATTCGTTACTATCACATACGACAATGTCATATACACTAGGCCATACTATTTGGATTTAGATGGGTCAAATACAATACCATCCATTGTGAGCCCTTGAGATGTGTGTATTTTTCATGCACATGCAAGTTTTATTGGAAATTATTTCTAAATTATTTAGGCACTATTCTTAAATGTGTTTTCTATAGGTTTAACAACACTTAAGATGGGATTCCAGTCCTGTTGAATGTAATTATTATAAAAGTGATCTAATTTTATGCATTGGTGATGTTCTATACATATATAATTGAATTTAATCCATAGTACATCTATATCATTTGAAATTGTGTAGGTTTTAAATATCATATCCGAGCCATTGACAAGCCATTATTTAATGTCATAAGTTATAGCATAGATTTAAAGTAGCATCTTAGGTTTCAAGATGATGACATGAAGGATCATAGATAAGCAATGACATTATTATTTTCATTCACATCTAGTTTCATATTAATCAATGGTGTGGACATCAATATTATTTTCGATAACAATTGATAGTATTCTAGTATTTGTCATTTAAAAAAAAAGATATATTGCAATGCTAGATTATTGGCAGCTAATCGTAAATAATTTTGATTGATATAGGCTATGTCATTGGTTTTTTGAAATGTTATGCAAAAATGATTAATAACTATGATAAAGTCGTTATTACTTTGGCACATTATTATTTACAATTAAAAAAAAATACATATTTTTTCAAAATCTCATATGGAATAAGTTCATCATTTATTTTTGGATATTCAAAGATGAAAGAATCATGTACATGTTTCACTTGACAAAAGTATTCACACAAAATCGTATCCAAATTTATAAAGTATATTATAGGAATATGCATTATATATTTGATCATTTTATCTATTGAATATAAGAACCATGAGCCTACCCATAATATCTCATCAATGAAAAGGAGCCATAGCTGTATTTAGTGCTTTGATAATATGTCAGTCATTTCATAAGTAAGTGGAATAATTTCATATTTTGTAAAACTCAAAATGAATGCAGAATCGAGATGCATTTCTCTAGCATTATATGCTAATTTTTTAGTGTATTCGAGTATCAATCCTTTGTCTTAACTAGGTCACTATGAATGGGCTTATTATATAAATGCATTATCATCTCATATATCCATTTTCATATAAAATTATTTCCCATGTCTACACTCTTATTAAAAATAACTAAATTGGTGTTGATTGATTTTTTAGTTTTTTCATTGTTATATCTTTCAGGATTGTTATTAAAAATAAATTAATTTTTGCCTATTTCAAAAGGATTCATTTGTATTTCTTTTCACCTAATTCTTGGAAAAATATTAAAACATGTTTTAGATCATAGTTTTCACTAGAAAATTTATTGTCCTTGGCACTCAAATCCATTGGTCGGTGATTGTTATTGTCAAAATCAAACTTGTCAACAAATTTATCGATGTTACCCTAGGTAGAGTTCATGCAATAAGTATATTTGGCTTCAATTTTCAAAATATATTTTTCATAGAAATCATATGCATAATTTCATGTTTTAAAACCATGCTTCTAATTTTTTTTGTTTCATGTGTAAGGAATATGTAATAAATTTTTTTATCTGCAATGATTTCCAGTATCGAGATATTTATTATACATGATGTAAATTATAACATAGGGTTTGTGTTTTGCATAGATTTTTTTAATTTTTCCTGTATTAAAAAACAAATTCAATGAGACAAAATTTGGCCAATGCTTATGGCCATTAAACATAGTAATGTATTATAAATTTTATTATGACATCTTTTGATTCATCAGGTTCATGGGCCAAAAGTGTTAAACAATATAGAATTAATGTGTACTCATTTGATGGACTTGTATTTTTGACTATGCATTTTCTAAAGAAATTATTCAATGGCAATGACAAAACTATCTGAGTATCCTATTGATCAAATATTTGTTATCTATTAAGGAATGTGTTTTCAAGAATATTTATCCTTTGATAACATCTATATTTGTAATTTGATATTGTTTACAGATTCAATCAAACACTTTTATCACTGATGTATCAATTTTTGTCATGTATAATGTACAATAAGATGTTGCATCATAGGCATTGAGCACAAATTTTGCATCTGTATTCATTTTCCATAAGTGTGACATTTTTTTTCAAAATTTATTTGTTCATGCAAGTGATGGATTTCATTTCAAGAAAATTATTGTCTATTTAAGTGTACTTTGTATCACTTCTATGTATTCACATTCATATATTTTTAATTGATATAAAAACATGTTTTATGTTATATAATGACCATAGCATATGTTTTCCAAAATAGCATAAATATGCATTGAACTTTTGGTGGCCAAGTTATTTTCCTTTGTATATGGTTCAAGGATAACTATTCTTGGCATTGTAGGAATAGGAGAATTGTATCTACAATATGTATTATAGTTTTTCTTATAGCTTATGGTATGGTGGTATTCATGTAGTTTTTCTATATTTGGATCAAATATATTTTCATCACAAGTTATGTAGTTATCAACGAGGCTCAAAATGTCTGAATTTTTGTCATTTCCATAAATGGGTGTGAATTTTATCCATAGCATAAAATGCATGTTCTAACTTCCCTCATTATATAATTTTTTAACTAATAAATAATATTGTAATCACCCAAAAAATATTCATCTTTGTATATCATTCCCAAAATCGCCTTTATTCTAGTGTATAGTATCATGTACATGTAAAGAGATATTTTGTAATTAAGCAAGCATGATCATCTATATCATAGATGTTGGATTTTTTTGTTTCATGTTGTTTTAGATGGTTATTATTCAATTTAGACAATGCATTTGTTAGTGGTTTCCAATAATGTTTATCACTTGAGAATGTAACAAATAACATTGGTAGTCCAAACTGATGAATCATTACAAAAGTGTTTTTATATAGTCTCTATAAATAATCTAGTGATATTCATATTTTTATGTTGATATATCAGATATTAGATTTCAATAGTTCTTTCTAGATTTGATCTATACTTGACATATTTTGTTGTAAGCTTTATTCTTTAAAATTTCCCTTTCTAATTCGAATGCACATTATTTCCATCACTTAATCCATTGATTGTGTTCTCTTGAATGTCTTGTATAGATTATCTTTTTGTATTCTTTTATATAATTTTAAATTTGTTTGAAAGCAAGAGAAGGTGCTTTTCATGTCTTGTTCAAATTTTTTTATTTAATATTCCAATTATAAATAGCTTTTGCATGTTAATTATTCCTACTCAATGGATCATAGTGAATATGGTTTGTATCTATTTTGAAGAAGTGTATGTTGAAACTATTTTTGGGTTACAAAGAGCCCATACATATCTATTCACCATACATGCACTAGTATCCAACAAATAATGAATCTCTCCATTAAATACTATGGATATCCACTCAAAGTAAAAATCATCTCCTTTAGTTTAAATTTCACGGAGTGGATTTCCCTAGTTTACAATGTATGTCTAGCAACTTGAAATTATACTCATGTTTTGTATTAGGCTTGGCCCTATTTTTTATATACAACATAGATATATTTTATTTTTGCATAATGTTTCATTGTAAAATGATTGTGTAAGATATAGATGTAGACATCGTATGTCAAACTAAAAATATGTCAATTAGAAAATTGAATTATAAAGAATGTTGTCATAATAATAACTACACAGAGAAACCTTATACAAGTTATTGAATTATAGTTTAAGTGAAATGGTTATCCAATATGGCTCCAACCATATTCACATATTAGACAATCAAATATATGTCGATGGAATAATGTGTTGACTTTTTTTTGCAATATAGTGGCTCATAATGGCCACAAATAGGACTTGTATCATACAAAAAATCTAGTTTAGAATTTTTTGGAATTATTCATTAAATTGAAGGTAATTGTTTTCTCTTGTAGAGGACCATTTGCATATTTGTATATTGAGCCATCTAGCTAGCCAATGCATATAAAATATGTCTCCCCACAAAACAAATTCATCTTCAAGAGAAGTAGGGCATGTAGGTCATCACATTATATGGAAATATGTTTCAGTGTTATGTATTCTATGCAATATGTATAGTTCATAAGATGTTAGGAATCTATTTTACATTAGTGTGAATTTGAGGTATTTACTAAGAGGTAAATAGTTATAGGTTAATTATTATTTGGTAAGTTAATATTTGGTTAATTAGAATATTGTTATAAATAATATTATAATTAGATTATATTATTGTTATATAATTATTGTTTAGGTAAAGAGGTTGAGAGTTTATAGGGATTTCGGAATCCCTTATTATAGGAAACATTATTCCTATATATTTGTATTATGTTCGTATTGATTAATTAAGAGAGAATGCAAAATATTTTGTGTTGAAGAATTTATCTATGTGTTCATCTCAATCTTATCATGCATGTCTATTTAATTCTTTACGTCAACTCTCTTATTTCTCAAAAGTGGTATCAGAGCAATTTAAATATTTGTAATGGAAGAATAGGAGACTATAAGGGGCAGCCATCAAGCCATTGCCCCTAAGCATGCATCAAGTATAGGTCCTTGGGTTGGCTCTACAATAAATGTTCTAGTAAACAAATAGTTTTTTTTTCTATTATTGTATACCATTTAACATCTGTAGACCCATGTATGCATTCGAATTTTATTTATCTTCAACAGGTCATGTGATTATAGACATCTCATATCAAACTTCATGTTTCAATGTCTCCATTCTGTGTGTACATTTTTTATTAGATCTACATGTGGTATTTCTTATTTAAATTGTGATTGGATGCACTACTAAGGCAAGGAGATTAAGTCATAGGTTATGTGTAAATATTTGGACATCTACATAGACCTATGAAATTATCAAAACATCCTATGTATGGATTTAAATTTTTTATGACCAGCTATAATACAAGTCTAAATCTGAATAGGAACACCATCCACATAGATCTGGTTCAGCATCCAAACCACATTTATCACCATGACACCATCAACCCACATGCGTACACCCATAGAACACATCATTCTCATGCAAAGTGGTGTATAAGTGTCTGAAATAGCTTGTCGTATAATTTTTAGAAGGTCAACTTTTTCTTGATATAATGTCTTTTGCTTTAGTGAATGAGTTTATAATTTTTTTCTATAGTTTTTATCAATCATATCTTTATTCGGTATTGGATTACAATACCAATTTAGTGTTGAATAGGTGTCAAGTTATTTTTTAAGTCATTTTATATTTAGGTGTCTTTTATGTTTTTTAGATTGAGTCTATTTTTATTGTACAATCTAAGTCATTTGTTTTGAAATTTTAGTGAGTCATAATTTTAGTGTGGTTAAAACCACAATTTTATTTTGTAATTATATAAACAAAGTGTTGTTTGTATTTGAGTTGTTTTACTTAGTCTAAAATTTTATAGTACCATAGTTATTTTGGTCTATTATCAAAATATAAAATGAGTCGTGAAATAAAAGGTGTCAAGTCAATAGTTGAGTCGACATTGTAAAAAATTATGTGTCATTATATTCATAATTTTAAAAAAACTATAAAAAAAATTACCTTACAGATGCATTTTTGGGTGTACCTAACATTATTGAACATATCAGTATTGTGGGGGGATCCCATTTCAGTCAAAATAACATGTAACTAAGCTTCATCAAGATATTCAATGAGTGAGTAACTTCATATACTAGAGGCTAGAGGATACATGGAGGATGGAGGTCTTTCAACAACCTCTCGTTGGTCGCTAATCATGGGTTTATGCCAATGATGTGGTGACTTGTGTGTGTTTTTCATTTTTACTATGTGATTTGAAAAATAAGGACATAAGGATAATGTTTGTTCATGTAATGTAATTTTTGAAAATTCCAAACATGATTCCCTGAAGTGAAAAAAATATGAAAGGACAGAAAGCACCAATGTAAGTCAATTCATAGATATTGAAAGGGTTTGTGGTAGAGATATAGAAAACCACAAGAGGTGAATAAAGTTTTGGCAAAAGTTAGGAAAGTAGCTACTACAGAGATCATGCGAATGCCTTACCTATTTATGGAGATGATCCTCATTGACACGTCCATTGTGGTCACATCAATTAATTATGAGATGTGTTCCTCCATATAATAGTGGTCATGTGCAGCAAGATTGTGTCAATAGTATGCAGACCTAAGAGTATGAGGTGGCATATAATTTCATTCATTATTTTCATGTCAAGGTTTGTGGTAAACCTCCAAAATCATGGAAGGATTGAGGCTCTCTTTATATCAAGGTCATGAGCCAAATAGGACATGTCATAGTGGGTGAGCATACTGCAGATAAGAGTGTGAATGTTTTTGCACCATGTAAAAAATATGGGGGATGTTAGATATATATTTTACATTAGTGTGAATTTAAGGTATTTACTGAGAAGTAAATAGTTATAGGTTAATTATTATTTGTTAATTTAATATTTGGTTAATCAAATATTATTATAAATAATATTATGAATAGATTATATTATTATTATTATATAACTGTTGTACAGGTAAAGAGGTTGAGAGTTTATAGGGATTTGGGAATCCCTTATTATGGGAAACATTATTCTTATATATTTGTATTATGTTTGTATTGATTAATTAAGAGAGAAGGCAGAATATTTTGTGTTGAATAATTTATTTGTGTGTTCATCTCAATCTTACAGTGCATGTCTATTTAATTCTTTATATCAACTATCATATTTCCCAACATAAGAATATAATTCTAGTTCATATAATTTAATTACAATTGGATCACCAATATCAAATTGATATAAGAAATGGCTGATGATCACATTTGTTAGTTATATGGGTGGATGATAGAAATATAATAGCATGTGGAATGTATCAAATAGAAAATTAGCAACATTGTAGTTAAATGCAACACTATAGAAAAGGTGATGTTTATCCAAAGCATGGTCAACATTATTGTATTTTGTTTTTATTCCTAATTCATAGATCTCTACATTTATCTATTTCTTTAATATTTCATTGAGTTTCCTCTTAAATTTTTTAAGATTCAAATCCATTGCTCTTACTAAAAAATAAATAAATTTATAACAATGTACATACCTTTAGTTTACTGATATAGTGTGTTGATTTCTAGAACAAACAAATCTTACAATATTTAGAGATGACAATATTAGAACCCATTGTAAATTCATAAATCCATTAAAAACACACTATTTTTTTTTTATTTCAATATTCATGTGTTATGGCTATTGAAAAAATAACAAAGATATGTATTTATTATATAATCCCAGTGACCCAACTTGATGAGGGATAAATTGACATCTACTAGTCCCATCATTTTGATGCCCTAAAAGGTCACCACATGGTGATGTCCTAAGAGCTCAGGATTATAGGGTCTCATCATAACCTAATAATCCCATGATTTTGAGGAATTGAGAGGTCACCACATGGGACTTGGGACAAACTAATAGTCACATGTCTGCAAGGCCCCAAAAGCTCTCCATATGGAAACATCCCACTATCCTATTACCATAAGGGATTTGGGCCAGGATAATAGTCTTGTAGCCCCAAAACCCTGAGAGGTTACTACGTGGTGACTTCAAAGGATTTTGGGACTATGAGAGACTCAAGGTAATCTAATAGTCTTATGGCCCTAACCATGGGGGCCTTGACCATGTTAATAACATTGTGGCCCTAAGGCCTCGGGATGTTGCCATATGGTGATGTCCTACATTACGAGGAGCATGGGGGATCACAACTAAAAAGACATATGAACCTTAAACATTAAGATAGGCCCTATATTCTCTATGCTAAATTGTATGAACTAACTTGGAACAAGACATAATCATAGCTTTCGATTAGATATTAATTTGTATTTCACAATATTACATCAATCACTAGATGTTAAGAGTAGATTTCTTCAATCTTTGAGAAATATAATATATGAAAATTTGAAAGGCTATCAAATTTGCATGGCCAATCAATAATTTGGGGCATACATTCTAAACAATTCCATTATCTATATCACTTGCACTCTCCATAATGAGATCAAACCATATCTATAAACAAAAATGAAATCTCAAAACCCTAGGAAAAATAGCTATTGTATCCCACTTATTTTTATTTACCCTCATTCATAAGTGAATCTACAACCTCCAATCACTTTTAAATGTTGTACAGTTTGGCTGATTCACTATGCTTATAAATACCTAATCCAAAAATCCATTTTTAGACATGGATAACATAATCATAAATGTGTTCTTTGTCTTTAACATTCCCAAAGATTATAACATTTGAAATGCCCTACATCAACATAATATATTTTTTTCTATATTATATGAAGGAAACAATGGATTAACTACAATATATAATGGATCTAAATTCTTTAAATAAGGGTAGTGTTTTATTGGACTCAGGGGAGGCCAATGATATCATGGCCCCAAGGCCCCAAGAGGTTGTCACCTAGAAACATATTGGGAGCCTAGGACCATAGCGAACTTAGGGTAACCTAATAGTCCCATGGCCACAAGGCCTTAAGAGGTCAACAGGTGGTGATGTCAGAGGCCCTAAGGACCACAGGGAACTTAGGGAAAGCCAATAATCCCATGGCCCTAAGGCCCCAAGAGGTCATCATGTGGTGATGTTTGGGGAGCTTGAGACAATAAAGGATTTAGGCCAAACTAATAGTCATATAACCTTGAGGCCCCAAAAGTTCACCACATGAAGACATCCCTAGAGCCCAAGACCATAGGGGCTTCGGGAAATCCAATAGTCCCATGGTTCTAAGGCTATGAGAGGTCACCATGTGGACTATTATCTTTCCATAGTATTATATTTTTTATTTATCCTAGAATAAATTGATGGACTTTTCATATATGAAAATGAAATATTTGTTAGTGTAGGTTTTTATTTTTCCCTATTATATAATTAGGGAATATTATATATTTGTGGATACATGGAGTTTTCTTACATTCGTGGGATAGGCTAGCTTATGTGGAGATGTGTGTCATAGATGTGTCATAGGTGTCATAAGAATGTCATAAATAACTCCTTTGACTGGCTATTCTGGGTATGGGAGTTACTTCTCTATTCTTAGCACCTTGTCACCACCTTTCAGGGAGGTGTTACAGTCTAGTCTTGGGGTGCTTTGACCACCTTTTGTGGAGGAGTTACTTACGTTCTCTTTTATCTATATTCTGTTGGGGAATCCAAGAAAAAACACACTTGTTCTGATCCCACTTGTTAGGATCTTGCTCCTCAAAAAGAGCACAATATGATTACCAAACTTAAGCAATTAAACATGCGGAAATATACCAGAAATACAAGTAACTAGAATTCATCAATAGCACAGACTATGAGAGACAATACACTATCTTGTATTAACATTTGTACAGAAAAGAATACAATAAAGAGCCACCACACTCTTACACCTTACAGAGGCTTCCCACACCTCAAGTGTATAGTAATTCTTCTTCAAAATACTCTCCTACCAAAAATAGTCCCAACACACAACTCACACACAGAATTGGTGTTCATCTCTCCAACCAGTCAGTAATAACCCTGCCAGTACACCAAGCACTCTATAGTACTTCAAGTTGATCTCCCATGAACCTGCAACTTGAAATTCAACAGACCATACTTACAATGGAAGGATATTCCTTGCCTTCCTTTCTAGCTCATTAGTGGAACTAGGAGAAACACACACTTTGTTCTCTTCACTAGCACACTTTACAATACATTACAATGAGTCTATAAATAGATTCCAGACTTAAACAATAACTTAGAATCTTAGTTTACTATAATTATCCACGTAGCTCAAGGCTCAAAATAGCCTTTACATGCAAACACTCTATTCACTTAACTAACTGTTCGTGCAACGAGCAGTTCTGGAACACACAGGCAATCGAAGCTGGTCCCTGCTTGCGTGGTGCTGCCAACGTCGACTGACTTCCTACCAACGCCGGTTGCCTTCTGCACTGATTATGACCAAGGTCAGTCATGCTGCCAACGCCAGTGCTTCTGGGTATTCAACAACCTCCTTTTCTTTGTCTACAACAAGTTGAAGCTTTTAGCTCCACAACCTAACAATCTCCCACTTGGAGATAAACAGCTGCAACTGTACCTATACCTGTACACTGTCTAGTTTGTTCCCTTGGATCTGTATCCCTCTTCAAGATCACTCTTGAAGACCAACCACCACAAAACTTGTTGTGCAACACCTGTCATCTAAATCCCCTACCACATCCACATCTACAAACCATGTAGAAAATAAGTTAAACCTGCGTAGCATGTACACCTGCTGCTGGTCCCTCTAAGAATCCACTGAACTTCCCTTCAATTCTTCCTTCTTGGATTGGCTCCAAACTTGTGACAACTCTCACTGCTTGGAAAAATTTAGGTCTAGTACATACCATGCACTTAACCTCATTATGTGAATCAAGACATAGTTCTGTGAACTGTCCAACCATCGGCGTGCTAACCGGTCTCACACAATCATCCTGAAACAAAGTCAACATATGACCTTCCATGTCTCTAGAACACACTCATGCCAAAAAATCTTGCTGCTCCCAGATTCTCCATGACACACCCCTGAACTAGCTTTACCTTTAGTTAAGCAACTCCCTGTATATGTAACCCTGCAACAAGAACATCATATAGTAATAGGATAATGTAGCTAATATTATCCAACTTGGTAAAGAGAAACACAATGATCAAACCTCCATTGCCCTGCAGCTTATACAAGACCATATACCCTGATCTTTCATCTCACATATCCATTTTCGCTCTTCTTCATCCTGAACATCCATTCATCTCTCAGTGCTTACTTTCAGCTGGCAACTCCATCAAAAACTCCTGCTTGGTTCTCTTCCAAGGACTCACACTCCTCATCCATGCCTAGCTCCCACTATTTCCTAGATCTACCTATTCTGTTTCTTTAATAACTTCCTGGTTCTTTACCATAAGTGAGCAACAAGTAGTGTAAAGAAGGGAAATAATGAATTTGAGGCTTACCTACCCTTTAAGTCGTCCATATGGGTGCTTGAGACTCCTTGACAGCTTGTTATCCACCCAAAATTCATCTCAGTGATCGATGCCGGTCACACTCCATTTTGCACCTGACCAATGTCGGTTCCTTGCGACTGCCTCATGACCGATGTCGGTCCCTATCTGGACACTGACGCCAGTTTTTCTACCGACGTCGGTCTCTGTGTTTTGCTTGTGAGAACTGACTTCTATCCGTGAGCTCCTTTTGGATCAAACCCTTGTCCAAATCACCCTTGCTCTATTCAGAATTCTTCTGCCCGTTGTGCTGAACTTTGTCCGTCACCTTCTCCTTGAAAACCAAGGCTTTCTTGTTCTTGTCACTAACATTTGATTCCTTAAGAAACGTCACCTTCTTCTTCTGCATACAGAAACCATGATCCATGCCTTCTAAATCTGAAAGCATACCCTTTAACTCAAGAACATGCATCTCCTTCTTATTCATGTGACCAAGCCTATTAAGCCACATCTTTGAATCTACAGCTAAAGTAAATAACCCAAAAAGAGAATCGGTAATACAAGTAGATAGATAAAGCATACCTACTTTCTTACCTCTTCCTACAATAAGTGCACCCTTGGTAACCTTCCAAGAGTCTACTGTGAGAGTTACTGTGCAACTCTCATCACCCAAACTTCTTACAGAAATCAAATTTTTCTCCAGAATTGGGACATGCATGACCTCCTTTAACACCTATGTGTTGCCTGTCTACAATTTCAGCTTCACTTTCCCTTTGCCAACCATCTAACAAGGCTTACCATCCCCTACACAAATTTCTCCAAAGTCTCCCTGGACATACTCATGAAAAAATTCCCTATTTGGGGATGCATGAAAAGAGGCACCAGAATCTAAAACCCTAGATTCTAATTTATCCAAAGAACATACCAGAGCATCCTATGCAACTAAATCTACAACACCTGCTTCTTCTTCATGTCCTTCATGTTGATCTGCTACCAACCAACAATCTTCTTTTTCTTACTCTTTCTTTCCATATCTCCAGCAAGTTATTCTGCCATACCTAAACTTGGACCTCTTGCTATTAAACTTCTCCATTCGTAGTCTACTGTCTTCTGCCATTGCTCTACTCCCACTCAAACAAAAACCCCTGTGAGTAACCTGTAATCAACACACACTAACTAGATCTAATCCAACCTATTAGTATCGCAACCAAAAGCTCTGATAACAGTTGTCAGGGAATCTAAGAACAAACACACTTGTTCTGATCCCATTTGTTAGGATCTTGCTCCTCAAAAAGAGCACAATATGATTACCAAACTTAAGCAATTAAACATGCAAAAATATACCATAAATACAAGTAACTAGAATTCACCAATAGCACAGAATATGAGAGACAATACACTATCTTGTATTAACATTTATACAGAAAAGAATACAATAAAGAGCTGCCACACTCTTCCACCTTACAGAGGCTTTCCACACCTCAAGTGTATAATAATTCTTCTTCAAAACACTCTCTTACCAAAAACGGTCCCAACACACAACTCACACACAGAATTGGTGTTCATCTCTCCAACCAGTCAGTAATAACCCTGCCAGTACACCAAGCACTCTATAGTACTTCAAGTTGATCTCCCATGAACCTGCAACCTACAATTCAACAGACCATACTTACAATGGAAGGATCTTCCTTGCCTTCCTTTCTAGCTCATTAGTGGAACTAGGAGAAACACACACTTTGTTCTCTTCACTAGCACACTTTACAATACATGCCAATGGGTCTATAAATAGATTCCAGACTTAAACAATAACTTAGACTCTTAGTTTACTATAATTATCCACGTAGCTCAAGGCTCGAAATAGCCTTTACATGCAAACACTCTGTTCACTTAACTAACTGTTCGTGCAATGAGCAGTTCTGGAATACACAGGCGATCGATGCCGGTCCCTGCTTGCCTAGTGCTGCCAACCTCGGTCGACTTCCTATCTACGCCAATTGCCTTCTGCACTGATCATGACCGATGTCGGTCATGCTGTCGACACCGGTGCTTTTGGGTCTTCAACAACCTCCTTTTCTTTGTCTGCAACAAGTTGAAGCTTTTAGCTCCACAACCTAACATATTCTTCACTTTGGCCATCTTAAGTTAATCAAATATTGGTTTTTGCTCCTATTTGTGTTTTAAAAATTATCTCTTTCAGTGATTTCACTTTACTTTATCTTCTTTGTGGTGTGCACCAGCTTCGTCTCATGTGATCACTTGACCATTGCATTCGCATTATTCGGATCCTGGCAACAACTCCGATATGGTATCAGAGTAGGTTTGATAATCATGTGTCTGGTTATGCTATTAGTTTATTTTGATAACAAGAGGAGTGGAGCTCTCTTTATGTTCTATTTATTATTTCCAGATCTGATTTGAAAAAGCCTTTCATTATCATTTCTTGTGTAGCATTTATCTTTTCTGTGGACTGCCTTCATGGTGTTTGGATTTGCAAGTTTTTTTTTAATTACTATGCACATCTGTTGTGTCAAAATGGCATTTCAGATCTAAGGCATAGCTGTTGGAGAAGTGGCACCATTTTTGACAACTCTGCACTTGGCTTTGGTTTTTCCTACTCTGGCATTTTCTGGTAAAGGGAGGCGTTGATGTTTTTGCTGCTCTCTTGCATTGAGATCTGACCAGCTGCACTTGGCATCCTTTTACAACCATCCGGTATTTTTCTCCATTAGCTTGGTGCTTTCAACAGTAATAAATAATCTTTTCCCATCATGTTGGCATCACATTTTTTCTCCTTGCATCAAATCTACACATTTTGAGTGGCTTGGGGACTCTTTATCCCACTTTGGCGTCATCTTTTTTGCTGAAAAAGTGTTGTTTTTGAACTGCAGCTGAAAAATTTGCTGCTGGGTCTTGGAATCTTGAAGGAGTGAAGGTTGTGTGGAAGATTGGCATAGGGCGTGAGAGAGAGGAGCCTCTCATTGGCATACTTGATGGACATCTACTCTGTTGCACAGCAGCAACAAACAACAAAAATCAGACGCCCCATTTCCAATGCCCCATTTGGTGGGCCCACTCTCTACTAAACAAATTTGTAAAATCTACTTTTGTCTAATTTCCTCATAATTATTCAGATATTTTATTCATAAATAAGTCATTTTATTTTTTGAATTAAATTCAAATTGGAAAATTATCATTTAAAAAAGTAGTTTAAAGGTTTTAAAAACTTGTATCTTCAACCTACGAAGACGAAGGGTGAGGTCTGGGTTGGTAGGAGGCCAATTCCCCCTCACAAAGACCTCTTTTGGATTCCTCTCTCTGTGCCAAGTCCAATGAGTGGTTGGAGGGCCACTTTCTCTCTCAAAATAGGCATTTTAAAAAATGTTTTAGTGTTATTTTTTTGCAAAATTACTAGTTTATGGGAAATTAAAACTTTAAATCTTGCAAATAGTATCTCAAATT
The DNA here is from genome assembly GCA_037957365.1 of Torreya grandis. Taxonomy (NCBI): domain Eukaryota; kingdom Viridiplantae; phylum Streptophyta; class Pinopsida; order Cupressales; family Taxaceae; genus Torreya; species Torreya grandis. The sequence continues at coordinate 2,044,915 of JARHVA010002153.1, read as the reverse complement.
TGAGTGCCATCTTTTTAAAAAGTGCTTAGTTTTAAATTTTCCACAACTTAATTTAGATAATTGTAAAAAATGCACTACTTTATAAAGTGCCAAAATTTTGGGTCTCCTCAGACGCATTTTCAGCTGAGTCTGACGTCATGTTTGCTTAAAGTCTTGCATTGATTTCTCTAAGAAGCATTCTCAGCTGATATCGACATCTTTTGAGCATGCACTTGAATATTTGGGGGGGGCTCAACATTTCTGGGGGGGTGTGATTGCTTTTTAGCACTTGCAATCTTTGCTTTCATTCTCCTTTCTGCATACTTTCACAAACTTGCAATCAACACAACTTCACCTAAATTCAGCTTAAAATGGATTCTCTTCAGCTTAAAATCCTAACACTCTTAAACTATCATGAATGGAAGGTTAAAATGTCAATCATTCTTAGAAGCAAAGGGTTGTATATGATCACAATGGGTACTGAAGTAGAACCCAACACTAATGTTCAAAAGGTCAAATGGTACAACCGTAGTGATGAAGCCTATGGATTACTAAGTTTGTCTATGTCTCCAGAACTTCTCTTCCATTTAGAAACCTCCAAGACTCCCAAAGACATATGGGACACCCTAAAAACCTTATTTGGTAAGATTGATGAGATGAGAGGTCATGAGCTCAAAAACGAACTCATAAGTCTAAGTCCTAGCAACTTTGACACCCTACAAGATTTCTTCACTAAGTTTAAGGCCGTTAGATTGTAATTGAAAGAATGCGGGATAGAGAAGAAAGATGATCAACTCATCCTTTCTATTCTCACAAAGTTAGGTCCAAGCTATTCAGTCTTTGTCTCCACTTTCCATGCTACAAAAAGTGCCCTTGGCACTACATGAAAAATGCCTTCTTTGGATTCATTTATTGCCGACTTGACTAGGGAGAAAAATAAGCTAATTCAAATGGGCACAATGAAGTCTACTCAACCCCAAGCTTTGATATCTAGAATTGGTAAGGATAAGACTTTAACAAAGGAGAAGAAGAAAGAAAACAACAATCCTGCCAAAAACAACACTGAGTCTTCCTCCTCCAATGCTAAACCTAAGAAGGAGAAGGTTAAGTGTGCCTGTTGTAAGAAGATAGGGCATGATGAACACAAATACATGAAGAAACAAATAGATCACCTAACTCATCTTCTAGAGAAGCACAACATAGGTGTTCATGAGTCCATCAAGCATAATTCATCTACCCAAGATTCTACCAAGGCAAAAGGCAAGGGTAAGGAGAAAGAAAAGGGCAAGGCCCTTATAGAAACTGTAGCATTTACATCATCATGGGTCATTGATTTAGGTGCTTCTCACCACATGGGCTCTTCACTAGTTGAGTTTTCATCTTTAGAGCCTTGTAGCATGACTTCAATTAGTTTGGGTGATGACACATCAGTTTTTGTTGCAGGGAGAGGGTCAGTTGAAACGGAAGGAGGAACATTCAATAATGTTCTAAGTGTTCCTTCTCTTTCAACCAATCTCCTATCAGTATACCAAATCACTCACATTGGTCAGGGCATGAGAATTGAGATTTTACCAGATTTAGTGGCTATCAGGGAGTTGCATAGTGGTACTATAGTGGCAGTGGGTAGGGCAGATCATCAAGCAAGGTTATACACCTTCTCACATTTTTCACTAGATTCTTCTCCAACAACATTGCTGACTCATTCAGATGGAGTTATCAAATTATGGTATGAGCGGTTTGGCCACCTTAACTACCACTACCTTGAACAACTTTGCAAAAATGACATGGTCATTGGCTTGCCTCGTGTCCAATTCTCAAAAGGACTTTCTGAGGGGTGCTCCCTTGGGAAGCATTCCAAAGCAAAATTTGACAAAGGCAAAGCTTGGAGGGCTTCACAACCTTTGGAGTTAGTCCACAGTGATGTATCGAGACCCTTTCCCAAACCATCTTTCACAAGGGCCAAGTACATCCTCACCTTCATTGATGATTTATCTAGGTACACTTGGATATATTTTCTAAAATAAAAGTCTGAAGTGTTTGAAAATTTTATAGACTTCAAGGCCCTTGTTGAGAAACAGAGTGAGAAATCCATCAAGGTTCTTCAAACTGATAATGGAGGGGAGTATGTCAGCAACAGGTTTGAGCAATTTTGCACCACAGAGGGGATTGATTTGTAGTGCACAGTCACTTATAGTCCTTCACAGAATGGGGTTGTAAAATGCAAAAATATGTTCCTGAAAGAGATGGGTAGCTGTATGATTCCCTCCAAATCCTTAGCACCATAGTACTGGGCCGAAGCCATCAACTGTTCTTGCTACATTTAAAATAGGGTTCCTCACAAAGTTTTAAAAGGGATAACAGCCTTTGAAGCTTGGCATAAAAGGAAACCTGATGTTGAGCACCTTAGGGTTTTGAGATACCTAGCCATGGTCTGCATACCGAAGAAGAAACACAAAGCTATGGAACATCAATCCAAGCCTTGCATCTTTGTAGGATATCCAGATGGTGTTAAGGGGTATCACCTTCTAGATGCGATGACTCATGAGTTGTTCATTGAGAAAAGTGTCCACTTTTAGGAGAGTCTTGGAGACTCAAAACTTGGCACTTCTTCTCTCTCATCAGATCTACTTCTTCATGATGATTCCTCAAATTCAGATTAGCCACAACAGGTTCCTAAGCCAGAGACATCTTCTTCTTCTTCAAGTTTAGACAGTGAGGACATTGATGCTGAGTCATCCACCTCTAGTTATTCAGAGGATGAGTTAGCACCTAACTCACCCACTTCTGGGCCAATTTGGGTCAGACAGACACTTGAGAGTGCTAGCACTTGGGCAGGAGATCTTGTAGATGATAGACAAACTAGGGGGATTATCAGAGAGATCCACATGCCTTCCTTACTTAAGTTTTAGATCCACAAAATTTTTGAGAGGCATCAGGGGTACCTAAGTGGGATAATGCTATGGAGGAAGAATATTCTTCCTTAATCAAAAATCACACTTGGGACTTGACTTCACTTCCTAAGGGAAGGAAGATGGTTCGATGTAGGTGGATATATCAAACCAAGTTTATAGTAGATGGGTCAGTTGATATTTACAAGGCGTGATTGGGCACCAAGGGTTTCTCACAAGTGGCAGGCATTGACTACTCAGAGACCTTTGTACCCATTGCAAAGATGACTTCTATCCGACTCACCTTGGCTATTGCCACAACACATGGTTGGGATGTGAACCAGATGGATGTGAAGAGTGCCTTTCTTCACGAAGACCTAGAGGAGGAGATCTACATGGAGCACCCACTAGGATTTGTTCAAAACTATTCCTTAGTATGCAGACTTAGGAAATCTATCTATGGCCTCAAACAGGTCCCTCAGGCTTGGTATGCCAAGATGGATTCCTTCCTTCTCACAACGGGTTTCACTAGGTGCCATTCTGACCCCAATGTCTACTTCTTGTGGCAGGATGATTCGCTCCTGATTATGGTTCTATATGTTGATGACCTTTTGCTCACTGAGAGTTCTTCATCGGCTATTGTAGTGGTGAAGGCATCTCTCTAGGATATATTTGACATGACAGAGTTGGGTTTGTTGCACTACTTCCTTGGCATTGAGATCTCACACTTAGATTTAGGGATTTCTCTTGCAAAACCTAAGTATGCTCTTGATTTATTGTCTCAATTTCACATGGCTGATTGCAAGCCATCTCCGACTCCCTTTCTATCAGGAGTCAAGCTTGAGGCTATTGTTCTTCACCAATAGTTGATGCCACTCGGTATCGACAACTTGTTGGCAGTCTCATCTACTTGACTCACACTAGGCCTGACATATCATATGTAGTGGGACTTGTCTCCAGATTTATGCAGGAACCTCATGAGCTGCATTAGAAAGTAGCTAAGAGGATCTTGCATTACATTCAGGTTTCACATAGATATGGGATTCATTACAAATTTGGCATAGAGACTGACTTGATTGGATATACAGATTCAGATTGGGCTGGTGATTTATAGACTTGCAAGTCCACTTCTGGTTATAGTTTCTCTCTAGGTTCTATTCCTATCAGTTGGTCTAGCAAGAAGCAAAATGCTATTGCTATATGATCCATATAGGTAGAGTATAGGGGAGATGTTAATGCAGCTACTGAGGCAATTTGGCTTCAGAGGATACTTTATGAGTTTGGCATTCTTATCAGGCAACCCACCATCATTTATTGTGACAGCTAGAGTACCATTCAGATTTGTAGCAATTTGATTCAGCACCAACAGACCAAGTGCATAGAGTTTCACATGCATTTCATTTGGGAGCTTATTCATAGTTAGGTCATTGACTTGATATTTTGCTAGTCTTTAGAGCAAGTTGCAGACATCTTCACCAAACCTTTCACCGAGAGCAAGTTCATTCATCTATGAGCTCTTCTTAGGGTGCGGTCCACATCTGCAACAGCATCATCTTCGGGGGGTCCACTAGCCTCTTCCTTTCTTTTATGTCTCTCTTTTGGGGGGGGGGGGGGAGTTTTTTCCTACGGGTTTTCTCCTTTTCTCTATCTTATGGGAGATTGCATTTGTACATGGGTACCTCATCAGGCCTAGTTGATGGGACCCATTTTATATTTCCACAATGCCCACCTAAGCAAAGCTTATTGGGGGTGTTAGTGTAGGTTTTTATTTTTCCCTATTATTTAATTAGGAAATATTATATATTTATGCATACATGGAGTTTTCCTACATTCATGGGATAGGCTAGCTTATATGGAGATGTGTGTCATAGATGTGTCATAGGTGTCATAAGTAACTCCTTTGATCGACTATTCTGGGTATGGGAGTTACTTCTCTATTCTTAGCACCTTGTCACCACCTTTCATGGAGGAGTTACAGTCTATTCTAGGGGTGCTTTGACCACCTTTTATGGAGGAGTTACGTGTTCTCCTATATGTATTCTTTACTTTGGCCATCTTAAGTTAATCAAATATTGGGTTTTGCTCCTATTTGTCTTTTGCAAATTATCTCTTTTAGTGATTTCACTTTTCTTTAGCTTCTTTATGGTGTGCACCATCTTCATCTCATGTGATCATTTGACCATTGCATTCGCATTATTCAGACCCTGGCAACAACTTCGATATTATTTGGCAAAGTTGACATTTTACAAGAAGAATTCGCTATCAAATGATTCAATATGAAAGTTAATCACTGATGAATAACATGTATAGTGTATTAAGGATGAGAATATAAATTAAAAAAATTAGTTGGCTTAATACAATTATTTTTAAATTGATTATTCATGCACGTGATATAACTCTCCAAGATTTTCTTGTCATGCATAAATATTGCCTCATGTTTTTAAACATGCCAACTATAAAATCCATACTGCTCCTATGAAACTATATATGGTTAATGCCAACAACCCATATATGAATGTAAACAGTAATGGCCACCATAGAACTATATTAATTTCTAAAAAATATTTACAAATAAAGCCTAAAGGAATATGCCAATATTTATGTTTAAAACATTATCTAAAAATTTATAATATTATTGTGATATGTATTTCAAGATCTCTAATTGATTGAGAGCTATGTAGGTAATTGAAAAATGATTCCTATATTATCTTGCCTTAGCATGGACTAAAAAAGAGTAAGATAAAACTACACATTACATGTTCCAATGGTTTCTCCAATAAAATAAAGTTAGAGGATGAAAATTAAAAGAATAAATTGCATTCCCCATTTCTCATACCTATTAAAAAAATCTATTTTTATGTACTACATGGGTCTCCCTATCATATAATTATTAGTAAAATTTATACAAATATTTTAAATAAATATGTAGTTATTATCTTATATTTTTTGTATGTTACATTAATTCATGACTCTCTTATATTTTATATAAATTATCTTTTGAATATTAATATAAGGTCTCAATCTAGTTATATTAATGTGTCGATTTTGAAAAAATCTATTATATATCTTAAACATTACTATTTTTTATAATAAATTTGTAAGAATGAAAAAAATTTCAATAAATATTAAATTTGAAGTCTAAATTGTCCTAATATTATCAAATGGACATCAAATATAAAAAAAACATTAATTAATAATGATTCACAGAGTTTATAGTCTACCTTACTCATACCTAAAAAGCTTTCATTATATAACACCTATCAACATAAATATATAAATAAAAAAGTCATAAAATTCATTTTCAAATGTTTAAATTATAATTATAAAAATCTCATAAATAATTTTTATTTTAACTAAAATACTTGAAATATTTTCACATAATGAACATGTGTGAGGAAGAATATCATAATATTTATATTTTAAAACACCAAATGTATGTGAGCTTTTAATACTGAAAATTTCAATTTACTTGGCGAATATCTACTAGTATTTATAGATTTATTGTCCTTGTCATATATGTTTTTTTCGTTATGAATATTTCGTACATGACCAATAACCCTATAAATAATGGCACCATATAGATAGTTTATGCACCTCTGTTTTTAGGGAATGTACATAATTAAATATTGGTTTCAACGATCATATATATATATATATATATATATATATATATATAAAAGTTAATCTATATTTATTTTATGTATATATTTATTATGTAATATTATATATCTTTTGTAATATATATGATTTATTTAATGTATCATAATTATTAGTTAGGATCTTCACATTAAAATAGGTTCATAATTAAAATCAAATAATATTTATATTAGAATTTTATTTGAAAATATTTTTTTCATTTCAAATAAATTTATTTAAATATTTAGGAAACTAATTTTAAATTTAATTAAATATAATAATATATTATTTTATAAAAAATATAAATGTGATTTATGATAATATACACTATTATTTTATGTAAATTAGTAAATCTATACATATATTCTTTGAAATTAAATATTAAATTTTATTATCAAAATTATTAATATTTAAAATGATAATTTTTAATTTTATGTTTTAAATATAATTGAATTTAAATGTGGCAATTGTTTTTTCAATTGAAAGATATATATCCCAAATTTGACAACCTTGCAGGTCATTGGGATCGACCAGCTACAATAAATAACATCTATAGTTATTATGTATAATGTATTGATGTGTTTATCGTTGCTCCCATATAAATATAGGCAATGCCTCGCGCCCTATGTAAATTTGAGAACAATTTGTTTATACTTATTAATAATTTTATAAACAACATTAATTCATCATCAAAAGTCCAGAAAGCACTTGTGAACTTCTCCAATTTAAAGGAGATGCGATAGTAGAGAAATTCTACTGTTGTTCAAAAGTAGCAAATAGCAGTATTAAACATGATTTTGGAAATTGAAGGAGTTAGTGATCATTTAAAATAAGTGTGGGAAGTAATTCATGCCATTAAGTTATGTGAGATGATCAACATATGTTATGCAGTTTATTTTTAATTTTTAATTTATTTTAGTTATTATTTAATTAAAATTAAATAAATGTTTATGATGTCTTTTTTAAATAATTATATGCAAATTATTTTAGAATAAATTTTATAATTTTAATTTTTAATTAGTTATTTAATATATATTAACACTTTTTAAAAGGTGCAAGTGTGTTTTATATTTCCAATATATAAATTGTTTGTATTAAACTTTAAAAAACTTGTACTATTTTCTTAGTATAATATAAGTGTATAATATTAAAATATTTTTTTCAGTTATTATTATAATTTTTTTATATTTTTTTCAGCTCTTATCATAATTTTATTATATTTTTGAAATTGTATTTCATATTAAAATGAAAGACATACATATGTGTCAGCACTTTATCTAATATTTGGTGTAAAATAATTAAGCTGAGTTATAATTTTATAAAAAAATGTATAAAATGATGATAGTTTCAACAAATCTATTACAACAGAACATTTTGCTAAACTAAGAAATAATTTTGAATTGCCCTATTAATTGTCAAGAGGGAGAATGAATAAATTAATAATCAACAAAATTAAGTCCAAGAAGAAACGAATGTCATGCAGTTGTGAATGATGATTTATTATTTAATTACGATTGAATAAATAATTTTAATATTTTTAACAATTCTAGTCAATGTCAATATCTAGTAGTGGTATTCAAATTAAATATGTGTATTATGATGATCAATATCAAGATATAATCAATGATAAATTTATGATATGGAGTATAACAAAATATAACCTAGCAAATTGAAAGTTATATAGCATGAGATTAACTAATAAATAATATTGTAATCACCCAAAAAATATTCATCTTTGTATATCATTCCCAAAATCACCTTTATTCTAGTGTATAGTATCATGTACATGTAAAGAGATATTTTGTAATTAAGCAAGCATGATCATCTATATCATAGATGTTGGATTTTTTTTGTTTCATGTTGTTTTAGATGGTTATTATTCAATTTAGACAATGCATTTGTTAGTGGTTGCCGATAATGTTTATCACTTGAGAATGTAACAAATAACATTGGTAGTCCAAACTGATGAATCATTACAAAAGCGTTTATTTATAGTCTCTATAAATAATCTAGTGATATTCATATTTTTTATGTTGATATATTAGATATTAGATTTCAATAATTCTTTCTAGATTTGATCTATACTTGACATATTTTGTTGTAAGCTTTATTCTTTAAAATTTCCCTTTCTAATTCGAATGCACATTATTTCCATCACCTGGTCAATTATAATTTTCATTGACTTGAAAAAATTATTTGTGATATGATACACAAATGCATGATTTGTATGCTATAATTCCCATTGAAATTTTTTAACATATGAAAATCTAGTTTTTATGTTTATGTTACATTGCTCACCATAAAAAGGGTTGGGAAGTTAATTTCCTCTGTACAATTATCTATAAAAATTCTAAGTGGTTGTTGGCATTCTACTAGTACAACTTGAATAATTTTATCTTACATATCATGAATGTATGTTGACTCTATAAATCCATGTAGCATAGTATAATTGGTAACATTATCTTATTTTCTTGTTGTTTCACTAATTTACAAAGTCTTTGTTATGTATCATTTCAATATGTTAATAGTATGTAATAATTGTTTCCAATATTTTGGAATTTTGTGATCAATATAATTTTTTCTTACACAACTATTTAAAAGCAAGCATAAATATGGCTGGGTGAACCCTTCCTTTTCGTAATGCATTTTTATATTCTAATTTTATCTTTAGTTCAACAACAATTTTTGATGTTTGGTATGTAGAGCATGGAAATACATTTTGTATTATCTCAGTGTTCGATGGCACATTGATGATTGCCCAGGTTAATCCAACCTATTGTTTTTTGTATCCTAGTTATGTGATCCATGCAAAATAAATTTGTAATGAAACAAGATGCTCTTAAACTTTTATCATTTTGACATATGTAAAAGGAATGTTAAACTATATGTGTGTAGGAGATGCAAATTTAGGAATAACCACTTTGTTCAATGAATTATTGCATCTAACATATATATTTTTATTGCTATTTCATTTGTCTTTTTCAATTTCACATATGTTTATTTTTATAATTGCTTTAAACATGTAATGTTATATTCGAATTATAATTGGATACATACCAGACCAAAATGTTTTGGTGTGTCTTATATGTCTTTTATGAATTTATTTGTTGTGTTATTTCCTTTGTTACATGAAATACATTTCAAGGCATGAAAATATGTTATTGATATCTTACTTAATCCATTGATTTTGTTCTCTTGAATGTCTTGTATAGATTCTCTTTTTGTATTCTTTTATATAATTTTAAATTTGTTTGAAAGCAAGCGAAGGTGCTTTTCATGTCTTGTTCAAATTTGTTTATTTAATATTCCAATTATAAATAGCTTTTGCATGTTAATTAGTCCTACTCAATGGATCATACTGAATATGGTTTGTATCTATTTTGAAGAAGTGTATGTTGAAACTATTTTTGGGTTACAAAGAGCCCATACATATCTATTCACCATACATGCACTACTATCCAACAAATAATGAATCTCTCCATTAAATACTATGGGTATCCACTCAAAGTAAAAATCATCTCCTTTAATTTAAATTTCATTGAGTGGATTTCCCTAGTTTACAATGTATGTCTGCCAACTTGAAATTATACTCATGTTTTGTATTAGGCTTGGCCCTATTTTTTATATACAACATAGATCTTTTTTATTTTTGCATAATGTTTCATTGTAAAATGATTGTGCAAGATATCGATGTAGACATTTTATGTCAAACTAAAAATATGTCAATTAGAAAATTGAATTATAGAGAATGTTGTCATAATAATAACTACACAAAGAAATCTTATACAAGTTATTGAATTATAGTTTAAGTGAAATGGTTATCCAATTTGGCTCCAACCATATTCACATATTAGACAATCAAATATATGTCGATGGAATAATGTGTTGATTTTTTTTTGCAATATAGTGGCTCATAATGGCCACAAATAGGACTTGTATCATATAAAAAATCTAGTTTAGAATTTTTTGAAATTCTTCATTAAATTGAAGGTAATTGTTTTTTCTTGTAGAGGACCATTTGCATATTTGTATATTGAGCCATGTAGCTAGATAATGCATATAAAATATGGCTCCCCACAAAAAAAATTCATCTTCAAGAGAAGTAGGGCATGTAGGTCATCACATTATATGGAAATATGTTTCAGTGTTATGTATTCTATGCAATATGTATAGTTCATAAGATGTTAGGAATCTATTTTACATTTGTGTGAATTTGAGGTATTTACTGAGAGGTTAATAGTTATAGGTTAATTGTTATTTGGTAAGTTAATATTTGGTTAATTAGAATATTGTTATAAATAATATTATAATTAGATTATATTATTGTTATATAATTATTATATAGGTAAAGAGGTTGAGAGTTTATAGGGATTTGGGAATCCCTTATTATAGGAAACATTATTCCTATATATTTGTATTATGTTCGTATTGATTAATTAAGAGAGAAGGCAAAATATTTTGTGTTGAAGAATTTATCTATGTGTTCATCTCAATCTTATCATGCATGTCTATTTAATTCCTTATATCAACTCTCTTATTTCTCAAAAGTGGTATCAGAGCAATGTAAATCTCTGTAATGGAAGAATAGGGACTATAAGGGGCAGCCATCAAGCCATTGCCCCCAAGCATGCATCAAGTATAGGTCCTTCGATTGGCTCTACAATATTTGTTATAGTAAACAAGTAGTTTTTTTTCCTATTATTGTATACCATTAACATCTGTAGACCCATGTATGCATTTGACTTTTATTTATCTTCAATAGGTCATGTGATTACAGACATCTCATATCAAACTTCATGTTTCAATGTCTCCATTCTATGTGTACATTTTTTATTAGATCTACACGTGGTATTTCTTCTTTAAATTATGATTGGATGCACTGCTAAGGCAAGGAGATTAAGTCATAGGTTATGTGTAAATATTTGGTCATCTACGTAGACCTATGGAATTATCAAAACATCCTACATATGGATTTAAATTTTTTATGACCAGCTATAATACAAGTCTAAATCTGAATAGGAACACCATCCACATAGATCTGGTTCAGCATCCAAACCACATCTATAACCATGACACCATCAACCCACATGCGTACACCCATGGAACACATCATTCTCATGCAAAGTGGTGTATAAGTGTCTAAAATAGCTTGTCGTATAATTTTTAGAAGGTCAGTTTTTTCTTGATATAATGTCTTTTACTTTAGTGAATGAGTTTTTATAATTTTTTTCTATAGTTTTTATCAATCATATCTTTATTCGGTATTGGATTACAATACCAATTTAGAGTTGAATAGGTGTCAAGTTATTTTTTAAGACATTTTATATTTAGGTGTCTTTTATGTTTTTTAGATTGAGTCTTTTTTTATCATATAATCTAAGTCATTTGTTTTGAAATTTTAGTGAGTCATAATTTTAGTGTGGTTAAAACCATAATTTTATTTTGTAATTATATAAACAAAGTGTTGTTTGTATTTGAGTTGTTTTACTCAGTCTAAAATTTTATAGTACCATAGTTAGTTATTTTGGTCTATTATCAAAATATAAAATGAGTCGTGAAATAAAAGGTGTCAAGTCAATAGTTGAGTCGACATTGTAAAAAATTATGTGTCATTATATTGTCATAATTTTAAAAAAACTATAAAAAAAATTACCTTACGGATGCATTTTTGGGTGTACCTAACATTATTGAGCATATCAGTATTGTGGGGGGACCCCATTTCAGTCAAAATAACATGTAACTAAGCTTCATCAAGATATTCAATGAGTGAGTAGCTTCATTTACTAGAGGCTAGAGGATACATGGAGGATGGAGGTCTTTCAAAAACCTCTCGTCGGTTGCTAATGATGGGGTTATGCCAATGATGTGGTGACTTGTGTGTGTTTTTCATTTTCACTACGTGATTTGCAAAATAAGGACATAAGGATAATGTTTGTTCATGTAATGTAATTTTTGAAAATTCCAAACATGATTCCCTGAAGTGAAAAATATATGAAAGGATAGAATGCACAAATGTAAGTCAATTCATAGATATTGAAAGGGTTTGTGGTAGAGATCTAGAAAACCACAAGAGGTGAATAATGTTTTGGCAATAGTTAGGAAATTAGCTACTACAGAGATCATGCGAATGCCTTACTTATTTATGGAGATGATCCTCATTGACATGTCCATTGCGGTCACATAAATTAATTATGAGATGTGTTCCTCCATATAATAGTGGTCATGTGTAGCAAGATTGTGTCAATAGTATGCAAACCTAAGAGTATGAGGTGGCATACAATTTCATTCATTCTTTTCATGTCAAGGTTTGTGGTAAACCTCTAAAATCATGGAAGGATTGAGGCTATCTTTATATCAAGGTCATGAGCCAAATAGGGCATGTCATAGTGGGTGAGCATACTGTAGATAAGAGTGTGAATGTTTTTGCACCATGTAAAATTTATGGGGGGGGATGTTAGATATATATTTTACATTAGTGTGAATTTGAGGTATTTACTGAGAGGTAAATAGTTATAGGTTAATTATTATTTGGTAATTTAATATTTGGTTAATAAAAATATTATTATAAACAATATTATGAATAGATTATATTATTATTATATAATTGTTGTACAGGTAAAGAGGTTGAGAGTTTATAGGGATTTGGGAATCCCTTATTATGGGAAACATTATTCCTATATATTTGTATTATGTTTCTATTGATTAATTAAGAGATAAGGTAGAATATTTTGTGTTGAATAATTTATCTGTGTTCATCTCAATCTTATAGTGCATGTTTGTTTAATTCTTTATATCAGCTATCTTATTTCCCAACATAAGAATATAATTCTAGTTCATATAATTTAATTACAATTGGATCACCAATATCAAATTGATATAAGAAATGGTTGATGATCACATTTCTTAGTTATATGGGTGGATGCTAGAAATATAATAGCATGTGGAATGTATCAAATAGAAAATTAGCAACATTGTAGTTAAATGCAACACTAAAGAAAAGGTGATGTTTATCCAAAGCATGGTCAACATTATTGTATTGTGTTTTTCTTCCTAGTTCATAGCTCTCTACATTTATATATTTCTTTAATATTTCATTTAGTTTCCTCTTAATTTTTTTAAGATTCAAATCCATTACTCTTATTAAAAACAAAATAGATTTATAACAATGTACATACCTTCAGTTTACTGATATAGTGTGTTGATTTCTAGAACAAACAACTCTTACAATCTTTAGAGATGACAATATAAAAACCCATTGTAAATTCTTAAATCCATTAAAAACACACTATTTTTTTTGTTATATTTCAATATTAATGTATTATGGCTATTGACAAAATAACAAAGATATGTATTTATTATATAATCCCAGTGACCCAACTTGATGAGGGATAAATTGACATCTAATAGTCCCATCATTTTGATGCCCTAAAAGGTCACCACATGGTGATGTCCTAAGAGCTCAGGATTATAGGGTCTCAATGTAACCTAATAATCCCATGATTTTGAGGACTTGAGAGGTCACCACATGGTGACATCAAAGGATACCAACACCACATGGGACTTGGGAAAAACTAATAGTCACATGGCTACAAGGCTCCAAAGGTCTCCATATGGAAACATCCCACTATCCTATTACCATAAGGGATTCAAGCCAAGATAATAGTCTTGTAGCCCCAAAACCCTGAGAGGTTACTATGTGGTGACTTCAAAGGATTTTGGGACTATGAGAGACTCAAGGTAATATAATAGTCTTATGGCCCTAACCATGGGGGCCCTGACCATGTTAATAACATTATGGCCCTAAGGCCTCGGGATGTTGCCATATGGTGATGTCCTACATTACGAGGAGCATGGGGGATCACAACTAAAAAAACATATGAACCTTAAACATTAAGATAGGCCCTATATTCTCTATGCTAAATTGTATGAACTAACTTGGAACAAGACATAATTATAGCTTTTGATTAGATATTAATTTGTATTTCACAGTATTACATCAATCACTAGATGTTAAGAGTAGATTGCTTCAAACTTTGACAAATATAATATATGAAAATTTGAAAGGCTATCAAATTTGCATGGCCAATCAATAATTTGGGGCATACATTCTAAACAATTCCATTATCTATATCACTTGCACTCTCCATAATGAAATCAAACCATATCTATAAACAAAAATGAAATCTCAAAACCCTAGGAAAAATAGCTATTGTATCCCACTTACTTTTATTTACCCTCATTCATAAGTGAATCTACAACCTCCAATCCCTTTTAAATGTTATACAGTTTGGACGATTCACTATGCTTATAAATACCTTATCAAAAAATCTAGTTTTAGACATGGATAACATAATCATAAATGTGGTCTTTGTCTTTAACATTCCCAAAGATTATAGCATTTGAAATGCCCTACATCCACATAATATTTATTTTTCTATATTATATGAAGGAAACAATGGATTAACTACAATATATAATGGATCTAAATTCTTTAAATAAGGGTAGAGTTTTATTGGACTCAGGGGAAGCCAATGATATCATGGCCCCAAGGCCCCAAGAGGTTGTCACCTAGAAACATATTGGGAGCCTAGGACCATAGAGGACTTAGGGTAACCTAATAGTCCCATGGCCACAAGGCCTCAAGAGGTCACCAGGTGGTGATGTCAGAGGCTCTAAGGACCACAGGGAACTTAGGGCAAGCTAATAATCCCATGGCCCTAAGGCCCCAAGAGGTCATCATGTGGTGATGTCTGGGGAGCTTGAGACGATAAATGATTCAGGCCAAACTAATAGTCATATAACTCTGAGGCCCCAAATGGTCACCACATGAAGACATCCCTAGAGCCCAAGACCATAGGGGCTTCAGGAAATCCAATAGTCCCATGGTTCCAAGGCTATGAGAGGTCACCATGTGGACTATTATCTTGCCATAGTATTGGATTTTTTATTTATCCTAGAATAAATTGATGGACTTGTCATATATGACAATGAAATATTTGTTAGTGTAGGTTTTTATTTTTCCCTATTATCTATTTAGGAAATATTATATATTTATGCATACATGGAGTTTTCCTACATTCGTGGGATAGGCTAGCTTATGTGGAGATGTGTGTCATAGATATGTCATAGGTGTCATAAGAATGTCATAAGTAACTCCTTTGACTGGCTATTCTGGGTATGGGAGTTACTTCTTTATTCTTAGCACCTTGTCACCACCTTTGATGGAGGAGTTATAGTCTATTCTTGGGGTGCTTTGACCACCTTTTGTGGAAGAGTTACTTATGTGCTCTCCTATCTGTCTTCTTCACTTTGGCCATCTTAAGTTAATCGAATATTGGGTTTTGCTCCTATTTGTCTTCTACAAATTATCTCTTTCAGTGATTTAGCTTTACTTTAGCTTCTTTGTGGTGTGCACTATCTTCATCTCATGTGATCACTTGACTATTGCATTCACATTATTCAGACCCTGGCAACAACTGTAATATAGTATCAGAGTAGGTTTGATAATCATGTGTCTAGTTATGTTATTAGTTTATTTTGAAAACAAGAGGAGTGGAGCTCTCTTTATGTTCTTTTTCTTATTTCTAGATCTGATCTGAAAAAGCCTTTCATTATTATTTCTTGTGTTGCATTTACCTTTCCTTTGGACTACCTTCATGGTGTTTGGATCTACAAGTTTTTCTTTAATTACTATGCACATCTGTTGTGTAAAAATGGCATTTCAGATCTAAGGTGTAGCTATTGGAGAAGTGGCACCATTTTCTGACAACTCTGTACTTAGCGTTGGTTTTTGCTACTCTGGCATTTTCTAGTAAAGGGAGGCATTGATGTTTTTGTTGCTCTCTTGCATTGAGATCTAACCAGCTGCACTTGGCATCCTTTTACAATCGTCAGGTATTTTTCTCCATTAGCTTTGCGCTTTTAGCAGTAACAAAAAATCTTTTCCCAGCAAGTTGGCGTCACAATTTTGCTCCTTGCATCAAATTTGCACATTCTGAGCGGCTTGGGGACTCTTTATCCCACCTTGGCGTCATATTTTTTGCTGGAAAAGTGTTGTTTTTTGGACTGCAGCTGGAAAATTCGTTGTTGGGTGTTGGAATCTCGAAGGAGTGAAGGTTGTGTGGAAGATTGGCATAGGGCATGAGAGAGAGGAGCCTCTCATTGGAATCCTTGATGGACATCTGCTCTGCTGCATAGCAGCAACAAATAACAAAAATTAGATGCCCCATTTCGAACGCCCCATTTGGTGGGCCCACTCTCTACTAAGCAAATTGGTAAAATCTACTTTTGTCTAATTTTCTCATAATTATTCAGATCTTGTATTAATAAATAAGTCATTTGTTTTTTTGAATTAAAGTCAAATTGGAAAATTAGCATTTAAAAAAGTAGTTTAAAGGTTTTAAAAACTTATATCTTCAACCTACGAAGATGAAGGGTGAGGTCCGGGTTGGTAGGAGGCCAATTCCCCCTCACAA
Source organism: Torreya grandis (assembly GCA_037957365.1). Taxonomy (NCBI): domain Eukaryota; kingdom Viridiplantae; phylum Streptophyta; class Pinopsida; order Cupressales; family Taxaceae; genus Torreya; species Torreya grandis. The sequence goes on along the minus strand of JARHVA010002153.1, from coordinate 2,027,937 downwards.
AGACATCTTTTGGATTCCTCACTCCATGCCAAGTCCACCAAGTGGTTGGAAGGCCACTTTCTCTCTCAAAAGAAGCATTTTTTTAATGTTTTAGTGCTATTTTTTTTGCAAAATCACTAGTTTACGGGAAATTAAAACTTTAAATCTTGCAAATGGTATCTTGGATTCAAGTGCCATCCTTTGAAAAAGTTATTAGTTTTAAATTTTCCACAAATTAGGCTAGATAATTGTCAAAAATGCACTATTTTATTAAGTGCCAAAAATTTGGGTCTCCCTGGACGCATTTTTGGCTGAGTCTGACGTCCTATTTGCTTAAAGTCTTGCATTTATTTCTCTAAGATGCATTCTCAGCTGTTCTTAACATCTTTTGAGCATGCACTTGAATATTTGGGGGGGCTCATCATTTCGGGGGAGGGGGTGTGATTACTTTTCAACACTTGCAATCTTTGCTTTCATTCTCCTTTCTGCATACTTTCACAAACTTGCAATCAACACAACTTCACCTAGATTCAGCTTGAAATGGATTCTTTTCAACTTAAACTCCTAACACCCTTCAATTATCATGAATGGAAGGTTAAAATGTCAATCATTCTTAGAAGCAAAGGGTTTTATATGATCACAATGGGTACTGAAGTAGAACCAAGCACTGATGTTGAAAAGGTCAAATGGTACAACCGTAGTGATGAAGCCTATGGATTACTTAGCTTGTCCATGTCTCCAAAACTTCTCTTCCATTTAAAAACCTCCAAGACTCCCAAATACATATGGGACACCCTAAAAACATTATTTGGGAAGCTTGATGAGATGAGAGGTCATGAGCTCGAAAACAAACTCATAAGTCTATGTCTTAACAACTTTGACACCATATAGGACTTATTCACTAAGTTTAAGGACCTTAGATTGCAATTAAAAGAATGTGGGATAGAGAAGAAAGATGATCAACTCATCCTTTCTATTCTCACAAAGTTAGGTCCAAGCTATTCAGTCTTTGTCTCCACTTTCCATGCCACAAAAAGTGCCCTTGGCACTACATGGAAAATGCCTTCTTTGGATTCATTCATTGCCGGCTTGACTAGGGAGCAAGATAAGCTAATTCAAATGGGCACAATGAAGTCTACTAAACCCCAAGCTTTGATAGCTAGAAATGGTAAGGATAAGACTTCAACAAAGGAGAAGAAGAAAAAGAATAAGGACCAGGGGAAGAAGAAAGAAAACAATAATCCTGCCAAAAACAACACTGAGTCTTCCTCCTCCAATGCTAAACCTAAGAAGGAGAAGGTGAAGTGTGCCTATTATAAGAAGATAGGGCATGATGAACACAAATAAATGAAGAAATAAATAGATCACCTAGCTCATCTTCTGGAGAAGCACAACATAGGTGTTCCTGAGTCCATCAAGCAGAATTCATCTACCCAAGATTCTACCAAGGCAAAAGGCAAGGGTAAGGAAAAAGAATGGGGCAAGGTCCTTATAGAAACTATAGCATCTACATCATCATGGGTCATTGATTCGGGTGCTTCTCACCACATGGGCTCTTCACTAGTTGAGTTTTCATCTTTAGAGCCTTGTAGCATGACTTCAATTAGTTTGGGTGATGACACATCAATTTTTGTTGTAGGGAGAGGGTCAGTTGAAATGGAAGGAGGAACATTTGATAATGTTCTAAGTGTTCCTTCTCTTTCAACCAATCTCCTATAAGTATACCAAATCACTCACATTGGTTAGGGCATGAGAGTTGAGTTTTTACCAGATTTAGTGGCTATCAAGGAGTTTCATAGTGATACTACAGTGGCAGTGGGTAGGGCAGATCACCAAGCAAGGTTATACACCTTCTCACATTTTTCACCAGATTCTTCTCCAACAACATTGTTGACTCATTCAGATGGAGTTTGCAAATTATGGCATGAGCGGTTTGGCCACCTTAACTACCACTACCTTGAGCAACTTTGCAAAATGACATGGTCATTGGCTTGCCTCGTGTCTAATTCTCAAAAGGACTTTGTGAGGGGTGATTCCTTAAGAAGCATCCCGAAGAAAAATTTGACAAAGGCAAAGCTTGGAGGGCTTCACAACCTTTGGAGTTAGTCCACAGTGATGTATCGAGACCCTTTTCCAAACCATCTTTCACAAGGGCCAAGTACATCCACACTTTCATTGATGATTTCTCTAGGTACACATGGATATATTTTCTCAAACAAAAGTTTGAAGTGTTTGAAAAAATTTTAGACTTCAAGGCTCTTGTTGAGAAACAGAGTGAGAAATCCATCAAGGTTCTTCGAACTGATAATGGAAGGGAGTATGTCAGCAACAGGTTTGAGTAGTTTTGCACCACAGAGGGGATTGATTTATAGTGCACAGTCACTTACAGTCCTTCATAGAATGGGGTTGTAAAATGTGAAAATAGGTTCTTGAAAGAGATGGGTAGCTATATGATTCACTCCAAATCCTTAGCACCACAGTACTGGGCTGAAGCCATCGATTGTGCTTGCTACATTCAAAATAGGGTTCCTCAAAACTTTAAAGGGGATAACACCCTTTAAAGCTTTGCATAAAAGGAAACCTGATGTTGAGCACCTTAGGGTTTTTAGATCCCCAGCCATGGCCTGCATACCGAAGAAGAAAAAAAAAAGCTATGGAATGTTAGTCCAAGCCTTCCATCTTTGTAGGATATCCAGATGGTGTTAAGGGGTATCACCTTCTAGATCCGACCACTCATGAGTTGTTCATTGAGATAAGTGTTCACTTTTAGGAGAGTCCTAGAGACTCAACGCTTGGCACTTCTTCTCTCTCATCAGATCTACTTCTTCATGATGATTCCTCAGATTTAGATTAGCCACAGTAGGTTCCCAAGCCAGAGACATCTTCTTCTTCTTTGATTTTTGATAGTGAGGACAGTGATGCCGAGTCATCCACCTCTAATTAGTCAGAGGATGAGTTAGCACCTGACTCACCCACTTTGGGCCAGAGAGACACTTGAGAGTGCCGGCACTTATGTAGGAGATCTTGCAGATGATAGACGCACTAGGGGGATTATCAGAGAGATCCACATGCCTTCCTTTCTTAAGTTTTAGATCCATAGAATTTTTTAGAGGCATCAGGGGTACTTGAGTGGGATAACGCTATGGAGGAAGAATATTCTTTCTTAATCAAAAATCACACTTGGGTCTTGACTTCACTTCCTAAGGAAAGGAAGATGGTTCGATGTAGGCAGATATATCGGACCAAGTTTACAGCAGATGGGTTGATTGATAAGTACAAGGCGTGATTGGTTGTCAAGGGTTTCTCACAAGTGGTAGCATTGACTACTTAGAGACCTTTGCACCTGTTGCAAAGATGACTTCTATCTAACTCACCTTGGATATTGCCACATCACGTGGTTGGGATGTGCACTAGATGGATGTGAAGAGTGCCTTTCTTCATAGAGACCTAGAGGAGGAGATCTACATGGAGCAGCTGCCAGGATTTGTTCAAGATTCTTCCTTAGTATGCAGACTTAGAAAATATATCTATGGCCTCAAACAGGTCCCTTAGGCTTGGTATGCCAAGATGGATTCCTTCCTTTTCATAGCGGGTTTCACTAGGTGCCATTTTGACCCCAATGTCTACATCTTGTGGTAGGATGATTCGCTCCTAATTTTGGTTCTATATGTTGATGACCTTTTGATCACTGAGAGTTCTTCATCAGTTATTTTAGTGGTGAAGGCATCTCTCTAGGATATATTTGACATGACAAACTTGGGTTTGTTGCACTACTTCCTTGGCATCGACATCTCACAGTTAGATTCAGGGATTTCTCTTGCACAACCTAAGTATGCTCTTGATTTATTGTCTCAGTTTCACATGGCTGATTGCAAGCCATCTCTGACTCCCTTGCTATCAGGAGTCAAGCTTGAGGCTGACTGTTCTTCACCAATAGTTGATGCCACTCGGTATCGACAACTTGTTGGTAGTCTCATCTACTTGACTCACACCAGGCCTGACATATTATATGTAGTGGGACTTGTCTCCAAATTTATGCAAGAACCTCATTATCTACATTGGAAAGCAACTAAGAGGATCTTGCATTACATACAAGGTTCACATCGATATGGGATTCATTATAGATTTGGCATAGATGTTGACTTGATTGGGTATACAGATTCAGACTGGGCTGGCGATTCACAGACTCGCAAGTCCACTTCTGGTTACAATTTCTCTCTAGGTTCTGGTTCTATCAGTTGGTCTAGCAAGAAGCAAAATGTTATTGCTATATCATCCACAGAGGTAGAGTACAGGGGAGCTTTTAATGCAGCTACTGAGGCTATTTAGTTTTAGAGGATATTTTTTGAGTTTGGAATTCTTATCAGGCAATCCACCATCATTTATTGTGACAACTAGAGTACCATTTAGATTTGTAGTAATCTGATTCAGCACCAACAGATCAAGCACATAGAGATTCACATGCATTTCATTCGGGAGCTTATTCATAGTCAAGTCATTGACTTGATATTTTTTCAGTCTTTGGAGCAAGTTGCTGACATCTTCACCAAACATTTCATCGAGAGCAATTTCATTCATCTACGAGCTCTTCTTAAGGTGCAGTCCACATCTGCAGCAACATTATATTTGGGGGAGGCCACTAGACTCTTATTTTCTTTTATGTCTCTCTTTTGGGGGGGGGGGAGTTTTTTCCTACGGGTTTTCTCTTTTTCTCTATCTTATGGGAGATTGCATTTGTACATGGGTACCTCATCAGGCCTAGTTGTCGGGACCCATTTTATATTTCCACAATGCCCACCTAAGATGTGCTTATGGGGGGTGTTAGTGTAGGTTTTTATTTTTCCCTATTATTTAATTAGGGAATATTATATATTTGTGCATACATGGAGTTTTCCTACATTCGTGGGATAGGCTAGCTTATATGGAGATGTGTGTCATAGATGTGTCATAGGTGTCATAAGAATGTCATAAGTAACTCCTTTGACCGGCTATTATTGGTATGGGAGTTACTTCTCTATTCTTAGCACCTTGTCACCACCTTTCATGGAGGATTTACAGTCTATTTTTGGCATGCATTGACCACCTTTTGTGGAAGAGTTACTTACATGTTCTCCTATATGTATTCTTCACTTTGGCCATCTTAACTTAATCGAATATTGGGTTTTGCTCCTATTTGTCTTTTGCAAATTATCTCTTTCAGTGATTTCACTTTGCTTTAGCTTCTTTGTGGTGTGCACCATCTTTGTCTCATGTGATCACTTGACCATTGCATTCGCATTATTCAGACCCTGGCAACAACTCTGATAATATTTGGCGAAGTTGACATTTTACAAGAAGAATTCGCTATCAAATGATTCAATATGAAAGTTAATCACTCATGAATAACATGTATAGTGTATTAAGGATGAGAATATAAATTAAAACAATTAGTTGGCTTAATACATTTATTTTTAACTCGATTATTCATGCACGCGATATAACTCTCCAAGATTTTCTTGTCATGCATAAATATTGCCTCATGTTTTTAAACATGCCAACTATAAAATCCATACTGGTCCTATGAAACTATATATGGTTAATGCCAACAACCCATAGATGAATGTAAACAGTAATGGCCACCACAGAACTACATTAATTTCTACAAAATATTTACAAATAAAGCGTAAAGGAATACGCCAATATTTATGTTTCAAACTTTATCTAAAAATTTATAATATTATTGTGATATGTATTTCAAGATCTCTAATTGATTGAGAGCTATGTAGGTAATTGAAAATGATTCCTATATTATCTTGCCTTAGCATGGACTAAAAAAGAGTAAGATAAAACTACACATTACATGTTCCAATGGTTTCTCCAATAAAATAAAGTTAGAGGATAAAAATTAAAAGAATAAATTGCATTCCCCATTTCTCATACCTATTAAAAAAATCTATTTTTATGTAATACATGGGTCTCCCTATCATATAATTATTAGTAAAATTTATACAAATATTTTAAATACATATTTAGTTATTATCTTATATTGTCTGTATGTTACATTAATTGATGACTCTCTTATGTTTTATATAAATTATCTGTTGAATATTAATATAAGGTCTCAATCTAGTTATATTAATGTGTCGATTTTGAAAAAATCTATTATATATCTCAAACATTACTATTTTTTTATAATAAATTTGTAAAAATGAAAAAAATTTCAATAAATATTAAATTTGAAGTCTAAATTATCCTAATATAATCAAATGGACATCAAATATAAAAAAACATTAATTAATCATGATTAAGAGAGTTTATAGTCTACCTTACTCATACCTAAAAAACTTTCATTATATAACACCTATCAACATTAATATATAAATAAAAAAGTCATAAAATTCATCTTCAAATATTTAAATTATAATTATAAAAATCTCATAAATAATTTGTATTTTAACCAAAATACTTGAAATATTTTCACATAATGAACATGTGTGAGGAAGAATATCATAATATTTATATTTTAAAACACCAAATGTATGTGAGCTTTTAATACTGAAAATTTCAATTTCCTATGGCCAATATCTACTAGTATTTATAGATTTATTGTCCTTGTCATATATGTTTTTTTTGTTATGAATATTTCGTACATGACCAATAACCCTATTTATTGTCCTTGTCATATATGTTTTTTTCGTTATGAATATTTCGTACATGACCAATAACCCTATAAATAATGGCACCATATAGATAGTTTATGCACCTCTGTTTTTAGGGAATGTACATAATTAAATATTGGTTCCAACGATTATATATATATATATATATATATATATATATATATATATATATATATATATATATAAAAGTTAATCTATATTTAGTAGTTAATCTATATTTATTTTATGTATATATTTATTATGTAATATTATATATCTTTTGTAATATATATGATTTATTTAATGTATCATAATTATTAGTTAGGATCTTCACATTAAAATAGGTTCATAATTAAAATCAAATAATATTTATATTAGAATTTTATTTGAAAATATTTTTTTCATTTCAAATAAATTTATTTAAATATTTAGGAAACTAATTTTAAATTTAATTAAATATAATAATATATTATTTTATAAAAAATATAAATGTGATTTATGATAATATACACTATTATTTTATGTAAATTAGTAAATCTATACATATATTCTTTGAAATTAAATATTAAATTTTATTATCAAAATTATTAATATTTAAAATGATAATTTTTAATTTTATGTTTTAAATATAATTGAATTTAAATGTGGCAATTGTTTTTTCAATTGAAAGATATATATCCCAAATTTGACAACCTTGCAGGTCATTGGGATCGACCAGCTACAATAAATAACATCTATAGTTATTATGTATAATGTATTGATGTGTTTATCGTTGCTCCCATATAAATATAGGCAATGCCTCGCGCCCTATGCAAATTTGAGAACAATTTGTTTATACTTATTAATAATTTTGTAAACAACATTAATTCATCATCAAAAGTCCAGAAAGCACTTGTGAACTTCTCCAATTTAAAGGAGATGCGATAGTAGAGAAATTCTATTGTTGTTCAAAAGTAGCAAATAGCAGTATTAAACATGATTTTGGAAATTGAAGGAGTTAGTGATCATTTAAAATAAGTGTGGGAAGTAATTCATGCCATTAAGTTATGTGAGATGATCAACATATGTTATGTAGTTTATTTTTAATTTTTAATTTATTTTAGTTATTAGTTAATTAAAATTAAATAAATGTTTATGATGTCTTTTTTAAATAATTATATGCAAATTATTTTAGAATAAATTTTATAATTTTAATTTTTAATTAGTTATTTAATTTTATTTAATATATATTAACACTTTTTAAAAGGTGCAAGTGTGTTTTATATTTCCAATATATAAATTGTTTGTATTAAACTTTAAAAAACTTGTACTATTTTCTTAGTATAATATAAGTGTATAATATTAAAATATTTTTTTCAGTTATTATTATATTTTTTTTATATTTTTTTCAGCTCTTATCATAATTTTATTATATTTTTGAAATTGTATTTCATATTAAAATGAAAGACATACATATGTGTCAGCACTTTATCTAATATTTGGTGTAAAATAATTAAACTGAACATTTTCAACAAATCTCTTACAACAGAACATTTTCCTAAACTAAGAAATAATTTTGAATTGCCCTCTTAATTATAAGGAGGGAGAATGAATAAATTAATAATCAACAAAATTAAGTCCAAGAAGAAACGAATGTCATGCAGTTGTGAATGATGATTTATTATTTAATTACGATTGAATAAATAATTCTAATATTTTTAACAATTCTAGTCAATGTCCAACTTAAATAATCCATGCAATTTTTTTAAGAGTAAGTTGCATGTGTTTATTCTCTCGTTAATTGTTTACATTAATTATATATATTGTAATTGTATTTGAGAAAGATTGGTGAGAGGCAGAAGCACATCATTAATTTTATGAAATCAGAATAGGTATATCTTTTATTTTATAAGATGTATATATTTTTGTTTTTATAAATAAATTATATCTATTAAATCATAGAAATTTGTTTTATTAATTTAATTGTATAGTGTAATTGTATAATTATATTATATTTCTTTAACAAATATAATAGAAGGTAGAAATCAGTTTGCAAGTTGTTCATGCACTATAATAATTAAAGTGTTTTCAAAAAAACTAGATATTTATATGAAGATATTTTCAAATATACCCTGGAACGCCACGTGCCTCGATGTCTTCAAAGAAATTTTCATGAATCGTACAAATTAAGCCTATGGATCTATACATCAATACTCTTCTAAATAAATAATTGACTATTTATTTTAAAATATTCCTGGTCTAATTTAGTGCTAAAGAAACACGACTTTAATAAAATATATTATTTATATATTGAAATTATGTATTAATAATAAATTTATTGTAATTTTAAATATAATAACTTCATAAATTAATCAACAATGTATATTCGGAAGGTGCTATGGTATCACTGAGCAAAGAAGATAGTTTGGATATTTTATTTTGATCAGCCTATGTACAAATTGGTGTTGGAGGTCCATTTACCTAGCCTACGTTTGAATATATTTATAATTAAACCTGTCGTTGAGAGCAGCCCTCAACAAGTTATCCACCATAAATTGTAAATTTATTGCACTTGACAATGTAAAATATCTAGGTGATATTTTCCACATCCCTATTATCTGTTGGCGGGCGTGGTTACCCATACCAACACAGTAAGTTCCCCTTCCCATCAACACTTCAAAACCTTACATTTGAGTGGCTTGTGGATGAGGATTTGAGTTGGGTTAGAACTCCTAGTGATGGTAATGAGAGTGTGACACATTTTGGCGCTGAGCTTCTTGGTCTTTGCACCCTGTATAACTTGGTTATTTGCAATGGTATGCGGGCTTGGTCGAGATCTAGTGGTGTCACTTGTAAAACTTATAATGGATAGAGTGTGGTAGACTACATTATCTACTCCCAAAGTTCTCTATTCAGGTTGTTAGAGTTCAAAATTGGGCATTGCCCCTTGGAACTAAAGTCTGATCATATGCCTCTATTTGTTAAATTTGGCCTTCTTGAAAATAACCAGCAAAGAGGGCAAGAACAAAACATGCAAAAGTAGGCACACGTGTAAGTTAAAATCATTGTGAGCCAAGAAAATCTAGAGCTCTTTGTTGTTGCCCTTGAACAACACTTTCAGATGGTGAAAAACAACATAGTGGGGAAAGAAAATGCCGCCTTGGAACTAAAGTCTGATCATATGCCTCTATTTGTTAAATTTGGCCTTCTTGAAAACAACCAGCAAAGAGGCAAGACCAAAACTTTCAAAAGGAGGCTCACGTGCAAGGTAAAATCATTGCAATCCAAGAAAATCAAGAGCTCTTTGTTATTGCCCCTTAACAACACCTTCAGATGGTGAAAAGCAACACAATGGGGAAATAAAACAGTGAAACTAGGGGATTTATTGACAGCAGTATGCTGATTCCAATAATCCACAAAGCCTTAAAGGTTTTCAAGAGATCTTAACCTAAAAAGGGGATTGCAAATACTTTCCTTACTAATTCTTGGTATAATGAAGACTGCAAAGTTGCTAAACGATCCCTTAAATAGAATAAGTCTAACAAGCACAGTAATAAAAAGTATGAGCAGCTGGTAAGAGTCAAAAAAGAGAGATATATGATATCAAGAAGAAAATATTTACTTTTGTTGGGTAAACATAACCCAAAAGGCTTTTAGAGAGAGATACAACAAAAGCTAAAAGAGGGTGAAAACAATATCTTAGGGAACCAATGGCTAGAATATGCCAAGATATTGTATGAGCGGTCACAGAAGAATGATAACCCACTCGTTATTATCACTTATGACGAGCTCTTTTCAGTAGAAGATATCAAGCAAGGAATAAATAAATTAGCGAGTGGTAAAGCTAAAGACATTGATGTGATGCAAGCTGAGTTTCTAAAGTGGGGGGTTGATCTCCTTGCACCTCACATCAAGTGTATCTTTAACAACATCATGCAAGTTGATTTTCTTAAAGAATGGACAACTAGTGTCGTTATCCCTCTTTTTAAGAGTGGTGACATCAATAACCCCTCTAATTAATGCACTATTATGATCAACCCTCTTCTAGAAAAATTATTTGGAAGCATATTAGAGTGCAGAATTAGTGATTGGGCTAAAAAAGAGGGAAAAAGAGATAAAGGGAAGGTTGGTTTCAGGGCTAAACACTTGACTATTGATCACTGCATGACTCTTAGGCACTTCATTGAGAAGATTTGGAACACCCAATGTGGGGAAGCTTTATGTTGCTTTATCAATTTTAAAAAAGCTTTTGATATGGTGCATAGGGACAAACTCTGGAGTAGGTTGGAGGAACTTGAGATTCCAGAGGAGTATCGGGCCACTGTGCATAAACTTTATGAGTAGGCCAGGGCTAAAATCAGAACTAGATAGGGTTTGTTTGTTTGTTTGTTTGTTTATCTGAATGCTTTGGCAATGACATTGGGGTCAAGCAAGGGTGTCCTTTATCTCCCACTTTATTTGGTTTATATATTGATAAACTTGAAGAGTGGTTAAACAAAACTAGGGGAGAAGGCATTCAGTTGTCTTGTTACGTGGTGAAGCTCCTCTTATTTTAATGGCAAAATCTGCCAATGGTTTGATCGCTCATTTGAAGTCTCTTGAGCTCTTTTGCCAAGAGGTCAGGATGCAGGGTAATACCAACAAAACCAAGATCATGATTTTTTTGTTGAAAAGAAAAAGGCAGCAGTTTAATTTCATTTCTGAAGGGAACACATTGGAAATAGTTGAAGAGTAAAAGTACCTAGGAATCATTTTTCACAATAGGCTCAGCTAGTAGTCTTGTAGGATGAGTAGAATTCTAGGTGAGTGGAAAGCATCTTACTTGCTCTAGAATAGGTGTAGGAATGTCGAACTTTGGGATTGAAAAACCAAAAAAACCCTTTTCAAGCTGTTGGTTATGCCAGTCATCCTTTATGGGTGTGAGGTTTGGGGGAGCAGCATGTCAAACCACAAGTGGAAACAGAGTGAAAGAATTCAAAAATACCTTATTACCAACAATTTTAAAGTCAAATTGACGGTCCCCTATGAGATTCCTTTAGCGGAAGCGGGTTTCTTCCTGCTAGAGGCATTGACAATTATAAGACTTTTAAGTTACTTTAAAAAGGTGGAAAATATGGATGAGCATCGCTGACCCAAAATGGTGTTGGGGGAGAGACTTGACTGTAGGAAAAAGACGTGGATGAAACAAAACAAGAAGTGGATGGATAAGTAGGAGATTAGCTTGCTTGATTGTCCTAACAATAAGGAAGAAATAAAAAAGTTTGTGTTAGATAAATTTAGGACTGCCATGTGGTCAAATCAGAGCAGCAGGAAAAAAGGGATTTATATTAGAGAGCTCAATCCTTTGAGGGAGCATGGTGAAAAAGAATACATGTGGGCTACTCTTAGGGGAAAGGCGAGGATTTTAGTGGCTCAGTTGAGAATCGGGTCCCATCGTCTTAGGTGTGAGACGGGTAGGTGGATGATTCCCAAAGAAGAGTGGGCGGAAAGATCATGCATTTTTTACGACAAAGGGGTGGTTAAAACAGAATGACATTACATCACTGAGTGTCCTGTATATGCAAATATTCGTGCTCAGTTTGATAACAGTTGGAATGTGAACAACGTTAGTGAGTTATTTGAGGAGCCTCGGTTCCTCAATACAGCTAGTTCACTGGTCAAGATTCATAACAGAAGATCCGATCTCAAAAGAAGGTTGAAAATATCTTAAAAGTTTCTTCCAGGGCCCTTAGACTTAGACTCGTTGGCCTCGTGGACATCTTTAAAATCTTTCATTCATTTCGAAGTAATGGCACCGTGTCTGGGACGCATGCCTTCTACGGGCGAGGTCGCAGTCAGCTGTTCTCAGGGGTCACGACGCCATCCAGCACGGCTTCCGCATTTACTGCACCTACTGTTAGCGCCTGCTCAATATCTGTTTACTCTTTTGGCCTACCTCTCAATAAATGTGTCGGGTATTTTCTATTTACTTTTTGTTTTTTTTTTTCTTTCGCCTGTATTTTTCTTTTTTGGCCTGTATTTTGTTTTTTTGTTGAGAGCCGCTCCCGTTTACAAAGCTATTGCAACATTTTAGACGTGCACCACACATTGAAGCGTTGAACACACTTAGCAGGTGAACATGCCATACCAACTCGAGTTTGAAGGAAGCAAATCTGTATCGGTTTTTGAGATGGAATATATCTTCTTGGAGCACACTAGATTGCAATTAGCATATATGAAACCATGCATATAATTTTTTTTTTTTGCTCTCTGTTTGTTTGTGTTGATGATATTGCGTTCCGAATCCAGTTCTGAAAGAAAACGTTTTTCAATTTTGTATTTTTTAGTGTGAATGATCGGGTTTCCGTTCATGTATCTGTCTTCTTCCTCTAGCTGTCTTGAAGTTCTGTATCTGGTTTTGGTTCATGTATGTGTTTTGTGTTATTCAAGCTTTTACATTACTGTTATAGTTGACTACCATAAGTTTAATGACAAGCATTTGAAAATATAGATTGTGGTTATATCTGTAATGTGTTACAGTTATGTTACTTTCTTTCTGATGCTAATTATTCTCTATTTTTAGTGAACAAAATTTAAGTCTTAAATGAGCCTTTATGCATACGAAATTTAAAACGGGAAGAAAGTATGCTTGTAGGTTTTTAATTGCCGATAGTACAGAACAGTTGATTGGTTGTAGGATTTTTATTTATTTATTTATTTTTCCCTAGTCTTTTGGTCTTTCTGAGAACGGTTACCCTCCTGATTTTGTAGTGGTGGATTCTTTATTAATAAATTTTTACCCCCTTTAAAGTATATATATCAGATCAAAACATAAAATCATTATAATAAAAATAATTGTTTCAAAAAAAAAAAAAAAAACTTACATTTGGGTGCTTTTCATTGTTTCCCTATCCATTTATTCATTGCAACTTAGACGTGCAATTATTAAACTACTAATTATTAATGAAAAACATATTTCTTAAAATTATTCAATGTATTTGATGAGTTTTTTAATTTATAATTATTAATTTATATTCAATTAATTTATAATGTATGTTTATAATACATTTTTATTATGAAAGAGAATTAAAAATATATTTTTCTATTGAAAGATTTTAATATTTAATTTAATGTATGTAAAAAATATTTATGTTTATATAAAATAAAATACTTTTTATTTTACCGTCTCAAAATTTTTAATTGTTGTAAACAATTTTTGTTTAAAAAATTTTATATATATATATATATATATATATATATATATATATATATATATATATTGATGAAGAGTCTTAAATTTATTAAATAACACCACTCACAAACTTTAATAAGACTCCTTTCATTAAACCAATTTTGATTTTGTAAAATGTAAAAAAGATGAAAAGGATATGAATTTTTTTAATAATAACACCATAATTAATATGACTTTTAAAATGAAAAGATTTTAATTATATTCATATGACCTAAAGGTTTATGAAATTAAATTTTATTATAATATTTTAATAAAAAAATAATTTAAAAAATAATTTTTATTTTTAAAAAATTATTCTTTTTATTATTTATTTTAATAAAAATACCAATATACCCTATAAAAGTGTATTTTCATTTATTCTATATAATTGTAACTGTAATGTTCCTCACACCTTAAAAATTATTAATACATGTGTAAAGATTACTATTGTTCTCACTTCTTACATTACTATTTTGTGCGATGTACAAATTAAACTAGAAACGTCAATAAGATATATACATGTTGCATTAATTTATAAAAACCACAAAATAATATTTCATGTATTATTTTCAATACATGGTATTTAGCTAGGTATATTTACATGGTGTAGATGATCTTCTGTTTCAATGCTTTTAGAATTCAGCTATGCATATTAAATTTATTAATATATGGTAGGTTACTTTAATAAGAAAGTCTCTAACAATATAGATTTAACAAATTAGGTCCAATCACAGCAAATGTTTTTCCATCTCTGAAAACTGTAAAGCAAGCTTTTCTGAGTACTCGTCAAATAAGTTTTTTGATATATGAACAGGGATGCCATTCTATTGTATATTATCAAAAGATTTTCTTGACTAAGAACATAAATACTGTCGTAGTGATTTCCATTTTAAAATAGTTTAATGATATGAATTTGTAATGGTTGTTTTACCCTTTCAGATTTCTTGATTTTTATATTTCATGTGTTATTTATTACGCTTCATTGATTAATGATTAGTGCAAATGGGCCTGGCATTGAGATTAAAATTGGATAAATTTTGATTAGTGTTTTTTGCATTGGAGAAAATATTCTATATTTCTGATTATGGGGACAAACTACTAGAGTTGCAGATTCTTTAAAAAATAAAAAAAATTATTATAATAAATAAAAATATATATATATATATATATATATTTTTCAAGTTTAATTGTGAATGCTTTTGTACATATATGTTAAATTTATAAGCATGTATATAGCCAGGTGGTTTAAGTGATAAAATAACTCTTCTATTAAATATTGCTTTTTGTACGATATGAATTGAAGAACAATGGTATTTTTTAGATTTAGGTTGGTATGCAAATCCAATTTACAATTTTATATATTGAATTTCCTCATATATGATTTCATATACTATGTTGTTGATGTCTGATGATATTAAAATATGGACATGGCGGTGTATTTGTAAGATGTGTGAGAGGAAAAAAAGTTTTAATTAGATTTGATTCGTATTGTTTCAATAAAAGCTATGATATAATTATAGATATATTTTTTGAGAAGGTTTTTAAAGATGAAACTATTCCAAATTTTAAGGATTTTTTCTAAGAAATTAAGAATGAAGGTACTAGATTATATATTTAATTATTTTTATTATATTATTAATATATTTTTATAGTTTGTAAATTGTATTTGATTTCTTCAAGTTATTGTTCCACTTAAATCTTCTTTATCTTTCATCTTTATTATGTATATGTAAAAATAAAATAAAACATAAAACACATTTATATTAATAATAATTTTAAAATAATATTTTATTCATTATCTAAATTCAATTAAAATTGAATACTACATAAATCAATATGCTCACCTACCTTTCACATATTTGACACTTTGATCATTCTTTTAAGACATTTCTTTTATTTTTACATACCTCCTTTACTTCCTAATTTTATCACCTACTTTTTAGATACCTCACACTTTCATAACTCTTTAAGATGTTTCTTTTATTTTAAAAAATCTTATTTTCATTTTAGTTATCTTTTTAAAACTTCATTTTCATATTTTATATTTTTTGTTAGACTGAAGTTTTTATGAAACCAATTTCAAATGAGAGAGAAATGTAGGTAGAGGTTATGATATTTATGTATTTATTATATCTCATTCATTAACAAGTATAAATACATTATAATGTATAACTTGTCAATTTTTCTTTCTCAATTCACCCATGCATGTTTTAAGTTTTGTTCATTTGAATCTCTTGTGTACATAGATACATGTATCCACTTGCCCACCCATATCTATTGTATATGTAATTATGTAAAACCTTTCTATGAATAATTTATTAAATCCTAGAAAGGCATATTTCATGGTTGTTTCACATAAAGTTGTTTTATCACATAAAGATACATCTACATCAGGAGGCAAAAATTCCATTGTCATGTCATCACAATATGATTCATATATCTCTAATTTCATCTGCTCTTCTATCAATGATGCTCCTATTACAAACTTGAAAGCCATATTAACCCCAAAGTCATTCCCTCTATAATAATGGTTTGATTATGCAATTTCAATTAAGCACAACATATAAACCCATTCACTTTTTTATTAATAATCATCTTGGTTGTGAATCTCAATCATTTTAGTTTCTCATGTTTTTCAATTTAATATTGTATAATCCATACAAATCCCTTATTTATTTATTAATGGTAAAGTGGATATTTTGAAGGGATGTTACCCTTTTATGATAGAAAAAAGTATATACAATGAATGCCCATGAAAATCCTCTACTAGCTTAAAGTTAAACAAGTCTCAAAAAGAACCAAATAGGTAGGGTCATCAAAAAGTGGATAGTAAAATATTGCCTATAAAAAAGATCAAAAGGAAACCCAAAATAAAGCGATAATAGCCAAAAAAATAGCAACATCCACAAAATGACATAGAAACATCTAAGACACTTAGTTACCATTATCCTCTTGTGATCTGAGGGTCATATTCAATGGTTCTAACTCTTTTCATTTTCCTTTCATTTATTTAGTCACCACCATCGATTCACCTCCTTCCCCTAAGTCAGGCAAGGTAGGAATGGATAGCTGAAGAGCATCACTTGGTTTATAATTCAATAATGGAACCCTAGCTAACAAACCTTCATCTTTTAACTTGGAATTTAATGGAGTCTGGTCCATCACACCTTCACTAGAGGTTTACCAAAATCCTTGGATGTGGTCTCCCCACATGGATCTATTTTTACAGGGGTTTATGGGACAAAATTTGGTACTTCACTTTGATCTTAAATTTCAACAACTTCAACAATTGTATGTTCTAAACCCACATCCTTCCACCATGTTTTTCCATTCTTTCTCTTGATGCTTAGACAATCATTGACCAAATGACCAGTTTGAAAACATCTACATTATCTAAAAGGTAATCCTTCATATAAATAGGTTGAACCCAAGTTTTATTTCTCACAATCATATGCCCCTAAACCATAATCTCTTTAGTAATATCCATATTTACCAAGATTTAGGCATAATTTGAACATCCACTTTCTTTCGTTAGGGGATCCTCATGATAAAACTCACCAACAAAATTACCTATGGATTTAAAACTAAAAAGGTCACAAAACTAGAGAGATAGGTTTGGAAACCATACACAAAATAGTTTTGTATTAAAAGTTTTAGTATGGGGTTGAAATCAGGATGCCAGGGTTTGGCCAACAATATATGGCTTTCCTCCCAAGCCCAAGAATTTTCATTGAAAACAAAATTGTTCTCTTTATCAGATTCAAAAATTACTATGAAAATGCTTTTACTATAAGGTATGATTTTTATCTTACCTACTAGCAATGTTTGCCACCAACCCGTGATCCATCATTAGAGATCAAGGAGTTAGGATAGAAACCATTAAATTAATGGATAGTTACATTCAATGAGAGCTTATATTCCTTACCAAGGATCACCTTCAATACCTTCTCATCAAAATAATAGTCTACTTAGTTTTAGTGGGGGCTAAGGTCTTAGCTTGACTGGATATGGAAACTGTAGTACCATAAGAGGGTGTATACCCGACGTCCTAGTTCTTTTCAATTGTTTCCACCTATTTTAACATTGAATGTCTACATGTATCACCAGATGCCGCCACCATAATAGGTTTATGACCTATATTATTGACATTATTTCCTTTTTAGATCATATCCTCCATAAATACAAGGTTTGTGACCCTAGTACCCTTCACTTTCACTATGTCATACCATGTCTTCACCTTAGTTCAGGTTTCACCCTACCCTACCACTACATGCAAGTCAGGAGGTGAGACAACCTCATTTATCTTGACTATGTAAGATCCATTTACATCCTCTAGTGTTATAATATATATCTATTTACTTAGGTTAGACAAGTTTTTATCACTCCTCTAATAGAGTTCATATCCACCGCCCCCTAGTTCATTGCCCCAACATCATCGCCATCACTTAGGTTTATCACCATGGTTCATTTTGTATTATTTATTATTTTTAAATGTTTGGGTTTTGAAAGGGTACCACCTCTTTTATAATGGAGGGAAAGATATAACAATTATAGCTCAATGAAGCTCCTCTTCTAGTGAAAAATGAAACTAGCTACATAAATGTTGTGTAAATGCCACAACCTTAATTTGGAACCCAAAAGAAATAAAACTAAACTATGACCCTCCTATTAAATTTTATTTTCATTATTTGAGGGTCATATTTAGTGGTTTGAACTCTTTTTTACCTTTTCTTGTTTTATGTTGTTCACAACCACCCATTCTCCTCCTTCCCTTAAAACTAGCAAGATGGGAATTGAGACTTCAAGAGTATCAATTAGTTTATAAAAACCTTGACCTTATAAATTATCTAAATGAATTTTTTAAAGTGGTTTCCTTCTTATTAAATCATCAAATGAACCATTTTTCATTTGTGAAATAAGTACAACCTTTGGCAAGGATCCAAAATCCTTAAATGAAGATTCCACACAAGGATCATTATTTTTATGGCCTAGATTCGAAGATAACATTGGAATTTATTTAAATTCTCTTGTTGAAATCAAAACCACTAAGAGGGGGTGGGGTGTGAATCGGTGAGCTCTAAAAACTTTCTCCTAATTATTTAGTTCATTATTCAAGTATCAATACAGAGTCCATAGAGCAATTAGACCACATCAAAGAATATAAAGACATAACACATGATATAGGTGTGAAACCCTTGAAGGGAAGAAAAACAATAGTGATAATTGCATGGACTACTTTTCCTAAATCAGATATGCAATGAGTCAACATGTTTTCTAAGCACCCACTCAACTTGAGGCACCAACCCCAAATAGTCAAGTACCAACTTGACAAAAATATTCAACAAGCACCCACTTGCTAAGAAGTACCAACTCCTTGATTTGTAGACACTAATCTACAAGTAGCTTCAACCCTATTTGTAAGGAACTAACTCAGCTGCTTTAGATTATCCACCTTTCTCAGTTGGTTTTGTCAACAATTAATGGTGCAATTCTTCTCTCTCTAATTATCGATCTCAGATTTACTCTATTGTTTTTCTATTTATCAATCCAATAGACACATTAAGCTCTCACTCCTCTCCACTCTTTATTTTCAAAATAATTTATCCTCTCTTCCTTCTTTGCTCATCTCTCTTAGCAGATTATGTATGAATCATTCGATGATTTCATAATCACGCCTCTCTGGCCATCCGTTCATTAATGAAATTCTTCTCTTCTCCTTAATGAATAATTATTATCTATATTTAAATCTTAAAAAAGGAGAAATTGATCTTGCCTATATATAAGACAGTACTCAATAATCTTTGGAAGGTTAGCCAAACATAACTCTATAGTCTAATATATAATAATTTGTTCTCATTTGCATACATAATTCTCATTAGCTTATCTAAAATATCACTCACATAGGTTGGTCTAAGTCAAATGAAGTTGAGATAGACCTAAAAAAAATTATAATACATTTAGTGTCGACTTAATAAACTCTGTAGTAGTGTTCATGCTATTTGTAGTAGCTCAAATGCAATTCATAGTACCCTTGATGTAATCTGTAGCAAGCCTAACACAATTCTTAGTAAATCTGATACAATCCATATAAAACCTAATATAATTTATAGCATGCCTAATATAATTTGTAGCATGCCTGAAATAGTTTGTAACATACCTGATATAGTCTGTAGCTAGCTTGATTTAGTCTGTAACAAACTTGATGCAATCTATAACAAACTTGATGTAATTTGTAGCTTCTCATAGAAATTACTTGACATCAATGACCATATTTTTTACTAAGTAATAAAGCTTTGACATCAATGACAACATCTCAAGAAACTCCCCCTTTATCATTGATGGTAAGAATTTATAAGCTAATGGCCTTGCTTTACTCTTTCCCCTATCATTTCTTCACCAAAGGTAACTAGACAGTTGTTACACAACTTGCTGTATCTCTCCTTTATATAGTAATCTTTACTACTTCCCTATTTCTCCTTAGAAATAGTCAATTTATTAATTCTCCCCGTAGCTTACAAATTCTCCCCTTTTGACATCAATGGTAAAGGGTTGTGCAATCTGAATATATTTGTTGGTCAAACAAAGTGATGCTTCGTCAGATCTAATAATATCAATCTTCATTTCCCACTTTAACATATTTTGGTTGTCATAGACACTTGACTGTTGATCCTTAGATCTGAAAGATACCCAAAGGTTAGCTCTCCCTCAGTCTATACCTTTTTTATTGACTAGCAGAAGAAGGAATTACTCCCAATTCCTTCCTTAAGAACTCAAATGTTTCCCTTGGAAGGGGTTTTGTAAATATGTCTACAACTTGTTATTTTATGGTTACATACTCTAGTTTGGTAATCTGATTAGTTACCTACTCCCTTAGAAAATGATACTTGATTAGAATATACTTAGTACTAAAATACATGACTAGATTCTTAGATATGTTAATGGCACTGGTATTGTCATAAATATATAAATTAGACTATCATTCTTAATCTTAAAGTCACTCAAAGTCTGTTTCATCCATAAAACCTATATGCAATATGATATTGCTGCTATGCAATCAAATTTAGTTCTAGACAAGGAAACTTGTAGTTTTTTCTTACTCAATAATGACCCAAGACTCTTTTTAAGAAAGAATGTACTACCACTTGTGTTCTTTCTATCAACAATGTTACCTTCCCAATCTACATCAGTATATATTGTTAAAGTGAAATTCTTACCTTTTGAGTACCACAAACCAAAGTCCATAATAACTTTGAGATATATAAATATTCTCTTGACTAATTTTAAGTGTGTCTTTTTTGGTTTTGCCTTAAATCTAGCCACTAGACCTATTGCTTGCATGATATCAGGTCTTGATGTAGTAGTATATAGTAGACTTCCAATCATAGATCTATACAAGGTTTGATTTACTTCTGATGACTTATGCTTTCGACTCAACTTGTAGCCAATTATCATTGGAGTACTAATTAATTAGAATCTTCCATATCAAACTTCTTCAAAATTTTATTAATGTACTTAGCTTGAGAGATGAATATTCCTGTATCTCATTTAAATACTTGCAATCCAATAAAAAAATATAGTTCTCCTAACATAGACATCTCAAATTCTTGTTGCATTACTTCTAAAAACTCTTTAGACATCTTTTCAAAGTCACTACCAAAGATAATATCATATCAACATACACATATATGATTAATTGATGCTCACCTTGTATTATTATGTAAAGGTTGCTATCATCAACACCTCTCTTGAAACCCTGATCGAGCAAGTATCTGTCAAGTCTCACATACCATGCTCTAGGGGATTACTTTAGCCCATGTGATGGTTTTTTCATTCTACAGACATAGTCCTTATTTCTTGACAAATAAAATCCTTTAGGTTTCTCTATATACACTTTTTATTCTAAATTTTCATTAAGAAATGTAGACTATACATCCATCTGATATATCTTGAAATTGCTGAAATGAGTATATGCCAAAAATAGTCTTATGTATTCCAATCTTGCGATAAGTGCAAAAGTTTCTTCAAAGTCAACACCTTATACTTGAGCATAGCCTTTACATACTAGCCTTGGTTTTTTTTTCATGACCTAACCATCTTTATTCAATTTGTTCCTAAAATCCAATTTGGTTACAATGATATTCTTATACTTAGGTCTGGGATTATGTTTCGAAGTCTAATTTTTCTTGATCTGATTGAACTCTTCCTCCATAGTGATTATTACTTCTAGATTCTGAAAACATTTTTGGTTATATCTATAAAAATAGAGAGAAATTTACATTTTCTAATGTATTCATAAACCTTCTGCTAGTTTACACGCTAGCATCAATATCATTGATTATTCGACTTTTTGTATGATTTTTCTAAACAAATTGGAAATGTGCCCTTCTTATTCTTCTTCTACTTCTTCTTCTAATTTTTTTCATCCTTGAGGTCAAGCTCCTCTACATGAATTCTTGGTTGTGTGCTAACCTTCATAGATCTAGTTTCATCCACTTGACTCATCAGGCACCCGTCCTTCTTGATCTCATTCAAAACATACAAATCATTTTCAATTTTCTTAGCATCTGATACCAATCTTCCTAAACTTGATTTTCTTATATTTCATCCTTTATCATGAAAAGTCAGATTATATCCTTGATTACTCATTTTACTAACACTCAACAAATTATGCTTCAAACCTTTTACATATAACACATTTCGAGTATTAGTTTTCTCATTATCAAGACTTAATATTCCTTTGCTAATAATATTAGCTATTGTATTGTATTGAAACATGACTATACCTTTTGTAGTCTTCTTCAAAGATATAAATTTATTCTGGTCACCTGTCATATGGCTTGAATAACCAATGTTAATATACCATTTAAAACTCTCATCTTGAATGTGAAAAGAATCTTATGCTAACATGGATTCTTCTTCCTTTGGACCATTATTTTCTTGCTCCTTTTTTAGTATTTTCAAAGGTTTTGACATCTTATCAATTTGAACATACACCTTCCTATTTTGAGTATGGGGTTTTGCATAACCCAGCCTATAGGATCTTAAAATATGTCCAATTTTATTATAGTTGTAATAAATCATACTTATTCTATTGATATTTGACCTTTGGACAAATGAATTTGACAATATTTTTAGAAATCCATGACTATTCATATCATTTTTCCATGCATGGTTATTTATAGCATTTGATCTGCCATCTAAAACTCTATTTACAAATAGATTGAAAGAAAAACAATAGCCATAAAAAAAATTCATGTACCTTATTGCATTTAATTTCTTGATAGGAAATGATCTCTGAAGATTTTTAAATGACACATTGACACTTTTGTTATTTCTGAGAGGAGTGATAATCTTCTTGACCTGTCCTGACCTCTAATTGTCATTCACAATCTCAAATTTATTGAGATCATCATCATATGTCTTTGGCTTAATGATATTCCTTCTAATCTTCTCATCATCCTTGTATCTAAGTCCCATTTTGATGAGAGGTGACCTTTGACTGTTCAATATGTCATCAAGAATTCCATTATTATTTTCAAGTATTTGACAGTTTTTCAATTTGAGTGTGAACTATTCCAAATCAAACTTCAATGAACATATCTCAGTTTGTACTCATTATACTTTCCTTCCTTGGAATTCAGACTTGCATTTTATTCTTCAAACTGAGTCTTGATATTTTTTATGACCTTGTCAGCTTCTTTGTCACTCTTACTTATCTTAGTTTCCAAGATACATATTTGATCTTCATGAATTTTGACTAGAAACTTTAACTTTTTTATTTATTTTTTTTCTTTGACTCTTTAGTTCATTCAAATCACTAATAAGCTCTGCCTCAAGATCAATCCCAAATTCATCTTCATCCATTTCTTCATCATCCATAAAGACTTGTTCTTTTGAACTATTCTCATCTTCAACTTCAATGGACATGAACGAAGCTTCATCATTTCTATGGTCTGAATCGTAGTCATCATTGTCTGAGATATCTTTATCACTAACTTCTTAAGAACTATTGTTTTATTTAGAATATAAACTCTTTTTATTATTGAATAACTTTTTATTATAGTCGCCTTGCTTGAAAATTTTCTTGCTCTTGTCATATTTGTCAGACTTCTTATTCTCTTCACCATGTTCTTCATTATGATCATGTTTTTCCTTTTGAGGATACTTGGTAGTAAAATGATAAATCCTACCAAAATTAAAACATTTGAATGGTAGCATGCCCTTGTACCTACTTGAACCTTTTTTCAGTTTCCTCAAAAATAAGGCTCAACTTTGTCTTCATCAACTTCAATGTCACTATCAATTTTAATATTTTTGATTTGTGTTTTCTTTGCAACTTTGAATGTTGCTTCCCTTTTGAAAGATCTTCTATCATCAATACTCATCTCATAGGCATTAAGTATTCCATGAAGCTCATCCATTTTTAACCCGTCTAAATCCTTTACTTCTTCACCTACTGACACCTTTGAGTTAAATCTTGGGGTCAAAGATCTTAAAACATTTTCAATAAAAAAAGACTCATTAACCTTTTCTCCAAGACCTTTAATTTTGCTGACTACTACATCAATTATAAGAAGATATGCTGCAATATTATCTTCTTCCTTCATTTTAGACCTTCAAACTGTCTTCTATAGGTCTAAAGTTTTGCCAATTTTACTTTAGGTTCACCTTCATAAATAAGTTGTAACTTCTCCAAAATTTCCTTAGCTAACTCACATTGAATTACCTTTTGACAAACTCAGATTTTGCCAACCCACATAATATAGCATTCATAGCCTTTGAATGATTCTCACTTGCTTTCTTTCTTACAATGTCAGTTGGAGGATTTTGAAGGATAGTATACCCGTTAACAAATGACTACCAAATGTCAAACCCAAGAGCCATCAAATAGGTATTTATCCTAATGCTCCAAAATAAATAACCAGTTATAGTGAACAAAGGGGCCTTATTTGTTGAAAATCTTTATTGTAATAATTTGCTAGAGATTATGCTTCTTAGAATCTACCTTTTAGCTGTCAACCTTGATCTTGAAGGACTTTCTCTAATACCAATTATTGGAAGCACAACCACTGAGAGGGGGGAGGGGTAAATCAACAAGATCTTAAAAATTTCTCCTAATTATTTAGTTCATTAGTCAAGAATCAATACAAAATCCATAGAGTAATCAGACCACAATAAATAACATAAAGACATAACACATGATAAGGTGGGAAACCCTTAAAAATATAAAATCCCATAGTGATCACTACATGGACTACTTGTCCTAAATCAGATATGCAATGAGTCAACAATATTTTTGACCACCTACTCAGCTTGAGGTACCAACCCTAAACATTCAAGCATCCACTTGCAAAGAATCACCAACTCCTTGAATTGTAGGGATGCAGTAAAAATAGGCCAATCTTTAAGAGGCCATAACTTTTGATCCACAACTCCATTTGAGCTCTTCCACATGTTAAAATGACTGTCTCAGAAATTTTGTTGCTGCCCTAAGCTAAACCTTTTACTTAGAGAAATTTTTTGAAATTTTTTAGAGGCCAAACGAGACCATCTGAGGGTTTTTAATTATAGTTTAATGATTTTTTAGGTTATTTTATTTTTAAAAATTACATATTTTTAAGGCCAGATGTGAACTTCGGTTTAAATTTATCTTATAGGCTAATTTTATTATTTAGATGATTTCATGAGATATTTAGAGTTGCACACACTTGCATAAAACTTGCTAAAAATAAAAGTTTTTTTTATATTTTAGTTTTTTTTTTTTTTTTTTTTTAAATTTAATTTTTACATGTCAACTCTATTTTTGAGTTGAGGCTTATTTATGCATGGTTTGTAATTATTTTAGTTCTATCAATATGAATCAATTATGAGTTATTGTTTCAGATCTTAGCCTATTGTAATTTTAATCTTGATAGTAATTTTGGTTCATTAAATTGAAAACCCTTTACCAAACCAACAAGATGTTGTAGAAGATAAGGAAGGGTGGACTGAGGTACAAAAAATAAAAAATTGTAGAAAATAAGTGGTTCAACCTTCTTGTATGTCCCTTTGCTTAGGGGGACTCTGTGCTGAAGTTTAGATGATGAGTGAAAAGGGGGATAAGTCCCTTTTTTAAGTTTGGTAGAAGCATCGTGGAAGATTATCTAAAGGCAACAAAGTTGCCATATAAAGGCAATTTCTATTGAGGTAATCGGTTGCTGCTCAAATCCTCTATTTCTCTTGGCTACATAGTTATTTTATAGAAACAAAAGTTTTGCAGATGATTGCCTAGTTTTTTCAACTGATTTGTTGGAGGAAGGTAATTTTTGTTGTTTGGTTGTGTTTGGTTTATGCCCCTTAACATGCATTTATTTAATTTTTTACCTGATATATTAATATTAGTAGAGGCTTTTCATTTGAACGTGAATGTTATATCTTTCTCTCCTTTGTAATAAGTTCAAGAACCTTTAAACCCATGACCTTTCCCAATCAAATTAGGAAAAAAGTAAAATTATATTATTTAATGCTAGTTATTTTTTAATTGCTATTAATCCCATCCTTTGCCATCTTTTAAACTCTATGTATATGTGCCATGTTTGTATGATTTTTGAAGCCTTAGTGGTTAGACCATTTATTGTTGTTATTGATGTCTATTTAAGTGTGGAGTTCACCTCTTGGATTGGAGTGTTGACTAGGGCTTGGAACACCTAATGATGTGATAAGGATCAGAGGTGAGCACCTTCCCTCTTGTCTTCCTTCTTTTCTGCTAGATACTTGCTATAGAGACTATTTATGCATACAAAAGAGTGATGTGTTAGTATTGTTGATATGTGTTTTGTTAATATTTTTAATATTATTGTGAATAAGTTGTATATTGTGAGAAAAAACATCGCAGATTGAAAAATTATGTAAATGTTAACATGGCATGAAATAAATTATTAATAGGATTGTGAATATGTTTTATTTTGATGAGAAATTATAGAAGTGAAAAATGTATTATTATGTATTAAATCAATTATATTAAGACAAATTACTTTAAGAAATGTATTGTATAAATTGCATTACTGTTTGATAAAGTATTATTCATTCTTAGAAATGAAATTGTAATTGTCTTCATAGTTAGAATGTGAAATGAAGTTTATACCTTCTTTTAAAATAAAATTATGTTACATTACGAAATTCCGTTGTTGTAGTAAATATAATACAGTTTAGACTGCATTTATTGTATTGAATTAAATATTAAAAGATAGTGAAGAACTAGAGTAATAGTGTACTTTGTAAAAGTGTTTACCATATAAAATAAAAAGAGCGATTGGAAAATCCAGCACAGAAAGTCTGAGTAGAAAAAAGATGGTGCATCTATAGGTTCCAGTTGTGTTTTTTCTTCATGGTATGTTTCAATCATTTTTCCAAATAAAGAATTCAAGAACCATTCCTTAAATAGATCCCTACTTAACCGAAGAAGCAAGAAAAATGATCCAATTAAAAGATATACACTGTTGTGTTGTGTTGTATCTTTTATATATATATATAATAACACATAGCCCTGCGAGTTAAAATTACAAATAACACATGCCGCTATTAACTAGGGAAATTAAAATAAATATTACCTGAGTGTTGTATGGAGTGTTATGAAACCTATTTCAGGTAATTGAAATGTTACCCCTTAATGAATTTCTGTACCATGTTAATCTTATTCGAACACAACAAAATTACCTCTGAATTACACTTGTATGTAAAAATGGGTATATTTACTTGTGAGTTTCGTATTGTTTGGGTCGAATAAATTACCGTTACATGAAATTAGCGGCAAGGCCGACTTCGCCTTTAAACCGAGAGATGACTAGTCCGCAATCCCATCAGATAAGACAGGCCAATCACACGACTTTGGGGGCACTGTGTTATTTTTGTGGAAGTTTCATCAAAACAACAATTAAATTTAAAAAAAAATAAAAGAGTTGCATAGTAGTTAGTTTTGTTTATGTATTGTAAATTGTTAATAATTTATTTTTTTACGTAAATTTAGAATGTAAATTTATTATAGCAGTGAACGGTAAATAATAATTATAAGTAAGAGTTAATAAGGTTAAATCAAGAAAATAATATTTTTTAGGAAAAGAATAATAGTTAATATTTGTAACATATAGATATTAAATGTATCAATATATTATTTTTTAAAATATCAATGTTTTAAATATGTTAAAATGTAAATGTGGAATAAAATAGAAGACAAAAAATGAATATAAATAATGATAAAAATAGGTATAGGAGTTTTGTTGGCAACACTAAAGACAATGAACACTTTTACCTTCAATTTAAAAATGTAATAGTGTACTATAATATTATTTAAAAATATATAATATTATTATTATTTTTTTAAATTTTGTATGAAAACTGTAAATCCAAAATTTCAATATAACGAACTTATGAAGAAAACTAATAACCAATGTAAAATTTAGTTAACTGATATTTTTCTAATTTTATATCGACATTACAAACTGCAGAGAATAAGTAATATCTAGTGAAATCTAATTTTCACTTTTGACATTTGATATATCTACCTTTATACTCTTATTTTCAAAATGATGCATTGTTACTGGTACTTTTAAGAATGCTTTTACCTTATAATTGATGGCTAGAGTTTGGAAAATTATAAAATTTAAACTTTTTAAAATGATGCATTGCTACTTGTACTTTTAAGAATGCTTTTACCTTGTAATTGATTGCTAGAGTTTGAGAAATTACAACATTTATGAGTTTTAATGATTATGATTTGAAACAACGGTAAAAAATTCAGGCTCCTTGTCCCATTTCAATAAAAGGTGCTTTTCGTGGGTGTAAAGGGTGGATTCAAGAAATTATTAAGTGTATTCAAAGTTTCATTGCAACTGAATACACAAATGCCAACCATTATGAAAAAATGAAAAAGTGATTGCTGCAGCTTTTGGGAAGCAGAAAAATGTCGGAAACTATGTGAAAAGGAGAGAGGAAGTAGAAGGGAGTAGAAAGGAGAAAAGGAGTAGACAACGTGCTTTGGAGCAGCTGTGGCATAATTTTGTCATACCACTTTCTCCACATACAAATCGGTATTCTTTGTTTTTAAAATAATATGATTCTGTTATAAAGTTAAACACATATATATGAAGAGAAATATAAATGAAAACTAGCAAACCTAGAAGCCAGGCAGAATAGGTTGTTAGAGCATAAAAGATTGGATATACTAATTTCTCTGAATTAGTCTAGCGCAGTTAGTCATACAATAACCTTTGAAATGGTGCTCTGTTTATTTATGTTTATATTTTTATAAATTAGCTTTCCGTTAATGTATTATGAATCTACAGTATTTTAAAAATTGAGATATTAAGAACAAGAGTTATTGAGCCTTCACATATATATGCTCTTTCACTTATATATTACATCAAATTTGTTTTCTTGTTAATCAGATTTCATTGTATTATATGTGAAATTGTAACAATACTTGTTTGTAGTTTTTTTTAGCCATCTACTGTATTCTGCTACCCTGTAAATTTATTGTTATTCTTGCAAAATACTTCCTTCACATATACATATCATAAACCTGAAATACTTGTGAAACCTGGAATTTTAGATCTATCCAACAAAACTCAAAAGTTAATAGTAGCAATAGATTTTTCCTTTTTTTCTTTCATTAAATTTTACTGTTGTCATACATCAGAAAAAAATCAAAACAAACAATATATCGTACACCAAATTTTAAGCCCATTGCATCTGCGCACACTTAAATCGTGACACATTTTTTTAAAAAATCACGAAAACTAGTCTATAGATTTCAGTGGCACAGCTGTCAGCTAGAATGCTTAATATAGCACTGATTTCAACTGACCCAGCCACGAAATAGGAATGTTAATTACACCATAAACCAAAGCAAAAGAAAAAAGTTATCTAGAGAAAACTCGCGGTTCCAAATGTCAATCAAATTAAAAATAAAAGTACAAAATGTTAAGATATTTTTTTAAGAAATGATGATGGCCTATAATATTGTTAAATAATAAGTGTAGAATATTTAGTTATTTTTATATTAAATTTTAAATAAGTGTTAATAAGTTTCAATTTTTTTAAAATATGATATATATTTATTTATAAATTATATTAATTCATAAATACATATATATATATTATAAATATGTTTATTTTAAAAAAAATGTTTTAATTTTTTTTTATAAAAATGTATTAGGAAAACATATAAAATTATTGAGTAACTAAAGAAATGAGAAATAATTTATTTTAATAACCTTTTTAAAAGTTAAAAAATTGTAAAAATTGAATAACAAATTTAAAAATATAAAAAAAATTATATTTTATTGGTTTATTACATATATATATGATAAAATGAATATGTATGTAAGAAACGACAAACAACCGGAAAGAAACATGATGCTATCATGATGATAGTTTAATAATAATAATAATAATAATACTAAATTTCATTTATATATAATATTTATATTTATTATTTTTTACATTAATATATATAAAAATAAAAATAATATTATATATAAATATAAAAATATATATTTTTATTTACTTAAAAATATTATATATATAATATTCTTATATATCCATCCAATCCATTAATTACTATTATTTTTCTCCCATGAAAAGAAATCTCTATTGAGAACTCCTTTGAACAAGAAAATAAGTCTACTATGCATTCTTTCATAGCTTACTTGTAATTTAGCGTGGGAAGGAAATGAGGAAAAAATGTGTTTAAATAAAATGTGCGATAAACTTGTTCAAAACCCTTCACTTTGATAAATAAAGATTGTGTTTATTTTAGAATTAGAGATTTGTAAATGAAGATTATGGTTTATTTTAGGGTTAAAGATTTGCGGCTTGATTTATTTTGAATGGATGGTGGAGATAAATAGAAAATAATTAATTTTTGGTTTTTACTAATTTTTCAAATCTAAATTTTAATTTAATATTAAAATTAAAATATTATTATTTAATAATTATTTTATATTCTTATTAAAATAAATATATAATTTTTTTAATAAAATAAAATTTAATTAAGGAAATCTTTTAACTTTTTTATTTATTATAAATTTATTTAATAAATTGTAATAAATATTTTTTATTTTTTTTATATCATATAATTTTTTTTGAATATTAAATAAACTATATAACTCCTTTATATGTAGACCACATTTATTTTCCATGATTTTAGATCATAGTCAAGCAACAAGAATTGTAATTTGAGGTCCCACTTTGCTTTGGATTGGCATCATGACCCCTCCCTCTATCTTAAAGATGTCATAGTCATGAGGGAACCTTACCTATTATTATTTTCAAGACTTTACTCTTTATGTTTTGAGTTCAATTCTATATTATTTATAAAAAAATATTGTTGGTGTTTTGGTGCATCATAAAATACATCGAGAGGATAGTCCTTACTCAATTTGGATTCTTGTCAAAATGTTAATAAAGAGATTCATTTTTATTAGTTTGTTATATTAAAATTTTAAGATTTGTTTATTTAGTTATAATTTTGCATTATAATTAGAGTTATTTTGTAGTTTAATAATAATAATGGAGAATGTCATTTCCATGTCATATATATAAGAGATAAATAAATTAACCTTAAAATGATCAAGATTATCAATAAAAATGAATTTTAAAATTTATTTGATTGTTTGTATGACACCTCCAACATGAATTATGAAAATTTTATTGAGCATACAATTTGAGACAATCCCTTTAAAGGTCATTTCTCATCTACCAACAGCGACCCACAAATGTTTCACTCAAATAAATATAAAGCAAATAGTCCATGTTTAAAAGCCCTCTGCAAAGACCAAAACAAGACCAACAAACTATTTATCATGCAAATCTAGACCCAACTGAGCACCCCAAACCATAATGACAACCATAAATCATTGCAAAGCCATAAAACAGTGCATGGGGGTGATTCCCACATATGTAACCAATCATGAGAATGCTAACCATCAACACCAATTTCATAAAATAAGAATGTTCCTTACTACATCTAGCCAAGCATACTAATAATTATTGATAATTACATCCTTGGCCCATGCAATTCCTTTGTTTGATAAGAAGTCTATTGCATGACTGGCTTTGTAAAAACAAAGTTTGGCCTCCCAAACCTCAAGAGAATTTAGAATCTCATAGAATTTTCTGAGAATGTTCTCAATGTCCCATGACCCAACCTTCCCATTGTGCATGGCTTACACTAACTATTGAGTCCCCTTCAATGACAATCTTACCAATACCAAAGTGAACCACTAGTTCCAAGCTTAAATCCAACACTTCTGCCTCCACCTCATTATTTGTTCCATTAATGAGCTTAGACAAAGCTACTTGAATTAGCAAACCTATGCAATCATGAATCACACAACCAACCCCTGATGCCCTTGGGTTTCCTCTAGTTGCATGAGCGAAATTAAATTTACATGTACTAGCAGGTGGATGAAGCCAATCCAACTTGTCATATATTCTAAGAGCTTTACACAACACAATCGACCCCTTAATAGGGAGGAAGACCTTATACAAGCTCTATGAAGAAACAATATTGAAGTCTCACTTTAAAAGAATCCCCTAATGCCTATTGGCATGGGTGGAACCCAATTCTAACATGGCCACTTTTGAATTTCTTACTGCTTATCCAAACTATTATCTCTCCCCTTCAAAGATACTTTTGTTCATTCCTTCTAAATTGTGTAAATTAGGATCATTACGCAAATGTGTGATAAACATGAAAAAGTATGGCCTATCCCAACACCAACCAAACTCACCACAAATCTAGTATCAACCATCCATTATAAAGGGGCATAGCAATTGAAGATGATTGACACTTTCCTCTCATGTGAGACACATATAACACCTACACCACCCAACAATACTCTTTTTACATAGACTATCTTGGATTAATATTTTCCTTTGTGTGGCCAACTAGAAAATACCCCAACTTCAGGAAGCCCTACCTTGTTCTAGCAAAATAACTTTTCCCATTCAAAAGATGGCTCAACATTCTCCACCATTTTATACCCAAGATTCATTGAGTGCACACTAAACTTTGCCGTGGTCAATTGAATGAAATCCTAATTATTGCTAGTTAAAACCTTAGTTTTATCTAGAATACTAGTCAAAAAGATATTTTGGATTTCAGAAATCGGTGATCCCCCATTCCTTTCCAATCCCAAAAAAAACCAACCCTTGATTTGCCTTAGTTCAAGGTAATCACACACTTTGAAGCCCCACACCCTAGTCAACGCCTCATTTGCCTCATCCAACACCAAAAACTCTTGTAAAATGCCTATGCGCCTGGGCCCCGCCGAAAATCCAATGATTGTGTCTTGTTCACCAGCTAGGAGACATGATATTTAATAATAGGTTAACACTTGAAAAACAAATTTGGAAAGATGGGACCCTAGGAGGATTGTCAAAAAAAAAAATTGGTTGAAGAAAGCTCCCCAAAACATTTCAACTACGAAAACATATTCCACAAAGCATGTGGGTGGGTGACCATTCCCCACACTATTTTATTGCCTAGGGCTAAGTCTTAATCACAAGTCTTTTGATACCCGCCCCATCGCTGATGTGAGCTAAGCACACTTTATCTGCGCTACTATCTCAGTTGGGGGAATTTCATTTGGGTAAACTTCTCTAAAGAAGAAGACGAACTCATCATAAAACAGCAACTGCTCTTGGGAAACAAGTATGCACATAGTTTTTGATGGGTGTCCAGTTATCTGTGTTAACGGACAAAATGGCGGCACAGATAGTCTTTGATTGCATTAATTTTTTGTGTTAACGGAAATGGTGGCACACATGGTTTCTCATTGCAGGGAGACTGCCCAGGCCAACGGATAATGAAATAAAGAATTACTGGAACACCCACATCAAGAGGAAATTGTGCAATAGAGGAATCGATCGCGGTCCCATCTCCATATCCAGACCTTTGACAGAAGTAGCAGCAACAGCCGCTCTCCCAAGCATGAAATTCTCACGACGGATTTGTTCAATGTGACCTCTCGGATGTCACGAGTTCTTTTGAACGCGAGGTTTTAGACAATAGCAGCGGA
The DNA here is from genome assembly GCA_037957365.1 of Torreya grandis. Lineage (NCBI taxonomy): Eukaryota > Viridiplantae > Streptophyta > Pinopsida > Cupressales > Taxaceae > Torreya > Torreya grandis. The sequence continues at coordinate 1,994,071 of JARHVA010002153.1, read as the reverse complement.
AGGGAAGAGCGACCAGACATAAATCTGGATTTGTCTATCAGTTTACCTTCATTTGCTGAGGCAGTCATTGATTCGAAGGAGGTAAATGCAAATTCTCGTCGGAAAGAAAGTCATTTGGGTTTTCAAATGAATTACAATGACCGTTGTGAGCGCAAATACAATGAAGAAAATGTCAGTTTCCAGTCCGGGGATGATTTTTATTTTGATTACAGGGTACGATTAGGCTTGTGATTAGAGCAGGATTTTGTTTTCATTAATAGTAAATACAACCTTGTTGTCCATGTTAATGAATGCAATAGCTTCAAGTTTGCAGGCTCAGGACCAATAGAGGAAACATAAAATCTGTGCTATGGTTCAGCTGGTCTTTGTAAATTTTATTTGTTTTTTCCCCTTAAGACGAGTGGAATGGTCGCATCACACCTCATTCGTTTTGTCGATTGGCTTCGGTCACATGCCTCTGAGAGTGTCAATAGAACAAGGGTTGCTTAGTAGCGACTCCCGATGTTTGTAGTAATAATTGTTTGTATTTGAGTTCAGAGACATTTTATCAATTTAATATGTAGTTAAATTAAAATTAAAATAGTAATAGCAATAAGATTTGGTGGAATTTGAATGAGCTTGAATTAATTAATTTTTATATATTAAAACTGATCTAAAAAGTTTTGATGTTACAATTTTTTACATTGACAAGTATTACTAAGATATGAAGAAGCCAATGTCACTATTAATAGTTTTAAATTGTTATCTAAGATTTATAATGACATATTTTAGATTTTAAATATGTTTGTAATATATTAATATATTTATGTAGTTGTTTTATTTCACACGTAAAATTGGTTATGTAATTATATTAAATTTAGGTGTCTTATTTTACACCCAATATTATGTTTATTAGAAGGGAAAGCAATAATTTTGATAATGTCAAAAAAAGATAAATTTAGCAATGGTAATGGTAAGAAAATAGATAAATTTTTTTTTGGCACTACGTAACATTAATTTTTCGATACGAATGTAATAACAATTATATTTGAAATATCTCACCTACAATATTTTTTAGTAAGAAAATATGATAAAGCCTAGGGTGATAGACGAGGTACTATAAATAAAGATATACATAGGTGGCTAAGAGGTCCTTGGAGCATATTCTTACTTGACAAAACTAATTTTTTCTGTAAAAGAAATAATAATTGTCTGTTGTGAACATATTCAACACTTGTGTCTCATATATGATAATGGTGTTGCAACCCCATAATCGTGGGGTATGTGGACATGAAAAAAGATATTGATATGATAAAGTTTGCTACTATGTTGAATATATGTGATTAATCTCGACACGTACATGGAGATTGTAGATGAAAGATGATTTCATTAATGGGTGATGTTTTTATTCTCAACATTTGTAGCCAATAAAGATGACATTGATAGAAAAAAAATGGCCTAATAACAGTGGCCATGAGCAAGTTAGAGAAGATTGATTTATGATGGAGACGTGCCCAGAAATTGTTGAAAATCATATAATGTGGTTGGTGAAGTAAGGGAAGTGACAAATTAAGCATTGTGTACTTGTCGAACATTATGGGACCTACGTTGATAGTTGTTAGTAACATTTGCATTAAAGAGTCATTATTTGTTATTGACCCAAAATTTCTCATGGAATTGAAGAGGGGAAATTGGGCACAACATACGATTTAGAGTATTTATTAACAATGCTTGAGTTACAATAACCCTGATAGAAATATATAAACTTATATTGCAATAAGCTCAATAGATACTTTTTTTATTATTGGTAAATGGTTTTTTGACGAGGACCATACCCCAATTAAAAAAAGAGATTCAAACCTAGATGGAACAAAGAAAGCACAAAAGAAAATGGGTCCTAAAACCTTAGATGGACAATAAGCACAAAGAAAGGCAGCCACACTGTCAAACAGAAACAAAACATAATAAATCAGCAAAACAGCTAGAATGCCGCTGCAAAGCAGTTCGAACACAACCATATTACAGCTTACACACAGTAGCGAAGGCCTCAATGCCTAGATTCAACGGTAAAAATAGAGGACAAGCACTCAAGCCTTATCCAAGCAAATGAGGGGTTTGGGTTTGTGCTTTCTTCTTTTTTCTTACCCACCTCTGTCCATTCCTCATTCCCTTCCTCAGTTGATGTTATTCGCTGTAATGATTGACATTATTTAAAATATTTAATTTTGAAGAATATTATTAAATAAGATTAGGAGAATATCTTAATATTTATATGATAAATTTTAGATCAAATTTTATATTTATTATTATAATATATATTTCAAAATTTTGATTGATTAAACAAAAATCAACTAATTACAAAATGATTCTTATAATTCTCTGAACCTCAACAAAATTATTAAATAATAAACAAATAAATAAAATAATAACCTATGCGCCGAGTCAAACTTTCTAGAATTGAATTATTAACACACCGGAGGAGAGCATGCAGAAGCCTAACTTTCTTTAATCTATAAAATATAGGTGTATTAAAAAACAAGCGGCCTATTTAATGAAAAGCGGAACCTAAAGGATGGGTTATACTTTCACCTTCAATTGAGAAGGGAGAGCGGGATGGCGACTTTAATGGATGAAAAAATATGGAACAAATTTCCAGGAGAATTGTTGTTGATGGTCATAACAATGTTGCCGACTCGGATTCAAGTTAGGATCAAGATGGTCCATAGACGATGGGACGAGTTGCTGTCGTCGCCTACTGCCCTTTAGAAAATTTATCCAAATACACCGCTAGTCTCTGTTCCTGCTTTTTTCTGAGCTATTAGCTACACAGATTTCTCATCTAGCGATTTGATAAAGGCCTCCTAGGTTAATGAAGAAAGTGGAGATTTTCAGTGTGTCTGCCAAAGGATATCCGCATTGAGACTGCCTGCAACAACTTCTGCTGGTGAATTCAGTGAAAACACAGAGGTGTCGATGCTGCTGGTATTTCATCATATATATTCAACCCCGCTACCAATACTTCAATACGCCTTCCTCTTGATAGCCCCAAATCAATTGGATATGGAATTTTATATTAACGGCATATTTCTGTTCCTCTTCTTTCAACAGTAGTTGCATTTGTCTGTTAGGTCGAACCACAGAAAAACACGAGACCATTATCCTTGACATTTATTCTTCACAGTCGAATGCATGGACTCAAATGTTTATGAGATCCTTTTCCACTATATCTTTCTGGGCATGGTATTTATTCCCAAGGAGGATTTTACTCGTTGAATTTCTACACGCATGGATTTTACTGGACCGAAGTTTAGTTACCAGCCTGCTGCAAAGTGTTTGGTATACATCCCTCCTTTCGACCGCGAATACACACCAATGAGCTTAGCAACACCACAATCTAAAAAACTATCCATAAACTGTCCATGCCAAGACCAAGGCATGTGAACACCACCACCTTTATACAGGGTCATATATTGACCCTTAAATGTTTGCTTGATGGTGTGTTCCCAATCTGTAATATTGAAGGTTGACCCTCACATTTAAATTAGTGCTAGATAAATAACATGTAAGTCAATCAGTTTATTCTATAACTTGTTTATGTGAAAAAAAGAATAGAATAATTTGATAGCTACATGCTAGCTGTCTAGCACTAATTTAAATGTGAAGGCCAAACATCAATATTATGGATTGAAAACACATCATGAAATAAATATTTGGAGGTCAATATATGAACCTAGACAAAGGTGGTGGTGTTTCTGTGCCTTGGTCCTTGCATAGACAATTTTTTAAATGGTGCTGTTGCTAAGTTCATTGGTGTGTATACATGATCGAAAGGAGGAATCGAGGCAACCACCTAAAATTCATATCCCAAGTTGATTGTACATTATTTCCCTAATCTGAAATTACAAAGTTGTTTGATTTACATTAGCGATTTCAATGAGTCAAATGTGGTGCAATTGATCCCTGATTGTAGTAACATGTTCCACTTAAACTGCATATATGCTTAGTGCAACCTATGCACAATATATCCCATCTATATAATTTCCAAGAATGCCCTTTTAGAGGGTAAACAAATCCACTCTCATATGATATGAA
>JARHVA010002153.1:1705000-1985000 GCA_037957365.1 Torreya grandis | reverse complement strand
AACCTATATTGATTTGTATTGAATGCTTCAAAGAATTATAAACTATGCATAAATAAGCTTCAACTCAAAATTAAAGTTAACATGCAAAATTCAGAACTCTAAAAAATAATAAAACTTGACATACTATTTTTAGTAAGCTTCACATGCAAGCACACACAACTCTAAAAATCTCAAAAAATAAACTAAACACTAAAATTAATCTATCAGATGAATATAAATTAAATTTCAAGTTTGATTATAAAAATATATAATTTTTAAAATTATAAAAATACCAAAAAATAATATTAAACTAAAATAATGGACCTTCATATGGTTACGTATGGCCTTTCAAAAATATTAAAAATATACATAACTAGATAGGATGAGTTATGGGTACATCAAAATTTTTGAGATGGTCATTTTGGCATAAAGATGGGCTCAAATAAAGCTATGGGTCAAAATTTGTGGCATCCAGAAGTTTGGCCTCTTTTTATGCATCATTCTCTTCTGGTTGAAAAAATATAGCTCCCAAAAGTTACTCGGATTATACTACTACCATTTATTATGATAAATATTCTTTAGATCCCATTATTTAATCCAAGTTTTATCTTCCTACTGTAATCTTTCACACTATACCAAATACCTATCATAACTTCCTTACCTTGTATTTATTGTATTATTATCCAGAACCTGCACTGTGTTTTATTTCTTCTTCTTTGGCACTCCCGCTAGTCTAATTATTCATATTCTTCACCTTCCCCTCTTATCCTTAGAAATCATATAAATCTAAATTATTAAATACTATAAAGAAATAAAAAATTATGTGATAAACTCACCTCATAAGCATTGTCATTAATTTTATTCATAATTTTGCATGTTCCAATTTTCTTGTACTTGAACTTGTTATATGTGTCTTTCAAAAAATTTTTTTTTTTTAAAGTAAACCATTATTAAAACTCCTTATTCAAATATTTTGACCTTCTTCTGATATTTGCTACTGCTTATACTTCTCATTACTTTTCTGCAACTTTTTTCTTACTTCTTGTAACTATTGTATATGTTCTACAAATATTTATACATCATCACTAACTCATTCTACAATGGGTGATTGTACCAAATCTAAAAAACTTAAAATTTTCTCCATAAACAATTTAAAATGCTAATTTTTATATTGATCTATTCACTAAAATTTTATATGTAAACTCGACTTGTAGTAAAGCCAAGTCCCATTGCTTGGGATTCTCTCCAACTATGCATTCTCAATAAATTTCCTAAGCTCCTATATACAACTTCTATCTGTCCATCTACTTGGGGGTGGTATGCACAACTAAATTGTATATTAGGACCCATCTTATTCTATAAAATCCTCGAAAAATTACTTAGAAATTTCATGTCCCTATTCGATGTAATGTTTTTTGGAACACCATGAAATCTTACAATATCTTTAAAAATAGTTTTGTAACTCTAGAGTCATAATTGGTTTTATTACATACAATAAAATGGAACATATTATAAAACATGTCTACAACAATAAAAAATGAAATCATTACCTGTCTATGTATCTGGTAAACTCAACATAAATTCTATACATAAATTTGTCCATGGTCCTCTTAGAACTAGTAATGGCATGTATAGCCATGTATTTTATGCATGTCCTTTTGCCACCTAACACATCTTGCACCTTGAAACATATCTTGTTATATATCTCTTCATTTTTGGCCAAAAATTCTTCTCCTCCACCAAAACTATTATCTTTGTCTTACCCAAATGTACATCGTAACCATCATTGTGAAATTCTCTTATAATCTTATCCTTTAGAGACCTAATTGAAATACACAATTATTTATATTAGAAGAGATAAGAATCATACATAAGATACTCATCATAAACATTACTCATATCACATGTTAATGGATTCATGCATTACTTAACTATAAACATTACTCATATAATCTATTAATGGATTAATGCATTACTCAACTATCTTTCAAAAATTTATATTGATATGATATACTAAATTAATAAATTCAATCCAACTACTTCACTCTCCATAGTAGTTATTAACCCCATGTGCCTGCTGAAAGCATCAACTATATGATTTTGTTTTCTTGATTTGTGCATCAACACAAAAGTGTAACCCTATAAGAAATATACCCACTTTGCATGCCTACTATTTAACTTCTTTTGAGTGTTCACATACTTCAAAGCCTCACGATTAAATAGGATAAACTCCTTAGGCATTAGGTAATGTCTCCAATATCTTAAAAATAACTATTTCAAATAATATGGACTTATATCTCCCAAATTGAACTAGAGTGAATGTTATAAAAATAATAGTTTTCATATATTCCAAAAAAAATAGACTAGGATTATGGTAATGATTTGGATCTATTACCTATCTATTGCATTGGAGATAATTTAGATATATCAAATTTTGAATAATTTAATCTTATTTCTAACAATTTTGTTTGGAACTAGAGTACTGATAAGTCCAAATTATTTGAAATGGTCTCTTAATGCTTGTATAATGACATAAAATTTAACATCATACTTAGAACACATTGTTCTTATGTCATTCAACTTCTCATTGAAATATGTTATTGGCTTCTTTTCTTCACTCAATACAACACCAATTCCCAAAAATGAAGAATTACAATCAACCTCAAACACTTTGTTAATATATGATTTTATGTAATTTTCTTCTTCAAAAACTCAAAGCATTATGTTGTTGCTTTTGTCCATGTAAATTATTTTCCTCTCATATATTTTTTTATTAGTGTAACAAGACTAATAAAATTCTTATTGAACTTTTTGTAAAAAGTTGATAAACGATGAAAACTTCTTACCTGTGCGATACTCATTTGGATATGCACTCGACAATCATCTTTACTTTTTATTTATTCATTCTTACACCATTTCCTAAAATTATAAATCCTAAAAATACCAAATTATTTTGCATAAAAATACACTTCTTTAAATTTTTATAGAGTTTTTTTTTCTTACAATTATAATCCAATTCCTAAATTTTATATGTGTTCTTCTTTAGTCTTACTAAATATTAAAATATTATCAAAATAAAACACAAAAAACATACCACTATATTATTGTAGCATTGTGTTCATCAACTTCATAAATAATCTGAATGGCATCACCATCCACTCATATAAACCATCTCTTATCTTGAATATTATTTTCTATTTATGTCCTTCATGAATCTGAATCTAATAGTATCCACTCTTTAGATCAATCTTAGTAAAATATTTTACTTCTACAAGAACATCCATCATATCATCTAAATGAGGTATACAAAACCTATAATTGATTGTAATTTTATTGATTTATCTACTATCCACACACATCATCCATCCACCATATATTTTTGGAGTGATAAAAATTGGCGATACACATGGATTCATGCTTTCCCTTACTACACCCTTACCAATTCAGTAACCTATTTATTTAATTTTTCATGCTCTATTAGACTCATCATATAAGTTACTTGATTGGGTAGAGATGACCTTGAAATCAAATAAATATGATGTTGAATATCTCTCTTTAGTGGTAAACCATCCGATAAATCATTAGCTATAACATATACATATTCTTTCAACACTATTGTACTTCTAGTCATACTTGCACCACTTCTGTGTCTTATTTCTTTGTTAATAATGCATAATAACAACCTACCATATTCATGTATTTGATAATTTCTTTTACCTTCAAACTACTTTTAGCCTACCCTTATTCTTTAAGAGGTAACAAAAATACTTGCATACCACCTTTCCAAACACTATATGTATTTTTTGCGCCATCTTGAATCATTTTTTTATCAAACTATCATGGCCTTTCCAATAATACATGACATACATCCATTGGTATAACATCAACCATATGTCATCCTTATAAGTTTTACCTATAAAAATATTGATTAAGGACATTTTATCTACTATAACTTCATTTTATTTCTTAACTATGAAATCTGATTAGGATTATGATGCTTTTCACAATGCAAACCTAGTTTCTCAATCCTGTCCTTTGGAACCATATTTTTACAATCACCATCATCTATAATTACTTTGCATATCTTACCTCATGAAGTACACCTTGTTTGAAAGATCTTTTTTTTAGCCATGCATCACCATGTTATTTTTACTGTACATGTTCTTTCCTTGAAGTAATAATTATTCTTTTCATCATGATATTTTATCTAACATCTACTTTGCAACCTCAGTGTTTTGATTTTTTATTTCAGATTCAACTAAATTCACTCTTGGGCAATCCTCTTGCCCCTTTTCTTGATCTTGTTAATGTGGACACTCAAATGTTGTATTGTCTTCTTCTCCAAATTTTTAAGCAAACATAATACCTTTGTTGATCTAGAAACCATCCTCTACCACCACCATAGCTTTATCTTTTTTGAAATAATTTTATTCTTTGCTAGTATTGAAACCCTTATCTATTATCTTCTTGTCTTTCTGCACCATGTGATAATTCTCCTCTAGTGGTGTTAAACCTACCTCTATTTGTATTAAATCCGCCTCATCCCCTTATTAGAGGGGATTGTCCTCTTCTTGTCCCAATAGATGCTCTTATAAAAAAAATATCTATTTTATTTTTAGTTTTCCTTAAAATCTAATTGATAAGCTTCCTCCATGCAAAGTATTCTATGCATGCTTAATTCATCTTGAAAAATAAAATTCAAACCATTTACATACCTTGCATCCATCCATTCTTCTATTTAATCATGATCCAATTGTATGGAAAGCTTGTAAAAATCATTTGTATACTCTTATATATTATGATCCTTCTACCTCAAATTTTAGAATATTTTGTATAGGATTTATTCATAATCCATAGGATTAAATTTATCCTCAGATTCTTCTCCATATTCTTCTATTATTGTATCTTCTCTTTACATTTTTTCTATCTTTATTTATACTGGTGAGCCCAAAAAATCAATGCATGTCCCTTCAATTTCGTACATGCAAACTTTACCTCCTTGTCTTCTCTCAAATTTCTCCATATAAAAAATTTATCCATACCATGCATCTAATTTATCAACTCTTCTCATTTTAAACTTCCTCCATAATCTAGAATATCAACCTTGATTCCTTTGTTCCTTTCTTCTAAAGATCTAACCATCCTCTCTTCTAGTGATGGTGGTTATTTCTATTGCTCCTTCTCTTACATAATTTATTCTTCATGATCTATGTCATCCTCTACATCATCTTCTTTTCCCTTTTGTCTTTGATTTATAACAATCTTGATTAATTTTTCTTCTTGCCTTTGTAGATCATAGATAGTCTTGTTCATCTAAGTGATTCCTCCTCATCCTTTAACTATCTCTTATGCTTTTCAGATTAAAACTTGATCTGATACCAAATAATGAACCTAAATACTATCAAGATGAGAAAATACCAATAGACAAAGATTATAAAATAATAACCCATATTGATTCATATTGAATACTTCAAATGTTTAAAAAACATGTATAAATAGGCCTCAACTCAGAATTAGAGTTGACATGAAAAATTTAGAACTCTAAAAAATAATAAAACTCAACCATTTATTTTTAACACTTTTTATTTTCAAATAAGTTTCACATAAAAGCATGTGCAACTCTAACAATTTCCAACAATAAAATAAACACTAAAATTAACCTATCAAATGAATATCAACTGAATTTTAAGTCTAGTTACAAAAATATACAATTTCTAAAATTAGAAAAATATTAAAAATAATATTAAACTATAATTTTGGACACTTAGATGGTGACGTAGAGCCTCCAAAAAATATTAAAAACATCCATAACTAGATAAACTAGGGTATGATTGTACCTAACATTTCGATACTATCATTTTTCATGAATGTGAACTCAAATGGAGCTATGGATCAAAATTTATGGCCTCTAGAAGTTTGGCCTCTTTTTTTACATCATTTACACCATGGGGAAACCACTAGATTTAATTCTATAATATATATAACTAGGTGTTGGTAATTAAATGTGTAGTATATTTCACATGAACATGAATTATAAGAATAAACAAATCTCAAAAATTAACAATAGGGTCTTGATATGGGAAAATATCCATTGAGTGAGTAATTGTACTCATATTAAACTATGTAATGCAAGGAATGTACAAGATACTACCAAACATGATATACATGAAAATAATTATCACTACCACTTCATCAAAAAATTACAACCAAGACTATTGTTCACTTACCATAAATTTATCATATCTCGAACATAGTTCAACCATAGACTATAATAAATCCTTAGACGATCATTTTTCTTGTTTTGAATTGTAAAGCATTTTATTTTTTCTTTGCATCACCGCTATGTATCTAGTTTTTAGATTTAGTTAGTAAAAACTTGTTTGGACTGTAATTTTTTGAATATATTTGTTGAATTATTTCATGGACTTATATCTAATCTACATATGACTAGTCTTTTATGAACACCTTATATCAATTTTAATGCGAGTTAAACATTTACTTTGTTATGGAAGGGCCAATATGTTTTATCATTTAAACTCATCTCGTTCCACATGTCCTTCATCCAAATATAAATAGTTGCATTTGCAATAGAGGCTTAAGGTTAATATTTTTGTTTTAATATTATTCTTAGAGCATAATGCCAAATGGAAAATAAGTAGCAGTAAATAAGTTGTCCATACAATCCCAACAAGGGAGAGAGGAGTTTCTAAATCTTGTGAATCTACTTGGATGTTACATAGATGGATCAAAATGATTGTTTGTTTATTATTTCTTACCTAAAAATAGCCTTGACAAAATACTATTTTGTTAGCCTCTTCTATCAATTATATTAGTGATTGTTAATATACAATATTATTTGTGAGTAATAAATAAAACTCAAAAAAAAAGAGACACAAATAGAAAGCTATGACTTATTTTTATTCAACTTCTTTCTTATTTAGTTCGGTTACAAACTGCCTCTCTTAAATAGAGGACTGTGAAGAATAATACAAAATAAATAAATAAAAATTAAAAAAATGAGTAAGAAAAAAAATTAATATTTAAAACAAAAGACAATAATTCTATGCAGTGGAAGCTTCTATTTTAAAACATGTTTTTAAAACTATTGAGAGAAAATAACTTTTTCTAAAACTCTCATGTACTAATGCCTTTATAAATATGTCTTCTAATTGGTCTTCAGATATGTAAAACTCTAAATGGATTTCTCCATTGTTCACCAATTCTCTGATGAAGTGATACATGGTGTCAATATGTTTACTTCTCTTGTGAAATACATAATTCTTTGACATTGTAATTGCTAATTTATTTTCAAAAGATATTGGTGTAGAATTATCATGCTTATGGAATAGATTTATCAACACTCTTTGCATCCAAACTTCTTGACATACTACTAATGTTGTTACAACATACTTTGTTTCTATTGATGGAATTATAACTATACACCACTTCTTTGATGTCCATGAAATCATGTGTGCAAAAATAAAAAACCATATCCATAAGTACTCTTCCTATCATATGTTCTACCTGTAAAATCATTATCAATATAGCCAATCAAATCAAAATAATTAGTTTTGGAATATAATATTTTATACCGTATTATTCTTACAACATATCTCAATATTTTCTTCTTAACTAACCAATATGAGTCTTTTGGTGACTCCATAAATATTGAAACCAAACTAACTACATACATAATAACTAGCCTTGTAGATATGAAGAACATCAAAATTCCAACAAGTCTTTTGAACATAGTCGGATCAACCTTGAATCCCTTGTATTATTTGTTAAATTTTGTATGTGTTGCAACTAGAATTGGTGCAGGATTGTAATTCGTCATATTGAATCTTATCAACACATCCTTGGCATACTTAGATTGATAAATAAATATACCACTATCTGATTAAAGAACTTCAATGCCTAGAAAGTATTTTATCAATCCTAAATATATCATTTTAAATTCTTGATTCATATCTGATTTGAACATGTCTATAGACCAATTTCTACTAAAGATTAAGTCATCAACATATAAACATATACTCAAAATCTGACCTCGCTTGCTAATTTTTGTGTACAACATAGGCTCACAATTGTTTCTATTAAATCCATTATTTTAAAAGTATGAATCAGTCCAACTATACCATGTTTTTGGTGGTTTTGTCAACCCATACAAATCTTTATTCAATTTGTATACTTTTTCTTCATGTATATGCACCTCATAACCTAGCGGTTGTTACACATATACTTATTCATCTATAAAACCATTTAGAAAAGATAATTTTACATCCATTTGGTAAGCCTTCTAATTGCTTTGTGCTATTATGGCTAAAACCATCTTGAATATATCAAGTCTTACAACTATTGCAAATATCTCATTATAATCAAATCTAGGTTGTGGAATAAAACCTTTTGCTACCGACTTTGCTTTATACTTTTCAAATTCTCCTTCTACATTGAACTTGATATTATAGACCCATTTGACTCCTATGTTATCTTTACCTTTAGGTAGATATACGAACTCCCATGTTTCATTTCTTTTAATAGAATCCATTTCTTCATCTATATCTTTGATCCAGTGATCTTTCTTAGCTACTTCTTAAAAATATACTAGATCATAAGAGAAAAAAGAAAATTTTGAATATAAACCTAAATTATCTTCTCCTTGATCATAAATTTCTTTCACACTTTTTATCTTCTTACCTTTATACCTTGATCTTAATGAGGAAAGTACATGATCTGATCCATTACTTCCTTGGGGATTGGGATTTACATGCATTGAGATTCACCTAGGAAAATATTCCTTGGTGTTCCTATCTCTATTGAATTACCTCCTTCTATATTTCTTATTGGAGTACCTATTGCTTGTGAACTTGGATGTCAACTTGGATAGCCACATTGCACACCTTTTTCTTTTTATTCTTCTTCTTCTTGAGTTATTCATGCTCCAATTGTAATTTTTATGTCAATACTTCCATCCTAAGCTTCCTCTTCTTTGAATTCAACATTTCTACTAATGATTACCTTCTTAGTAATGGGATTTTAAAACTTATAAGCTTTTGATTGCTCACTATAACCAATAAAAATACATTTTCAGCTCAATCATCCAACTTTATCCTTATTTCTTATCGCACATGTGCATACACCACACATCCAAAAACTCTTAACTGAGATACACTATAGATTTTTGCCACTCCATGCTACATGTGGAATTTTATCCTTAACAATATTTGTAGGACATATGTTCAGAATATAAATTGTACATGATATTGCTTCTACCCAATATTCATTAGACAAGTGCTTGGCCTTCAGCATTATCCTAGATATATCCATGATTTTCTGTGCTTCCTCTTTGCAAAACCATTCTGTTGTGGTGTGTATCTTATAGTAAACTACTTCTTAATTTCATGATACCTACAAAAATATAGAAACTCATTTGAAGTGTATTTACCACTTTTATCTAACTTGATTACCTTTATATATAAGTAACTTTATTTTTCAACCATTGCTTTGAACTCCTTGAATATTCTTAAGGCTTCAAACTTCTACTTGAGAAAATATATCCAAGTTTTCTTGCTAAAATCATCAATGAAAGGTAGAAAATATACACTTCCTCTTAATGTTGGATTTTTCATAGGTCCACATATATCAATGTGAATAATATCTAATGGTGCTTTTGCTTGGTAAGACATTCCTATTTGAAAACTTTTTGTGTTATTTTCTAAAAATAAAAATCTCACACGAACTCGATGGCTAATAATTTGTGATAATCCTCTCACCATCTGCTTCTTCTAAAATAAACTTAAACCTCCATAATGAATATGTCCATACCTTAGATTCCAAAACCATGTTGGATCTTATTGTCTTGAATTTTCACTATTGATTCTATGTGGGAACATTTGGTTCTTGGTCATCAAAATCTTTGCAATCAACATATCACATGGAAATATTTATAGTATAGTTCACACATTATCTTTGAATGATACTCTAGTAACCTTTTTGTATAAGTTTCCAAACACTCATGATATTATGCTTCAATCTTGGCATAAAATAAACATCTAGAATATACTTTATTTCACCCTATTTTGTGAAAATTTTAATCACACCTTTACCCATCATTGATACTATATTATCATTTCCTAGCTTGAATTATGACTTCATAGAACTATCTAAGCTTGCAAACACATCTATTTTTTCTATCACATGATTACTGCATTCACTATCTAAAAGTCAAATATCACTAGAACACTCTTGAAAAACATGACATGGAATTAATAATGACTCAGAACTACTTTCAGTTCCATCTATTTTTTTAAATATTTTTCTTACCCTAATTTGATTGATTGTTCTAGCACTCATATAGATAATGAACAAAATTCTTGCAATAATGACATTGAACATTATATTTATCATACCTCTAAAAATGTTGATGAGACTAGTTGTGCCCTTTTAAACTATGAGTATTGAAATTTTGATTTGTCATTTCACCTTGATTTGGACTAATCCTTCCAACTCTTTGATTATTTTTTCTACCTCTACCTTTGAATTTAAATCTTCCTCTTCCTCTAGCTTTGATGAATAAAACCTATGATTTAAAATCATTATCTAAAGAGTAAGTAGTGTTCATTTTCACTCTAGATTTATGAGAAAATAGAGACCCTATTAACTCCTCTACATATAGTTGTGTTATATCATTATATTCTTCCATAAAAATAAAAATATAATCAAACTTATGAAGTAGACTCCTAATAATATTTTACACAACCATTTGAACATGTATTTTTCTCCATGTGATCTGATTTGATTAACTACATTTATGAGTTGACTAAAAACTTCATCTATAGACTTAGAATATTTCATCTGCACATTCTCAAATATTATCCTAAGAGATTTCAATTTATTTACATTTACTTTTGTGGTTCCCTGATACATTATTTCTATAATATCTCATGCCCTCTTGGATCTAGTTGTTGCTACAACCCTAAGAAAAATAGACTCATTCATTGCTTATTGAATAAAAATAGGGCTTTTTAAACCTTATTCTTGTTTTATCTAAGAAGGTCCTTCTCTAATTGTGTCAAATCTTGATAAGTTATCTGAACTCCATGCTCTATGAATCTATTCAACAGTATATTCAATACATCTTGTGAACAAAACAACGTTTTCAAATTGATAGACCAAAAATATTAATTTTTACCTGTAAAAGTTAGAATTTGAGGTTAAGTGATAATGTTTTTCATTACCATGATTTTATATTATGATGAAATTATATAACCTTCATTAAACTTTGATAACAACTTTCTTATTTCACCCCTTTTAAATTAAAATTCTACTCTACACTTTATTATTTTATCTTATGCTCAGTCAGTTAGATTTTTCTTGGTTGCTCTAGTTTCTTTGTTTTCTTTTGATAGCCTTACAATATTCAAACTGGGTAATATTTTTTATTTTACTTTTGTATTTTTTTCTACCTTTTTATTGATTGCACCTCCTTGGTTCTCCCACTATCTCCTCTTTTATCTATTTTTGGCTCTTCAACCTCTTCCCGGTATTTTCTCAAACACCTAGATTCCATTATTCAAACACTCCTACTGGGCTAGGACTTATTATCTTCCTTATCTATCACACATGGATCTAATACCATAGTGAAGAATAAAATAAAACTAAAAAAAAATAGACAATAGAAATCTACAACTTTTTTTTATTCAACTCTTTTTGATTCAATTCGGTTGCAAAGTGCCTCTCTTGAATAGATGACTATGAATAAGAATACATAATAAATAAATAAAACTTTAGAAAAAAATTAAGAAAAGAAAAATTAATATTTAAAATAAAAATAATAATTCTATGCAATGGAAGCTTCTGATTTAAAACATGTTTTTAAAACTATCGAGATAAAATAATTTTTAATAAAAAATTGTTATTATATAGGGTAATGTTTTATTTGGTATATTACATGACTATAGATCCAAAATGGATCAAAGATATGGAATGGTAAAGGCTTTTGAACATCATACATGGAGTATCTTTCATGCTTCTATATCTGCATGAACATTCTCAAGTGCGAACCATTCATCAAGGTATCAAAGCAAGCAATATTTTACTGAATGAAAAAAATGGAGCCAAGGATATTATATTTGGGCTTTCCAATATTGTTTACTTAAGATGAGACTCATGTTATAAATCAAATTATAGGAACATAGTAATAAGATTAGACTAACATTATCTCCATAAAAATATTAAGATTACCTTTATTCTCATTATAAACTCTCAAAAATTATTTTTTTGTGGCATAGTCATTTATGTTTTTTGATCTAACAATTTTTTTATTGGTTGTTGTAGTGGTTATATCAAACTATAATATCCTATGCATGGATAACTATCTATAAAACATAATGTCTATAGTTTTAGTTCCATGCTTTTATAAATTATGTGTGAAATAAATAACACTGATATTAAATTGTCCATCAAATTTCAAAGTTTGTTAGAGATGATTAGATAAAAAAATTGTCATTTTGATATAGATGTATCCCTAAATCTTATATATATATATATATATATATATATATATATATATATATATATATATATATATATATATATATATATATATATATATATATATTATGAATATGAGTATACATTGTTCTTATCTAGGCATGGATATCTAACAAAAGAGGAAAAAATATGTATGTGATCAAAAAATCAATACTTGAAAGTTGTGTTCATGTGGCTCTTTTATGCACACAAGTAGATGCATCCATTCCCCCACCCATGTCTACATTATATGTAATGCTTTCGAACCTTTTGATGTGTAATTTATCAAATCCCACAAAGCCATATTTCATGGGTATTTCTCATAATGATGTTCCTCCACATAAAGATACATCTATAATAGGAGGCATAAATTCTACCACTATGTCATCAGAATATGATTCATCTACCACTATTTTCATCACACTACCTATCAATGATGTTTTTGTTACCAACTTGGAAACCAGATAAACCCATAGAGTCATTACCTTTATATAATGGGTTTTTAATTCTTTGTAGATTGAGCACAATAGATAAACACACTCCTTTTTTATTAACAAGTGTCTTAGTTGTGAATCTTAATAAGTTTATTTTCTCATTTTTTTAATAAGATAAAAAAATACCTTACTTGAAATTTTAATATATATTTTATAAATAACATTTGAAAACTATTATACGCCATATGAGTTGTCACTATTTTCTACATAGAGTGACAATAATTCTTTTTAAGTTTATTTTTGTTTTATTTGTGGATGTATTTGAAACTCTTCTTATGTACGGTGGGACACTCAAAAATTTGGTGAAAATTAGCTATGTACAACCTAGGACTAGTATCTCAATCAACTTTAAGGGCTAGGATGTCATGTAAATAGAGATCAAAGCTGGGGTGGAATATAGACACCTAAATCCAAGCTCCTTTTCCAAATCTATCTCTCACAAGAGAGCTCCAAGAGTGGATCCCAAACCTATCAAACATGCATCTTCTAACTTGATTGTGATCTTAAATGAGGATTCCAAAGAAGTGCTCAGATTAGAAGAATACCTCTCAGCTAAAGGTGTCATCTAAAAGTTTGTGGATCACTAACCAAAACTTTAAGGTCTCCATGCTTGGAACTCAAAGCATTAGTAACCCCTCCAAACAAATAATATTGATATATAACCTTGTGCAGAAATCATCTTGATTATTATTTTTTGATATATTGAGAACAAGGAAAAGATCCAAAATCAATTTTAGAGCTTCAAATGAATAAATAATGAAAATCTGATTCATCATCAATAATCTCACTATGATAAAAATTAATAGAATTTCTCTAGGTCATATAAAGTGTATGTTGTGTATAAGTACCAATAATATATTATAATGGGTTCCCATAATATGGTGAATTAAGATGTGCATTATATTCTATTTTTACTTTTTGTTCATTTTTAGAATGATCTCGCAAAGGATTTTTGAATATATTATGATTTAAGTGATCACTAGGTTGTGACCTTGATTCCTATAGAGGATCATCAAATGTAATTTTTTTAAATAGATAAGGTCTTGGACCTTATGATTTAAGTAAAAAAAAATTTCATATAATTCATGGGGCCTTGCTAATAGTCACAATAAGCATTGGCATCATATATTTTGGATAGAGGTTAACTCATATCAACCTCTATAAGACAAGAGCAAGATATGAGCTAACACTCCACAAGATTCAAAAGTAATTAAGTTGAAGACTTAGGTAAGTGTGTAAAATATCTCCTTGGTGTATTGGATAAGATAATTTAATTAGGTTTTTATAACACTTCATTAACTACATGTTATTTCCTTTCTAGGTTATGTAGGTTTCACCTTATAACTTGAATTGATAGTGAAAATGGTATTTGATGTAATCAGTGCATCTAATACATACCTAAGTTTATTCAATGAGATAATTTTTATTTCAAGTTCATGAACAATATGACACAAGTCATCCAAATATCTAATTCTTTTCAAAACACTAGACTCATGTAATGGGTCAAACAAAATATATTTGAAGATGTCTTAAATCTATTTACCTACAATTGAATTGGTCATTTTAGCCAAAATGATTTTGTAGCTTAAGACATATTCATTGATAGGTTCATTACTTCCTTATTTTATCTTTGAAATTTGGGCATAAGAAACCCATTCGATAATGTTGAAAGAGAAGTGTGATAAAAAAATTATCTATAAGAGGTTTGAATTATTTAACTTTTAAGGCTGGTAAGTCATAGAACCATCTTAGAGAATAGTCCTTAAGGTTCCTTAAAAATAGTTTAGTCAAAATTTTATCATTGGAGTAATAATAAAGGCATGCCACATATAAAGATACAATAAATGATTCAAGATCACCCTCGACATCATAAAATGTGAACTTAGGTGAAACAGTAGTAGTTGGCAAGGAATTCAAATATACTTCAAGCATAAGAGGGTTATGCAAAACATTTTGTGAATAAATAACATAAGGTGAATTCATATGATTTTGTTCATTATTTTAAACCTTAACTTATAAAATATTTATATTTTTGAAAATATCTTGCACATATTGTTTACAAAGACCTCTAAAGTTTGAGAATTTACCAAAGAAGGTATACCCATAGTTTTTTTTTGATATAGGTAATGAAACTGATAATTGAATGATGCATTTATTTTTCCCATGTAAAATGTCATAATAGTAGTAATTATTTTAGGGGAAGGTGGTGTATAATACATATCCCATATTCCCATTAGGAGTATTAAGTAGATATGTGCTCAAGGGGAGGGTTATTAGTATATGGGGATGTCCTATAGCTATAATAACATGATCAATAGATAGACCTGGTTGCTCATCTATGTTCTTATATATTTTAGTTTAAAATATGGTTATTAGGGTTTCATCAAGGTGTCACATGTTTTTCTGGATACATTACTGAAACATAACAAGAGATTATACTTGATTTTGGTCTATTTATTCATTTTCATTGTTTTTAATAGGTTCATCATTTTCATGATCAAAATCAACTTCTAGGATAAACTCTTCAATAATCAATTCAATCACATTAGTAACATATTCAATAGGTATAGGATTGGTTACTTTATTGATTTGATTCATCTTATGTGGATAACGGGGAAGCTCTAGGTGTTGGATAGGAACACTAACTAATCTAGGGCTATGGCTAGACTACATACAAATGATAGAATGAATCTATAAAAATAAAAAAATGAAAAAGATCAGAAGGCTGAGTACCCTAGGATAAGCTAGGGTTTACATAAAGAGATGGCATCACTAAAATTGTAACCCTTAATTGAAATAAGTATGTATGGGAGTTACCTATAGGGATAATAATATAAAAATGAATAAGCGCAAAGGTGAGAAATAGATCTATAATAGGAAAATTAATTTGAAAACTTAGATAAAAAATATTTTATATTTATAATACTAACATATGTCAAAACTAAAAAGTATATCTATTAATTGATATTCAAAAAAATATTTAAAATAAGGGTATTTAGCTACTTTACTATCCACATGCAGATCTAAGATGAATCGAGATGGAAGTAGACTAGATCAGGGTTCTATAATAGTTGGTGAAATGTTATTTTTTTCATTTTATGATCTTAGACACTTGCATCTAATTTGAATAATTATATCAAAGTTGGTTTTTGAGTTGGACATAGGTGTCCTATAAATAATAGTGATTAGATCAAGATGTAAACACATAGGGCCTTTTGGGTTTTCTATCACCTTTATTATAATGTGTACATATCATGTGCACATGTTGTCACTCTTTATCAAATGATAAAACCCTAGCTTCCTCACCCCTAAAGTGACTTTTGGAAAATGGGTTGGTGGGCATATGATGTCAATCTTCTCTAAGGACCCCTCTATTAACTAGTTTTGCCTATATAGCCAATACTAAGAAGAGGGATATAGACTTATGTAGTTATCCCCTACATGTTGGCTTATGATTACATAAATATGAAATATTGATAATCAAGCACATATAGTTACCTAAATTCTTGTTGTAATTTAACTCTTTAAGGACTAAATATGTTAGAGGTACAATCACTGAGAGGGGGGGGCGGTGAATTAGTGAGCTTGGATATTTCAATCTCAATTTCAATCCTTTCAAACTATTAAACAATCAATATATATCAACTTAATCAAAAAACATTAACAAGAGATCTCATTCATTCAATGCATACACAATATTAAACACATGACATATAATTCCTATGGGAAACCCTCATGGGGAATAAAACCCACTCTCGAGCTTACAACACAAGGACTACTGTCCTATAAGAAATTACAAATAAGAGACTATTCAAATCTTTTAGACTATAAATCTTGATCAAGTCATTTAGGTCAAACATTTTTAGTGAAACACCTATTTCACAAGGAAAAATTGCCGCTAAGAAAGATCAATTCCTTTAGACCCTCCTTTGAACACCTTCACCTTAGAACTGATGTATTCAATACCTGATGATGGATCTTTATTTATCTAACCATCACAAAAACTCACTCTTTATCTCATATAATCCTCTCACATAGGCATGTAACAATCTCTCTCCTTAATTACTCAAACTATCTTCATATGCACACTTAGACCTCTTTACATATCCTCAACCTATAAAAGCACTCTCCTTTGCTCCACAACTCTCACTTGCACACCTTGAACTAATATTATAAATTCCTATAAACCAACACATTTAGTCTCACCATTTATAGATAAATCATGAATTAACAAGATCACAATCTTTCCAGGTCACACTTACGTAATATCCACTCTCAAATAGGCCTAAGTCACTTTCAGGGCCAATGATGTTAGAGTGGAACATATAAACACTTTCCAAATGAATAGGTCCACTTTAAATTACCCCTTAATCATCCTCAAATTATTATAGTCATCATTTCACTCTTCTGTGCAAGCTCAATCAACTCAAACAATAGCCTTGTTCATAAGGACACCATGAATGAATACATAATCAACTTTGAACATTTATAAATTTGATTGTATACATAATTAAACATTAAAATTTTTATTTCTATATGTAGATTGGATTCCTCTATAAAAATATTTTTACTTCATGGTCAAATTCTACCTAGATCAAAAGTTATGGTCCAAAAACCACATACTAGTTTTTTCCTTTGTTAAATTTAAATTTTCAAATGCAAATGATCACAATCAAAAATCAAACAGCATGATTGTATCTCATGTCATTTATAATTCATATTTATTTTTAACCTTATATCTAATTTTATCTTCAATTCATATAGTACCAATGCCCAAATGTTAAAATTTTGAACAAGTTAACCTCATCTCGTACAATCTAGAAATTTTGACTACATACGCTCTGTCAATATCTTTAAGATTGTCCTTACTTTAGTCATGATAAATAGATGTTACTTTAACCTATTGAATTTATTTCACACCACTTATCTTAATTATTATGAACATCCACTCTCCATTGATCCTAGAATAAGCTTGATCTTTATCTCTGCTTAGCATTAAACTTTGAACACTTTGACCTCTTTGACTTGTTGCACACCATAGATCTAGATGTATGAACTCCTATGCATCATCGATAATTACACATTAGTAAGTTACTTATCAATATTTTTTTACCGTTTTATCAATCTATATGATCCCCCATGAGATGTATGATCTCCATTTGGTCTTGGTCTTTATCCTTGCTCAAAAAAGACTAAGTATAAGAACCATTGCTTATCTACCTATAAGTCCAAATTTGGACCAACATATCTTTTACCTCGCTCACTCGCATGATATAAAATTTAGTGAAAATTAACTAGGCACAAAATTGAAAAAACCCATGTAACCATTTACATCTAAAACCTCCATACGTGTGAATTATAACATCATCAACATGCTTACTCAGCTCTATTTGAACATAGAAAATACTTTCAAAATGCCAGAGATCCAAAATTTGCACCCACATATCTTTGAATGCATTTATGTGCATGACATGATATTTATCACATAAAAACTATGGACCAATGTGATCATAATCATATGACCAATTGGCCTTGACTCATCCACATGTGGTAATGGTGATGTCAGCAAACTGCCTGCTCATATTTTTTGGACACTAGGCCTAACATGTCTAAATGAAAATAATGATCAACCAAATGAAGTCCACTCATGTAAATAAGCATTAAAATAATTTTTTACTTCTTATAGGACCCTTTTATCATGCTCAAAACACCATACTCATCCTTCAACATGTTAGCCATGCCAAAATTGAAGATCAACTAAGCTAACTTCAAGCAGACTAGGACAAGCACATTACAAACTTTGTCATTGTCACTTAGGGTATCAAAACACTTCATCCACTCACCAAGACACCTCCATGACATTATTTACAACTCTCCTAAAATTTTCCCATTTATCATTGATGTTAACACACATCATACATCTCACATTCCTTCTCTCTCTTCAATCACTCTCACAATAGGAAATTTCTCCCCTGTTAACAAAATGACAAAGTGGGCACTAACTAATCTTGAGGAGCTAAAAATATCATACAATAGGAGTAGACCATCTTATGAAAATAGTAAAAATTCCCCCTTACTTTGATCCTACCTCTTCTTGCCTTGACAACTTCCTTTTGCTCCATGCCAATACTCTCTTCAACCAAACACTACAATTAATGAAGAAACAACACACAAGAATATTAAAATATAATAGAATTCACCATGAAACATCTGATATGGACTCACCCTATGATTTATAATCAATTTCATCTTCTAAGTGTCTTTAGATCTCCATACACCATGAAGAATCACCATAGAAGCTCACTGGCCTTCTCTCTCAAACCACCTCAAGGATAACCAAAATAACTTCATGCCACACAAAAAATAAGAAACATGATCTAAAACAACCTGATAAATCACCTTGAAAAACTCATACCTTTCTCTTTTGGAAAAAATGAATAAAAATCACATCTTCAAGACTAGGCTTGTCTAGACTCCTTGTAGCCCTACCTAAAACTTGCAAAGCCCACAAATTTTAGTAGACACATCATAAAGAACCAAAACATCATATCTAGATATTTCTCATATGACCACTAAATATACTAATTTACATCACTTAGGTCATCCTCTATAACATACTCCCTTTACAAACCTACTACCCAATCAGGTATCCAACATGACAAAATACTTAAATAACTTGGAAACCACAAACCTTTAAATATTTATGAAACATGATTTGAAAACCCATTTGGACCATTCAAATTATTAATAATCCTCATACCTCAAATCATAAGTCAAGCCACTTTTATAGCATAGCCCAAAACCCTAGAATCTCAAAACAAGAAGAGTCAACAAACTACCTTCTGGTCAATGCTCACTTATGAAACTTCTTGGACACCTGGAAATAACCATTGCAAAATTTTGGACCAAGTTTTGATCTTCCACATATTTGGAAATCCATACATTCTATAACCCATTGTAAGACCTGCATACTCTTAAGCACAAACTGGGAACTCAAGAGCAAACATAATCTCTAATTTGACTTCATCAACTCTTCAGACCATAAAACCACCTAGAGCATGCTAGAATAAGACCAATAGACATTTTTATGAAAAAATAACATCTTGAAAAAACATAAATATTCTTGTACCACTTGAAAATGTTTAATCTAACCCTAAAAATTGACCAAAAATAGCTATGACATCACTCTGACATCACCACAACATCTCTTCCACTTGGACATACCCGATTTAACTAAAAACACTCATCTCTATCCTTCTAGGATCATCTGAAGAACTCTATAGCATATTTTTCTTCTCCACTTGAAATTAGTCTCTTAAGAAGCATAGATAGAGACATCCTTTACACCAAAATGCTCTTTAGAACAAAGTTAAGCCAGGAGTGGCCCACAACTCCTCAATAACCACTAGAATCCTCTTGTATCTATAAGATTTATGAATTTTGTTTTCCTTCTTATTAGTTTGAACTATGACAACTAGTTCCTTTTATATATCACTCTCCTTCTCTTCTAAGATAGAATTGACAACACACAGAGAAACAATAGAATCTTGACATACCTTTTAATTTTAAGAATCCACCTTACAGTTAGGAACCTTATCACTAGGCACTGATAATTGATGTTTTTTGTATGATACATGCTCAACAATATCAGGATGTTCACTAGGATCCAAATCATTGCATAACTATCCTCAACCAATACCTTGGTCTTCCCCTTGAGCTTGGTCTCTTCATTCTCAACATGAGTAGACAATGAGACCTTTTGGAACTCTTCAAATTATGAAGTATTCTCCACCATAAATAATAGATTACTTGGAATTGAAGACATGTCATGACTCACCTTTGGTTTCCAAGAGATAAATTTCTTTTTTCCTTGCACTCTTAGAGCCTGATTGAATTTATTTTGACTTAATGGCCTTTGCTTTCAAAATCTAGCAATGTGACCTCTCTATTCATAGTTATAGGAAACCATTCTCCTTGATAGAAACTTAGCTTGTCTTACCTTGTTGAGATTTTTTTTTGAAAAGTGTCCCACATCATGATAGTTGAAGCACTCAATCTTGATCATACCTTTTGATTTATTTCCCCTATCATAGTTCCAATCAAATTCATTTCTAACAGGGCTTTTACATTCTCTAGATCTATGCACAAACTAATTATAATTATAATAGTAACCATTAAATTTTGAATACCCCATAGAATTTGGTTTTCTAATCTATTTTGTATTCATTCTACCACTACCTTTATTCCTTGTCTGATGATTTTTCTTCAAAGGTTGATTGTCCTTGTTCACATTAGTCTTCATCTTGTCTTGAGTTGCAATCTCTAGTTCTTCTTTGTATCCAAGACCAGTCTTATCATTTGCATGATTCTAATCATTTAAAATATTGTCTAGATCACTTGAGCTATTTTAAAATCCTAAAAATGAATTCACCTTACTAGATGTCTTCTCTAACTTAGATCTCAATTACTCATTTTCAATTACATACCTTGAACATTCATATTCTTTAGATTTCAGGCTTGTAGATAGGACTTCCAATTGATAATTGAGATGCTTGACTATATTTTCATGCTCCTTGGTGTTTTATGTATTTTTTATTTATACATATTAAATTTTTCCTCATAGTATTTGAGTCTATATATCATCTTCTTATTTATCTTCTTCTCAATCTTTAGTTCTTCATGAGCATTTGTCAATATAGTCTCATAGTCCACCTAATATTCATCATATTTTGAATGACTCCATGTAGTCTCATTTTTTATGTGAGCAACTACATTCCTTAGCCATGAAAAAATATTCATCTTCAATAGGACCATCATCTTCATGATCATAATCTAAGTCACTAACTTCACTCTCATCTGATGAGTTACAATCTTCTTTGGTGTAAGAGACTCTTGTTGTTCTTGAAGTACTTCTTGTTTCCAAAGCTTCTAAATCCCTTTTTTATTTTATCAAACCTAAATTATCTCTTTCCATAATCATGATCTTCATCACCATGTTTATTATACTTATGAGGGAACTTATTAGTAAAATGTCTTACTTCTCCACAATTGAAGAATTTGAGGGGTAATTTATCCTTATACTTGACTGAACATGTTTTCAATTTACTTTAAATTAAATAAATTAGTTAATCCTCATCTATATCAAAAATTTCATCCTCCTTGAGTTTCTTACCTTGGAAATTATTCTTTGGCTTCATCTTGATCTTGAGTGTTGCTTTCTTCTTTGGTTGTATATCATCATTATTCCTCATCTCATATGTAGTAAGAGTACAATCCAATTGATCCATCTTCAACTAAGTAAGATCATGACTTTCTTCTATAACAGATACTTTTGGATCAAACTTGAGGGATAGAGACCTTAATACCTTTTGAACAATAGTAGCCTCTTCAAGTTTCTCTCCAAGACCTATGTTGATGTTCATAATATCATCAAATATCTATAGAAAGGATAGCATAGAATATTCTTCATTCATATTGAGACTCTTAAATTGTCTTATGTGAGTATACAACTTAGCAAACTTGACCTTTGAATATCCTTCATAAATGATTTGCATTTTATCCCATAGCTCTTTAGTAGATTTATAATATATTACCTCAGTGAACTTAGTCTTTGTAAGACCATAGGTTATGGCATTCATTTCCTTAGAATTATTCTCAAATAGATTTTTGTCTACAACACTAGATAGAGGAGTAGTAAGAACAACATAGCCATCCACAATAGATTTTCATACATCAAACCTTAGGGACATAATGTATGGCATTGACATTTCACTCTAAAATTCATAATTAGATCCATTAAAAATTGGTGTTTGCTTAGTAGAGAAACCTCCTTTATGACTACCCATATTGTACCTTGGATCACGTTCAAGTTGTCAATCCTTTACCAAAGGACCTTCTCTAATACCAAATGTTAGAGGTGTAATCATTGAATGGGGGCGGGGGGGGGGGGGTGAATCAGTGAGCCCAAATATTTCAATATCAATTGTAGTCCTTTTAAACTATTAAAAAATCAACATAAATAAACTTGATCAAGCAACGTTAACAAGAGATCTCATTCATTCAATGTATACACAATTTTAAACACATAAATCATAATTCCTTTGGGAAAACCTAATAGGGAATAAAACCCACTCTCAAGCTTGAAACACATGGACTACTATCCTATAATAAAATGAAAACAAGAGACTGGTCAAGTCCTTTATATCAAAGGTCTTTAAAACACCTATTTCACAAAGAGAAATTGCCCCTAAGAAAGATTTACTCCTTTAGACCCTCTTTTGAACACCTTCACCTTAGAACTGATGCCTTCAACACCTAATGATGGATCTATATTTATCTAACCACTACAGAAACTCACTCTTTATCTCATACAGGCCTATCACATAGGCATGCCACAATCTCTCTCCTTCTTCATTCAAACTTTCCTCATAAACAAACTCAGACCTCTTTGTATATCCTCAACCTGTAAGAGTACTTTCCTTTGCTCCACAACTCTCACATGCACACCTTATACTAGTCATACACATTCCTAGAAACCAACACATTTATCCTCACCATTTAGAGAGGAATCATGAATTAAAAGGATCATAATATATCCATGTTGAACACAAAACATGCCTTCACCCTTAAGGCATCTCACATGTGTCACACTTAAGTAAAATATACTTTCAAATAGGCCTACAAGACTTTTAAGTCTTATAGAGACCCATTCATCTCTTTGACACTTATTCAATCAAATTAAAACATAGGAATACTTTCCAAATGCATAGGTCCACTCTACATGATCCCTTAGTCATCCTTAAATACTTAACAGTCATCATTGCACTCTTTTGTGCAAGCTCAATGAACTCAAACAATAGCCTTATTTAGATGGACACCATGAATTAATATATAGACAACTTTTAACATTTATAAATTTGACTATAGACATAATTATACCTTTATATTTATATTTTTATATGAATCTCTAAGTCCTTTACAAATTATATTTTTATTGCATGCTCAAATTCTACCTGGATTTAAAGTTATGGTCCAAAAACCACAAACTGGCTTTTTCCTTTGTTAAATTCAAAATTTCAATTACAAACAGTCACAGTTAAACATTGAACACCATGATTTCATCTCATGTCCTTGATTCTTCAGATTGAGTGCACACCGTTAATCTAATTTGATCTTTAATGCATATAGCACCAATTCTCAAATGTTAAATATTGAACATGTTTACCTCATCTCGTGTAATCTAGAAATTTTGACTACATATGCTCCATTGATCTCTTAAAGATTATCCTTGATTTAGTCATGATAGATAGATGTTAATTTAACCTCTTGAGTTTATTACACATAATTGATATCCATTAGTATGAATATCCACTCATAATTATTCCTTGAAGAATCTCAATCTTTATCTCTACTCAATGTTAAACTTCGAACACTTTGACCTCTTTGACTTGTTGCACATCATAGGTCTAGATGTACAAACTCCTATGTGCCATCTATCTTTTTAGATTATTTAGGTTATTATCAATATATGTGTACCATTAGATCAATCGGTACAATCACCTTTGAGCTTTAAGATCTCCATTTATTCTTGGTATTTATCCTTGCTCAAAAAAGACTAAGTATAAGAACCTTTGCTTATCTACCTGGAAGTCTAACTTTGGACTAACATATTTTTTTACCTTTCTCACTTGCATGATCTAAAATTTAGCAAAAATAAACTAGGCACAAACTAAACAAACTCATGTGACCATTTCCTCCTGAAACCTCCATGTATTTGAATGCTAACATCATCAACATGCTTACTTGGCTCTAGTTAAACATAGAAAATACTGTCAAAATACGTGAGAGGCCAACTTTGCACCCACTTATCTTTGAATAAGCTTATGAACATGATATAAGATTTAGTACATATCAATTAGGGACTAATTTGATAAAAACCGTATTACCAACTCCCCTTGACTCATCCACATGTTGAAATGGTGATATCGGCAAATTACCTACTAAGATTTTCTACCACTAGACACAACATGTCTAAATAAAAATAATGATTAACCAGATGAAATCCACTCATGTACACAAACATTCAAATAATTTTTGACTTATGATAGGACCCTTTTCTCATGTTTGAAACACCATACTCATCCCTAAACATATCTAACCATGCTAAAACTAAAGATCAACTAAGCCAACTTCAAGCACACTAGGATAAGCACATTACACACTTTGTCATTGTCATATAGGGTATCAAATCACTTCATCCACTCACCAGGACACCTCCATGACATCACCATGACATTATTGATAGCTCTCAAACAAATTTTTTATCAATAATGTCTTCTTTGGATGGCCTTGTAACCTTTTCTAAGTCTAATTTGATAGGAAAAGGATTTATTAGTCAAAAATTAGAATTTAAGGATTATTAAATGACTTAAACCATTCATTAATTTATTATAAAAGATAGAAAGTAGATTATAGATATTATCTTGACATGAATGCTTAAGAAATTTTAAGAAAGATTGTATTTAAAATTGTTTTAGGTCTACTCTCAGTCTATAGACATGAAATCGCCAATATATAAAATTATAGAGGTTATAAAATTTTAAAATCCCTTGAGTCACTTAAAACACCATATCTAGAACCTATATACAACATTTTATAATATTCAAATGTTAATTTCAAAATTTATTGGAGTTTTTGTAGATGAAACCCTAAACTCAAATTTTATAGACTATAGATGACCTAAGAGCTTAAATATGAAGTAATTTTGTATTTTTATGACTTTAAAAAGGTTATAATTCTTGAATCAATACCATTATATATTATTTCAACTCTTTGAAATGGTTTATAAACTTCAAAAATTATGAAAAGCTACAAATTATACCTTCTTTCCTAGATTATGTCATCAACTACCCTATTTCAAAACTTTGTAAACCTTGAGAAACATTAAAAACATATCAAAAAAGACTATATAAAATTAATATTAACTTATAAGGATTTAATTAAGTATGAGCTACAACCAAAATCTCAACAAAAGTCTCTTTTATTCAAATATCTTCAAAGACTAATACATAACTGGTACAAATTGTCTTCACACACCATTAACAACCATATATTCTCCTTTGTTTAACATCCAAATAATTATATAATATTATTTTTATCTTGTTTCACGCAACAAACATTACTCATCTGACCTAAGACTCATCAAACATGCTTTGTTTAGTCATAATACTACATTGATTTCATCTTTGCAAGATTTAAGATATGATTGGAAATATTTACGGTTGGTTTGAAGGTTAAAATACATTTACAACAAATAAATATACCTTAAATATGTATTAAGTCTCTTATAACATGCTAAAATACTTGTAACTTTTCAAAATAAATTCAAATTATTAATTTTTTCATTTTGGAGGGAAACCTAGAAATGGCTCTAAAGGACATATAAATTACTAATTAAGCTTGTAAAATGATTTTTATTGAGGTCACACAATTATTATAATTCTTAGTACCAAAAATAACCTAAATTAATTAATATTTACAATGTGCTTGCATCAAACTACCAAGGAACAATAAAATTATTCATGAGTTCCTACTCATTACTTCTTCAATACTAATACCATGCTTGACTATCTGTGAATCTGTCATCCAAGTATCACCTCAAGTGTATGGTTATTCCAATTTACCAAGTACTTAAATTAATCTTTATATTTTTTCTTCTTCACCACCTTCTTGTCTATAATGGTTTCAATCTGATCTAGTTGTGCTTTTAGTAGCTATTGCTCCCATTCGATGATTTGATCATCCTTATCTTCAAGTGAATTTTATCAGTTATCCTCTCCTGTAAAAGTATATAGGTCTACTTATACATTAAATATAGGTGATATTCTATGTCAAATGAAAGTTTCAATTCATAAGCATTAGCAAAAACGTTTCTTAAGACCTTACAAAATCCAATTTTTTTCATCTTCAACTTGTTGTATTCCTCCTTAGGGAATATTTATTTTATAATATAAGAAAACAATAAATCACATACTTCAAAATTCACTTCTTTAATTATCATATCGTCACTTCTTTTTTACTCATTTTAACTCAATTCTAGCTATCATCTGACTTTCTCATACAAGTCTTGTATAGGTGTAACAAAATTTTCACCTTCTCTACTTATTTTATCCTCCTTTTCCAAGTTTATCATCTCATAAAATGCCTTTTGTATGTATTCCCTACATATTTTTTAATTTTATATAAGCAATAATTCTATTTGTAAATTCAGTATATTCATATTCTTCTTGAGTTAGTGTTTGATCCCATTATTTAGGATGATCAGTTACCTAACTCTTAAGTATGTTTCCAAGAATCCTATTAATAAATTAAGTTTGACCATCAGTCTAAGGATGGTAAGTTGAGCTAAATATTAAATTTTTTCTCAAATTATTCCAAATATTTCTCCAAAAATGACCAACAAAATTAGTATCCTTGTCAGACATAATGCTTCGAGGAAGCTCGTACAATATCACTACTTCCATAAAGAGCAGGTTAGTAATATTGGTTTCATCACTTATTTTGGTACAATAAATAAAGTGTTCCATCTTAGAAAACATACAAAACATAAAATGAATAGAATAATTACCTTTTCATGTCTTTGGAAACCCAAGAATAAAGTTCATACTAACTGAATCACATGGCCTACTAAGAATAGGCAATAGATGATAGAGATATAAATTTTGACTTTGACCTTTAGATACTAACATATTCTAAAATTTTATGCAAACCTCTTCACATCAGCTTGTATCCCCAACCAATAATAATTTGAACTCAATTTGTCAAGTGTATTTTTTTGTCTAAAGTGTCCTACTAGGCTGCAATTATATTTTTATTTTTAGTAGATTATCTTTCATTGACCCTCTTGGTACGCATAGTTTACTACCCTTAAATAAAAATCCTTATTAAAGCATATAGCCCATACATAGACTCATATATCTATTTACTATATTCTCACATGCTTCATAGGCCCACTTTAAATCAATATCTTCTCTATATAATTTCTTTAATGCATCAAAACTCCTTGGGCATAAAGTAGTGCCTATATTTCTTCAAAACTTGGATAATAGCATAGAAATCTTGGTCATATGCTGATTACCTCTTATTTTCATCATTAATATTTTCACTGAAGTAGTCAATTGGTTTTCCTTTTTCAATCAAAATAACCCTTATAACAATCCCACTAGCATCACTCTCTACTTGAAACAACTTGGTAAAATTAGGTAAGGTTATTGTTGGTTATTTTATAATTTTTTATTTAAGAATTGAAAACTTATTTTAGTTACCTCAATCCATTAAATTTTATTTATGCTTCCTTTCATTGTTTATATTATTACAGGACAAATGCCACTAAAATTTCCTATATTTTTTTTTTCTAAAAACTAGCCAATCCATGAAAACTTCTTACCTCAAATAAACTTTTTAGAGTAGGATATTATATTATAGCTTTGACTTTATCTTTATTCATCTTCAAGCCCTCTTGGTAAATGAAAAATCCAAAATAAATCAATTATGTCTTCATGAAGGTATACTTCTTGATATTTATTAGCAACTTGTCTTATTGTAGCTTGTTTAACACCATTTTAAGGTGTTTGAGATGTTCTTCCTTTGATTGACTGTAAATCAGAATATCATCTAGGTTAAAAATAACAAATTTACATGTGATCACCTCATTCATGAGCCTTATGAAGGTTATTAAAGCATTAGTCAGTAAAAATGTCATTATAAGCCATTCATATAGTTTGTCATTAGTCTTAAAAGCTATATTTCATTCATATCCTTCTTTGATCCTAATCTAGTGATATACACTTTTCAAATCTATATAGGAGAAACATCTTGCACCACTTAAACAATCCATTATATCATAAATTCTAGTTAAAGAAAATCTATACATGAATGTGTTTTTTTTATGCCAATTGAATTGGTGCAAATTCTCCAACCTCCATCCTTATTAGGATTTAGAACCATTTTAATAATTTAAGGACTTGAACTTTCTCTAATTAGATATTTTTCCAATAATTATTTCACTTGTTTATTTATCTCCTCATTATCTCTTGGTTTCATCTTATATGATGCCTTATTTGGTAGATTGGATCCTAGAATGATATCTATGTGGTGACTAATGCTTCTCATTGGAGTTAGTTCATTAGGTAAGTCAATCACAATAATATCAACAAATTCATTCAATAATTTTTATATTTTTATAGGTAGATCAATCAATTTTATGTTTGTAACAACTGTTCTAGGCTTTCCAACCGATGCATAACTTACAAATTCCTTTTTTATTTATTTCAATAACTCTTTGTCGTTTTTTAGAAACACCTTAAGATTTTATTCTACCATTGTATTCTCATGTTTAATGGTATGAATTTGTGTTTATTTCCATCTTTCTCAAAAGTGTAGGTGTTGCTTCTTCCATCATGTATGGCTTTCCTATCAAATTACCAAGGTCTTCCTAATTTAATATGATAAACATCTAGAGGCATGACATCACAAAATATCTCATACTTGTAGCTACACATCTGAAACTCAACTTTACACTACTCATTTACCAAGGCATGGTTTCCTTTTTACAACCATGACAATTTATAAGGATCGGGGTGTGTTACACTTTTCAATCCTAAGTTATCAACCATTTATAAAGATATTATATTATAAGTGATTATACTATCAATAATCACATTGTGATAATTACATTTTAAATCACAAGTGGTTTAAAATAAACTCTTCCTTTGTGTAGGATCCTTGATCTCCTTGTTAGGCTTGAATAACACTCTCATTGTGAGAAAAGATTTTCCAAATTTAGGTGCATCTTCATGAGAAGGTGATACCACACTCTCCTCATTGGTTTGAATAATTTGAGCACCAATTTAGTTTTTGAAATATTTTTTTGGCATTCATAACATCTATGCAAATACTTATTGCATTTGAAACACTTACCTTCAAAGCCTCTTCATCTTCATCTAGTGAATGGTATCCTTCCTCTTAATGACTAACGACCTAATTTGGTTTGACCTTTGTTTTTTGAATTTCTTTCTTCTTCGTTATGGATCTGTAGCTGAATCCTTATGCCATGTTATCCTCTACCTCCAAAATTTCTACCTATATCTCTGAAATGTTGAGTCTACTTCTTGTATAATTTATCCTCTCCTTTAAGGGAAAATTGGCATGCTTCCTCAATTGATATTGGTGATAGAAGGTTGATTTCATATTTAATGTTAAACCTTAATGGATTGATGTGTTTATCCAAATTTTTAACATTTTATTATAGATGTCCTACTCTAATGGCTAGCTTTTAGAACTCCCCTTTGTAGTCCTTGAATGTCATTTCTTTTTGCCTTAAATTTTGAATAGTATTAAAGAGATTAGTTTGATTGTATTTTGGCATGAATTTACCCTTCAACTTGGACACCATTCTACCCCAACTCTTTATCTTTGGTTTACCTTTCCATCTTCCCTCATCTTGAAATTCATCCAACCATAAGGATGTGTGGCATTTAAATATATTAATAGTAAACTTTACCTTTTTTCATCTATGCCTTCATACTAAAAATATTTGTGCATGGAACTGATCTAATCAACCATCTCCTCTATATTCATATTACCTTCATACATAGGTACTTATAACTTGGACTTAGAGATAACCCCCAATTTCTCTAATCAATCTCTATTTTAGTCTTTCTTATCCATCTTCTTCTTTTTCTTCACATTTTTATTCAAACCACTCTTCTTCTTCTCTATCACTAACACCTCCCATGTCAATTCATCTTCTATGCACAATCTCCATTTCCTACAAACAAGATTGAATATTTCTCATTTATCCAAGAAAAATTATTTGAGTAAGTTGTCTCCTCTAACCTCATCTACCTCTCACTATAACTTCCTTATTTAAAAGCTTCATTCATATCTTGTCAATTAAATATTGTGATCCTTTAAAATTGAGACAACCTAAACTATGCTCTGATACCAACAATCATGTAATGGAAGTTTTCAAGGCCTAATATTCATCAATATTATCTTCTTTGTATGGGATTCTAACCTTTTATTGGTTTAATTTGTTGGGAGAAGTAATTATTAGTGCAATCTCATACTTGAAGGATTCTTAAATGATTTAAAACATTCAATCATATTGATTTAACTTTTAATGGATTTATGGAATATAAAACATAGGTTACTAATGTTCTAGAATAATAAATAAGGGAATAAATATATCAATATCAATAGCCACTAATATGTAAAATAATCAATTTAGTTGGTTATTCTATAAATATAAAATTAATTAAAAGAGATGTACTTATCTATAAACTGACTAAGACGAACAAGTGATAAGCTAAAAACTAGTATATGAACTATTCAAGGTGTCATGAATAGGAACTAAGAGTCAAAAACCCTCCTGGAAAATAACACAATACTTTGGATAGTATTGTACCATGTTAGTGTCCTTTGTGCCATGGTAATTTCCTTTTCCAAGTAAGAATAATAAACTTCTACGTGTACCTTTGCCTAGTTATTGGGAGTCTTTGCCTATATGCATGGATGTTGATTCATTGTATGTTCCCTATTTTGACATATTTCAATCCCAAACCCTAGTATTCCATGTTTATTAGGTTATTTAAGTATCACAGGTATAAAATGAGTGGTGTTAACAGGGTAGGATAGATGTGACCTCAACACCCCATGCATTGAGCATTGCTTACATACCAATACCTCGAAAGGGGATCAAGCCTCATATAGTTCTCCCAATCTAAGTGCATGTGAATGCTACTATGAGTTTTAGTTTGAGTGATTTGAGTGTGACTTGAGACTATAAATTTGAGTAATCTGAGCTCTAGGCTATTTTATATGGGTGTATAAAGGAGTATGGTAGAGTTGGAATCAAAGACCTTAATTTGCACAACTATTTCAAATTTTGTTTGTGAGTATTTGCATCTTATTTCCATATAGTGGAAAAGTGATTTAAAGTGGTCTTTATATAGAATTTTAGTGCTTTTCAAGATGTGAAAGAGGTCTAGGCCAACCCTAGGAGTGATTTGAGGAATGGAAATATATCTGTCGGGGGAGTAAAAAGAAAGGGAACATTAGTCATGCCTTTGGTCAATAACATCATGCACTATAATCCAAAGGACCACGTTAGTGTCTAAGTGCAAGGAATAGGTAGAAATGAGACCTATGTCCCTAGGTGTTGGCTTAGTTCTACTTTTGTTATAATTTATAATAGGTTGGACTTGCACAAAATATATAAAATGATTAAGAGAGGACCTAGGATAGGTCTAGGGATAAGTTAAGGATAATGTGGTCTCAAATGACACTCATTACACTCAAACGAAATTTTATATTACCATATTTGGCCCCCATTTATTTAATAAATACAAAAATGTGAAATGACTAGTATAAAGGAAAACAAACATACTTATACATACCTAAGAGGTGAATCCCATGAATTTGGGTCTAAGTTTGTGAAGCATGATCCATTGTCTGTCTTGAAAATGAAACGTGAATGGATTAGTCCTTACTTAAGAAACACCTTTATCAAAAGATAAAATTGAGTAATGATATGATAAATATAAAATGAATGAATACATCTTGTTGGGTACATGAACCAATGAAAAAACCTAGTGACATCCTTTATGTGCCTATAGATGGTGATCAAATAATGAATAACTTGGATTGGATTGATGGATTGTTCAACCCTCATGTGTGGGTTGCTCAAGAACTCAAGCTAACCTTGAATCCATCATTTCCCACCCTTGCTCGATGGATCATAATTTATGAATAATTTTTATTGGACTAATGGTTTGTCTAACCCTCCTATGTAGGTAGCTCAATAACTCTAGTAGGTTATGACTCCATCATTTCCTACCTATGTGTAGTAGATGCATCTAGAACAAAAATTATGCAATGCAACTAAAGTTGTGTGATGTAAATAAAAATGTGTAGGATGGCTCTAGGGCCACTCAAAAACTTTGAAATAAAAAGTCTCAAGGGTCACTTTGGCATCCATAATGAAGCTCAAGGACTACTCGATAATGCCAACCACTATAGATAAAATAAGGCATCAATCTAGTGTGAACCTGGTGAAAATTGTGTCTAGAGTAATAATATGGAGAATGACATGGAGTTTTCATTCCATTTGAGAGTATTGGTGTAAAACTAAACATATGGGAACAATGTGCCACACACATGCCCCCAACTTTGATATTTGTGCACATGGATTCTTGTCTAATTCATAATAATCTATGTTTGAGTATTTGATATTGAAGTAGGACTGATCATGCCATGCATGATGCCCCCAATATGAGAAAATATATGCAATTCTACGTGTAACTAAGCATAAATTAAGCATATATCATAATATGTGATTGATACTGTATAAATCTAAACTGTAACTATTGTACCTTTCTAATATTTTGATAATTATTTTTTGGGTTGATAGATTGTAGTTTAGTCCCTTGCTCAATAACACACTATGATAGTGTCCTTTATATTGTGTTATTGACCAAAGGTGTTGTTTCTATTCAAAATAAAGAATTATTTATATGTGACTATTTTTCACTATGTTTTCTAGAATCCAGGCTCTGTAATATGTGTTTGTGTGCTAAAAATTGTGTTCTTAGTGAATTAAGATGGCCTTATCTCTATGGCAAACCCATATGAATCCCACATATTATGAAGGGAATTTTGAACCTCTAAAATAAATATCCTCAAAATAAAAGTGATGTATCATTTGTGTTAGATTGATAATATATTATATCTATATGATAAACCAGTATAATGTGTATACATGACATCATAATGTAGAATAATCTGAGCATAAGTTGGTAATGTTGGATGTATTTTATATATAACATTCAAATGCTTTCCAAGATAGAAAAAATAATGTAATCATTTTTATGAACAAAAAATATGAGTATAATCTGAGTAAACACCTAGGGGGTATGGGACATGATGTCCATCAAGGCACCCAAGGAGGAATGGGAGATGCACAAGGTCCTTCATGGCATCATAAACTAGATATGAATGTAACAAGCAAGATACAAGTGACATGGCCATGATGCATACATAGAAACACATGAAGCACACAAAGAAGGACAAGGGGTCACAATACAAGGGTCATGGACATATGTCACTAAGTCTGAGAAATAAAAAACATACAAGGACATGTTCAAATGTTCACATACATAAAAACCAAGCAAGGTTGGCCTAAATCCACATGGAAGGACATGTTCAAATGTCTACATACATGATGAATAAGGCACACATAAGTACATGGGTACATTTACAATGCATACACACCATAAAAGAAGCAATTTAGAGCTTTAGAATAATGGCATATTCAAATACCCTAGAATATATGTAGAAACAAAGAGATACATTCAAATCTAAACTAGTAAAGCTATAAATGAATATATGCATGAACATATGGTAAAAATCCATAAAAGATCAAAAATGTACATAAGATGAATATCTAGTAGTGGTATTCAAATTAAATATATGTATTATGATGATCAATATCAAGATATAATCAATGATAAATTTATGATATGGAGTATAACAAGATATAACCTAGAAAATTGAAAGTTATATAGCATGAGATTAACTAATAAATAATATTTTAATCACCCAAAAAATATTCATCTTTGTATATCATTCCTAAAATCACCTTTATTCTAGTGTATAGTATCATGTAAATGTAAAGAGATATTTTGTAATTAAGCAAGCATGATCATCTATATCATAGATGTTGGATTTTTTTTTTCATGTTGTTTTAGATGGTTATTATTCAATTTAGACAATGCATTTATTAGTGGTTGCCAATAATGTTTATCACTTGAGAATGTAACAAATAACATTGGTAGTCCAAACTGATGAATCACTACAAAAGTGTTTTTTTATAGTCTCTATAAATAATCTAGTGATATTCATATTTTTTATGTTGATATATTAGATATTAGATTTCAATAGTTCTTTCTAGATTTGATCTATAATTGACATATTTTGTTGTAAGCTTTATTCTTTAAAATTTCCCTTTCTAATTCGAATGCACATTATTTCCATCACCTGGTCAATTATAATTTTCATTGACTTGAAAAAATTATTTGTGATGTGATACACAAATGCGTGATTTGTATGCTATAATTCCCATTGAAATTTTTTAACATATGAAAATCTAGTTTTTATGTTTATGTTATATTTCTCACCATAAAAAGGGTTGGGAAGTTAATTTCCTCTGTACAATTATCTTTAAAAATTCCAAGTGGTTGTTGGCATTCTACTAGTACAACTTGAATAATTTTATCTTACATATCATGAATGTATGTTGACTCTATAGATCCATGTAGCATAGTATGATTGGTAACATTATCTTATTTTCTTGTTGTTTCGCTACTTTACAAAGTCTTTATTATGTATCATTTCAATATGTTAATAGTATGTAATAATTGTTTCCAATATTTTGGAATTTTGTGATCAATATAATTTTTTCTTACACAACTATTTAAAAGCAAGCATAAATATGTTTGGGTGAACCCTTCCTTTTTGTAATGCATTTTTATATTCTAATTTTATCTTTAGTTCAACAACAATTTTTGATGTTTGGTATGTAGAGCATGGAAATACATTTTGTATTATGTCAGTGTTTGATGTCACATTGATGGTTGCCCAGGTTAATCCAACCTATTGTTCTTTGTAACCTAGTTACGTGATCCATGCAAAATAAATTTGTAATGAAACAAGATGCTCTTAAAATTTTATCATTTTGACATATGTAAAAGGAATGTTAAACTATATGTGTGTAGGAGATGCAAATTTAGGAATAACCACTTTGTTCAATG
This sequence comes from Torreya grandis, assembly GCA_037957365.1. NCBI lineage: Eukaryota > Viridiplantae > Streptophyta > Pinopsida > Cupressales > Taxaceae > Torreya > Torreya grandis. The sequence continues at coordinate 1,949,128 of JARHVA010002153.1, read as the reverse complement.
AATTATTGCATCTAACATATATATTTTTATTGCTATTTCATTTGTCTTTTTCAACTTCACATATGTTTATTTTTCTAATTGCTTAAAACATGTAATGTTATATTTGAATTATAATTGGCTACATACCAGACCAGAGTGTTTCGGTGTGTCTTATATGTCTTTTATGAATTTATTTGTTGTGTTACTTCCTTTGTTACATGAAATACATTTCAAGGCATGAAAATATGTTACTGATATCTTACTTAATCCATTGATTGTGTTCTCTTGAATGTCTTGTATAGATTCTCTTTTTGTATTCTTTTATATAATTTTAAATTTGTTTGAAAGCAAGAGAAGGTGCTTTTCATGTCTTGTTCAAATTTTATTATTTTATATTCCAATTATAAATATCTTTTGCATGTTAATTATTCCTACTCAACGGATCATAGTGAATATGGTTTGTATCTATTTTGAAGAAGTGTATGTTGTAACTATTTTTGGGTTACAAAGAGCCCATACATATCTATTCACCATAAATGCACTAGTATCCAACCAATAATGAATCTCTCCATTAAATACTATGGATATCCACTCAAAGTAAAAATCATCTCCTTTAGTTTAAATTTCATTGAATGGATTTCCCTAGTTTACAATGTATGTCATCCAACTTGAAATTATACTCATGTTTTGAATTAGGCTTGGCCCTATTTTTTATATAAAACATAGATCTTTTTTATTTTTTCATAATGTTTCATTGTAAAATGATTGTGCAAGATATTGATGTAGACATCGTATGTCAAACTAAACATATGTCAATTAGAAAATTGAATTATAGAGAATGTTGTCATAATAATAACTACACAAAGAAAGCTTATACAAGTTATTGAATTATAGTTTAAGTGAAATGGTTATCCAGTATGGCTCCAACCATATTCACATATTAGACAATCAAATATATGTCGATGGAATAATGTGTTGAATTTTTTTTGCAATATAGTGGCTCATAATGGCCACAAATAGGACTTGTATCATACAAAAAATCTAGTTTAGAATTTTTTGAAATTCTTCATTAAATTGAAGATAATTGTTTTTTCTTGTAGAGGACCATTTTCATATTTGTATATTGAGTCATCTAGCTAGCCAATGCATATAAAATATGGCTCCCCATAAAACAAATTCATCTTCAAGAGAAGTAGGGCATGTAGGTCATCACATTATATGGAAATATGTTTCAGTGTTATGTATTCTATGCAATATGTATAGTTCATAAGATGTTAGGAATCTATTTTACATTAGTGTGAATTTGAGGTATTTACTGAGAGGTAAATAGTTATAGGTTAATTATTATTTGGTAAGTTAATATTTGGTTAATTAGAATATTGTTATAAATAATATTATAATTAGATTATATTATTGTTATATAATTATTGTATAGGTAAAGAGGTTGAGAGTTGATAGGGATTTGGGAATCCCTTATTATAGGAAACATTATTCCTATATATTTGTATTATGTTCGTATTGATTAATTAAGAGAGAAGGCAAAATATTTTGTGTTGAAGAATTTATCTATGTGTTCATCTCAATCTTATCATGCATGTATATTTAATTATTTATATCAACTCTCTTATTTCTCAAAAGTGGTATCAAAGCAGTGTAAATCTCTGTAATGGAAGAATAGGAGACTATAAGGGGAAACCATCAAGCCATTGCCCCTAAGCATGCATCAAGTATAGGTCCTTGGGTTGGCTCTACAATATCTATTCTAGTAAACAAGTAGTTTTTTTTTCTATTATTGTATACCATTTAACATCTATAGACCCATGTATGCATTCAAATTTTATTTATCTTCAATAGGTCATGTGATTACAGACATCTCATATCAAACTTCATGTTTCAATGTCTCCATTCTGTGTGTACATTTTTTATTAGATCTACATGTGGTATTTCTTCTTTAAATTGTGTTTGGATGCATTTCTAAGGCAAGGAGATTAAGTCATAGGTTATGTGTAAATATTTGGTCATCTACGCAGACCTATAGAATTATCAAAACATCCTACGTATGGATTTAAATTTTTTATGACCAGCTATAATACAAGTCTAAATCTGAATAGGAACACCATCCACATAGATTTGGTTCAGCATCCAAACCACATCTATAACCATGACACCATCAACCTACATGTGTACACCCATGGAACACATCATTCTCATGAAAAGTGGTGTATAAGTGTCTGAAATAGCTTGTCGTATAATTTTTAGAAGGTTAGTTTTTTCTTGATATAATGTCTTTTGATTTAGTGAATGAGTTTTTATAAATTTTTTCTATAGTTTTTATCAATCATATCTTTATTTGGTATTGGATTACAATACCAATTTAGTGTTGAATAGGTGTCAAGTTATTTTTTAAGACATTTTATATTTAGGTGTCTTTTATGTTTTTTAGATTGAGTCTTTTTTTATTATATAATCTAAGTCATTTGTTTTGAAATTTTAGTGAGTCATAATTTTAGTGTGGTTAAAACCACAATTTTATTTTGTAATTATATAAACAAAGTTTTGTTTATATTTGAGTTGTTTTACTCAGTTTAAAATTTTATAGTACCATAGTTAGTTATTTTGGTCTATTATCAAAATATAAAATGAGTCGTGAAATAAAAGGTGTCAAGTCAATAGTTGAGTCGACATTGTAAAAAATTATGTGTCATTATATTGTCATAATTTTAAAAAAACTATAAAAAAATTACCTTACAGATGCATTTTTGGGTGTACCTAACATTATTGAGCATATCAGTATTGTGGGGGGGGGCCCATTTCAGTCAAAATAACATGTAACTAAGCTTCATCAAGATATTCAATGAGTGAGTAGCTTCATATACTAGAGGCTAGAGGATACATGGAGGATGGAGGTCTTTCAACAACCTCTCGTCGGTCGCTAATCATGGGGTTATGCCAATGATGTGGTGACTTGTGTGTGTTTTTCATTTTCACTATGTGATTTGCAAAATAAGGACATAAGGATAATGTTTGTTCATGTAATGTAATTTTTTAAAATTCCAAACATGATTCCCTGAAGTGAGAAAAATATGAAAGGACAGAAAACACCAATGTAAGTCAATTCATAGATATTGAAAGGGTTTGTGGTAGAGATCTAGAAAACCACAAGAGGTGAATAATGTTTTGGCAACAATTAGGAAAGTAGCTACTACAGAGATCATGTGAATGCCTTACTTATTTATGGAGATGATCCTTAGTGACACGTCCATTGCGGTCACATAAATTAATTATGAGATGTGTTCCTCCATATAATAGTGGTCATGTGCAGCAAGATTGTGTCAATAGTATGTAGACCTAAGAGTATGAGGTGGCATACAATTTAATTCATTCTTTTCATGTCAACATTTGTGGTAAACCTCTAAAATCATGGAAGGATTGAGGCTCTCTTTATATCAAGGTCATGAGCCAAATAGGGCATGTCATAGTGGGTGAGCATACTGCAGATAAGAGTGTGAATGTTTTTGCACCATGTAAAAACTATGGGGGGGGGGTGGATGTTAGATATATATTTTACATTAGTGTGAATTTGAGGTATTTACTAAGAGGTAAATAGTTATAGGTTAATTATTATTTGGTAATTTAATATTTGGTTAATCAAAATATTATTATAAACAATATTATGAATAGATTATATTATTATTATATAATTGTTGTACAAGTAAAGAGGTTGAGAGTTTATAGGGATTTGGGAATCCCTTATTATGGGAAACATTATTCCTATATATTTGTATTATGTTTCTATTGATTAATTAAGAGAGAAGGCAAAATATTTTGTGTTGAATAATTTATCTGTGTGTTCATCTAAATCTTAAAATGCATGTCTATTTAATTCTTTATATCAACTATTCTTATTTCCCAACATAAAAATATATTTCTAGTTCATATAATTTAATTACAATTGGATCACCAATATGAAATTGATATAAGAAATGGCTGATGATCACATTTCTTAGTTATATGGGTGGATGCTAGAAATGTAATAACATGTGGAATGTATCAAATAGAAAATTAGCAACATTGTAGTTAAATGCAACACTATAGAAAAGGTGATGTTTATCCAAAGCATGGTCAACATTATTGTGTTGTGTTTTTCTTCCTAGTTCATAACTCTCTACATTTATCTATTTCTTTAATATTTCATTAAGTTTCCTCTTAATTTTTTTAAGATTCAAATCCATTGCTCTTATTAAAAAAAAAGAGATTTATAACAATGTACATACCTTCAGTTTACTGATATAGTGTGTTTATTTCTAGAACAAACAACTCTTTCAATCTTTAGAGATGACAATATAAAAACCCATTGTAAATTCTTAAATCCATTAAAAACACACTATTTTTTGTTATATTTCAATATTCATGTGTTATGGCTATTGACAAAATAACAAAGATGTGTATTTATTATATAATCCTAGTGACCCAACTTGATGAGGGATAAATTGACATCTACTAGTCCCATCATTTTGATGCCCTAAAAGGTCACCACATAGTGAAGTCCTAAGAGCTTAGGATTATAGGGTCTCAGCGTAACGTAATAATCCCATGATTTCGAGGACTTGAGAGGTCACCACATGGTGACATCAAAGGATACCAACACCACATGGGACTTGGGACAAACTAATATTCACATGGCTGCAAGGCCCCAAAAGGTCTCCATATGGAAACATCCCACTATCCTATTACCATAAGGGATTTGAGCCAAGATAATAGTCTTGTAGCCCTAAAACCCTCAGAGGTTACTACGTGGTGACTTCAAAGGATTTTGGGACTATGAGAGACTCAAGGTAATCTAATAGTCTTATGGCCCTAACCATGGGGGCCCTGACCATGTTAATAACATTGTGGCCCTAAGGCCTCAGGATGTTGCCATATGGTGATGTCCTACATTACGAGGAGCACGGGGGATCACAACTAAAAAAACATATGAACCTTAAACATTAAGATAGGCCCTATATTCTCTATGCTAAATTGTATGAACTAACATGGCAAAAGACATAATTATAGCTTCCGATTAGATATTAATTTGTATTTCAAAGTATTACATCAATCACTAGATGTTAAGAGTAGATTGCTTCAAACTTTGAGAAATATAATATATGAAAATTTCAAAGGCTATCAAATTTGCATGGCCAATCAATAATTTGGGGCATACATTCTAAACAATTCCATTATCTATATCACTTTCACTCTCCATAATGAGATCAAACCATATCTATAAACAAAAATGAAATCTCAAAACCCTAGGAAAAATAGCTATTATATCCCACTTATTTTTATTTACCCTCATTCATAAGTGAATCTACAAACTCCAATCCCTTTTAAACGTTGTAAAGTTTGGCTGATTCACTATGCTTATAAATACCTTATCCAAAAATCCATTTTTAGACATGGATAACATAATCATAAATGTGGTCTTTGTCTTTAACATCCCCAAAGATTATAACATTTGAAATGCCCTACATCGACATAATATTTATTTTTCTATATTATATGAAGGAAACAATGGATTAACTACAATATATAATGGATCTAAATTCTTTAAATAAGGGTAGAGTTTTAATGGACTCAGGGGAAGCCAATGATATCATGGCCCCAAGGCCCCAAGAGGTTGTCACCTAGAAACATATTGGGAGCCTAGGACCATAGAGGACTTAGGGTAACCTAATAGTCCCATGGCCATAAGGCCTCAAGAGGTCACCATGTGGTGATGTCAGAGGCCCTAAGGACCACAGGGAACTTAGGGCAAGCTAATAATCCCATGGCCCTAAGGCCCCAAGAGGTCATCATGTGGTGATGTCTGGGGAGCTTGAGATGATAAAGGATTCAGGCCAAACTAATAGTCATATAACCCTGAGGCCCCAAAAGGTCACCACATGAAGACATCCCTAGAGCCCAAGACCATAGGGGCTTTGAGAAATCCAATAGTGCCATGGTTCCAAGGCTATGAGAGGTCACCATGTGGACTATTATCTTGCCATAGTATTGGATTTTTTATTTATCCTACAATAAATTGATGGACTTGTCATATATGACAATGAAATATTTGGTAGTGCAGGTTTTTATTTTTCCCTATTATCTAGTTAGGGAATATTATATATTTGTGCATACATGGAGTTTTCCTACATTCATAAGATAGGCTAGCTTATGTGGAGATGTGTGTCATAGATATGTCATAGGTGTCATAAGAATGTCATAAGTAACTCCTTTGACTGGCTATTCTGGGTATGGGAGTTACTTCTCTATTCTTAGCACCTTGTCACCACCTTTCATGGAGGAGTTATAGCCTATTCTTGGGGTGCTTTGACCACTTTTTGTGGAGGAGTTACTTACATGCTCTCCTATATGTATTCTTCACTTTGGCCATCTTAAGTTAATCAAATATTGGGTTTTGCTCCTATTTGCCTTTTGCAAATTATCTCTTTCAGTGATTTCACTTTACTTTAGCTTCTTTGTGGTGTGCACTAGATTTGTCTCATGTGATCACTTGACCATTGCCTTTGCATTATTCAGATCTTGGCAACAACTCTGATATGGTATCAGAGTAGGTTTGATAATCATGTGTCTAGTTATGCTATTAGTTTATTTTGAAAACAAGAGGAGTAGAGTTCTCTTTATCTTATTTTTCTTATTTCCAGATCTGATCTGAAAAATCCTTTCACTATCATTTCTTGTGTTGAATTTATCTTTCCTGTGGACTGCCTTCATGGTGTTTGGATCTACAAGTTTTTATTTAATTACTATGCACATCTACTATGTCAAAATGGCATTTTAGATCTATGGTGTAGCTGTTGGAGAAGTGGTGCCATTTTTTGACAACTCTGCACTTGGCTTTGGTTTTTGCTACTCTGGAATTTTCTCGTAAAGGGAGGCATTGATGTTTTTACTACTCTCTTGCATTGAGATTTGACCAGCTACACTTGGCATCCTTTTACAACCGCTAGGTATTTTTCTCCATTAGCTTGGCACTTTCAGCAGTAAAAGAAAATCTTTTCCCAGCAAGTTGGCATCATAATTTTGCTCCTTGTATCAAATTTGTACATTCTGAGTGGCTTGGGGACTCTTTATCCCACCTTGGCATCATCTTTTTTGCTCGAAAAATGTTGTTTTTTTGGATTGTAGCTGGAAAATTTGCTGCTGGGTTTTGGAATCTCGAAGGAGTGAAGGTTGCATGGAAGATTGGCATAGGGTGTGAGAGAGAGGAGCCTATCATTGGCATCCTTGATGGACATCTGCGCTGCTGCACAACAGCAACAAACAACAAAAATCAGACGCCCCATTTCCAACACCCCATTTGGTGGGCCCACTCTCTACTAAGCAAATTGGTAAAATCTACTTTTGTCTAATTTCCTCATAATTATTCAGATCTTGTATTCATAAATAAGTCATTTGATTTTTTGAATTAAAGTCATATTAGAAAATTAGCATTTAAAAAAGCAGTTTAAAGGTTTTAAAAACTTGTATCTTCAACCTACGAAGATGAAGGGTGAGGTCTGGCTTGGCAAGAGGCCAATTCCCCCTCACAAAGACCTCTTTTGAATTCCTCACTCTGTGTCAAGTCTAAAAAGTTGTTGGAAGGCCACTTTCTCTCGCAAAACAAGCATTTTTTGAATGTTTTAGTGCTATTTTTTTGCAAAATTACTAGTTTACAGGCAATTAAAACTTTAAATCTTGCAAATGGTATCTTAGATTCGAGTGCCATATTTTGCAAAAGTTATTAGTTTTAAATTTTCCATAACTTAGGCTAGATAATTGTCAAAAATGTACTACTTTATTAAGTGCCAAAAATTTGGGTCTCATGGGATGCATTTTCGACTGAGTCTGACGTCCTATTTGCTTAAAGTCTTGCATTGATTTCTCTAATATACATTCTCAATTGATCTCAACATATTTTGAGCATGCACTTGAATATTTATGGGGGGGCTCAACATTTTGGGGGGGGGGGTGTGATTGCTTTTTAGCACTTGCAATTTTTTCTTTCATTCTCCTTTTTGCATACTTTCACAAACTTGCAATCAACACAACTTCACCTAAATTCAGCTTAAAATGGATTCTTTTCAACTTAAACCCCTAACACCCTTCAACTATCATGAATGGAAGGTTAAAATGTCAATCATTCTTAGAAGCAAAGGGTTGTATATGATCACAATGGGTACTGAAGTAGAACCTAGCACTGATGTTGAAAAGGTCAAATGATACAATCGTAGTGATGAAGCCTATGGATTACTTAGCTTGTCTGTGTCTCCAGAACTTCTCTTCCATTTATAAACCTCCAAGACTCCCAAATACATATGGAACACCCTAAAAACCATATTTGGGAAGCTTGATGAGATGAGAGGTCATGAGCTCGAAAACAAACTCATAAGTCTAAGTCCTAGCAACTTTGACACCCTACAGGACTTCTTCACTAAGTTTAAGGCCCTTAAATTGCAATTGAAAGAATGCAGGATAGAGAAGAAAGATGATCAACTCATCCTTTCTATTCTCACAAAGTTAGGTCCAAGCTATTCAGTCTTTGTCTCCACTTTCCATGCCACAAAAAGTGCCCTTGGCACTACATGAAAAATGCCTTCTTTGGATTCATTCATTGCCGACTTGACTAGGGAGCAAGATAAGCTAATTCAAATGGGCACAATGAAGTCTACTCAACCCCAAGCTTTGATAGCTAGAAATGGTAAGGATAAGACTTCGACAAAGGAGAAGAAGAAAAAGAATAAGGACCAGGAGAAGAAGAAAGAAAAAAACAATCTTGCCAAAAATAACACTGAGTCTTCCTCCTCCAATGCTAAACCTAAGAAGGAGAAGGTTAAGTGTGCCTATTGTAAGAAGATTGAGAATGATGAACACAAATACATGAAGAAACAAATAGATCACCTAACTCATCTTCTAGAGAAGCACAACATAGGTGTTCCTGAGTCCATCAAGCAGAATTCATCTACCCAAGATTCTGCCAAGGCAAAAAGCAAGGGTAAGGAGAAAGAAAAGGGCAAGGCCCTTATAGAAATTGCAGCATCTACATCATCATGGGTCATTGATTTGGGTGCTTCTCACCACATGGGTTCTTCCCTAGTTGAGTTTTCATCTTTAGAGCCTTGTAGCATGACTTCAATTAGTCTGGGTGATGACACATCAATTTTTGTTACAGGGAGAGGGTCAGTTGAAATGGAAGGAGGAACATTTGATAATGTTCTAAGTGTTCCTTCTCTTTCAACCAATCTCCTATCAGTATACCAAATCACTCACATTGGTTGGGGCATGAGAGTTGAGTTTTTACCAGATTTAGTGGCTATCGGGGAGTTTCATAGTGATACTACAGTGGTAGTGGGTAGGGAAGATCACCAAGCAAGGTTATACACCTTCTCACATTTTGCACCAGATTCTTCTCCAACACCATTGTTGACTCATTCAGATGGAGTTAGCAAATTATGGCATGAGCGGTTTGGCCACCTTAACTACCACTACCTTAAAGAACCTTGAAAAAATGACATGGTCATTGGCTTGCCTCGTGTCCAATTCTCAAAAGGACTTTGCGAGGGGTGCTCCCTTAGGAAGCATCCCGAAGAAAAATTTGACAAAGGCAAAGCTTGGAGGGCTTCACAACCTTTGGAGTTAGTCCATAGTGATGTATCAGGACCCTTTCCCAAACCATCTTTCACAAGGGCCAAGTACATCCTGACTTTCATTGATGATTTCTCTAGGTACACATGGATATATTTTCTCAAACAAAAGTCTGAAGTGTTTAAAAATTTTCTAAACTTCAAGGCTCTTGTTGAGAAATAGAGTGAGAAATCCATCAAGGTTCTTTAAACTGATAATGGAGGGGAGTATGTCAGTAACAGGTTTGAGTAGTTTTGCACCATAGAGCGGATTGATTTGTAGTGCACAGTCACTTATAGTCCTTCACATAATGGGGTTGTAAAATGCAAAAATAGGTTCTTGAAAGAGATGGGTAGCTGTATGATTCACTCCAAATCCTTAGCACCACAGTACTGGGCCGAAGCCATCAATTGTGCTTGCTACATTCAAAACAGGGTTCCTCACAAAGCTTTAAAAGGGATAACACCCTTTGAAGCTTGGCATAAAAGGAAACCTGATGTTGATCACCTTAGGGTTTTCAAATCCCCAGCCATGGCCTGCATACTGAAGAAGAAATAAAAAGCTATGGAATGTCAGTCCAAGCCTTACATCTTTGTAGGATATCCAGATTGTGTTAAGGGGTATCACCTTCTAGATTTGACCACTCATGAGTTGTTCATTGAGAGAAGTGTCCACTTTCAAGAGAGTCTTAGAGACTCAACACTTGGCACTTCATCTCTCTCATCAGATCTACTTCTTCATGATGATTCCTCAAATTCAGATCAGCCACAGCAGGTTCCTGAGCCAGAGACATCTTATTCTTATTCAAGTTTAGACAGCGAGGATAGTGATGCCGAGTCATCCACCTCTAGTTAGTCAGAGGATGAGTTAGCACCTGACTTGCCCACTTCTAGGCCACTTTGGGCCAGATAGACACTTGAGAGTGTTGGCACTTGGGCAAGAGATCCTGCAGATGACGGACGCACTAGGGGGGATTATCAGAGAGATCCACATGCCTTCCTTGCTTTAGTTTTAGATCCATAGACTTTTCAAGAGGCATCGGGGGTACCTGAGTGGGATAATGCTATGGAGGAAGAATATTTTTCCTTAATAAAAAATCACACTTGGGACTTGACTTCACTTCCTAAGGGAAGGAAGATGGTTCGATATAGGTGGATATGTTGGGTTTGTTGCACTACTTCCTTGGCATTCAGATCTCACAGTTAGATTCAAGGATTTCTCTTGCATAACCTAAGTATGCTCTTGATTTATTATCTCAGTTTCACATGGCTGATTGCAACCCATCTCTAACTCCCTTTCTATCAGGAGTCAAGCTTGAGGTTGACTGTTCTTCACCAATAGTTGATGCCACTCGGTATCGACAACTTGTTGGCAGTCTCATCTACTTGACTCACACCAGGCCCGACATATCATATGCAGTGGGACTCATCTCCAAATTTATGCAGGAACCTCATGAGCTGCATTGGAAAGTAGCTAAGAGGATCTTGCATTACATACAGGGTTCACATATATATGGGATTCATTACAAATTTGGCATAGAGGCTGACTTGATTGGGTATACATATTCAGACTGGGTTGGCGATTCATAGACTTGCAAGTCCACTTCTAGTTACAGTTTCTCTCTAGGTTCTGGTCCTATCAGTTGGTCTAGCAAGAAGTAAAATGCTATTGCTATATCATCCATAGAGGTAGAGTACAGGGGAGCTGTTAATGTAGCTACTAAGGCTATTTGGCTTCAGAGGATACTTTCTAAGTTTGGAATTCTTATTAGGCAACCCACCATCATTTATTGTGACAACTAGAGTACCATTTAGATTTGTAGTAATCTGATTCAGCACCAACAGACCAAGCACATAGATATTCACATGCATTTCACTTGGGAGCTTATTCATAGTTAGGTCATTGACTTGATATTTTGCCAGTCTTTGGAGCAAGTTGTAGACATCTTCACCAAACCTTTCACCGAGAGCAAGTTCATTCATCTACGAGCTCTTCTTAGGGTGCGGTCCACATCTGCAGCAACATCATCTTCGAGGGGGCCACTAGCCTCTTCCTTTCTTTTATGTCTCCCTTTTGGGGGGAAGTTTTTCCTATGGGTTTTCTCGTTTTCTCTATCTTATGGGAGATTGCATTTGTACATGGGTACCTCATCAGGCCTAGTTGTCGGGACCCATTTTATATTTCCACAATGCCCACCTAAGCTATGCTTATGGGGGGCTATTAGTGTAGGTTTTTATTTTTTCCTATTATTTAATTATGAAATATTATATATTTGTGCATACATGGAGTTTTTCTACATTCGTGGGATAGGCTAGCTTATATGGAGATGTGTGTCATAGATGTGTCATAGGTGTCATAAGAATGTCATAAGTAACTCCTTTGATTGGCTATTATGGGTATGGGAGTTACTTCTCTATTCTTAGCACCTTGTCACCACCTTTCATGGAGGAGTTACAGTATATTCTTGGGGTGCTTTGACCACCTTTTGTGGAGGAGTCACTTACGTATTCTCCTATATGTATTCTTCACTTTGGCCGTCTTAAGTTAATCAAATATTGGGTTTTGCTCCTATTTGTCTTTTTCAAATTATCTCTTTCAATGATTTCACTTTGCTTTAGCTTCTTTGTGGTGTGCACCATCTTCGTCTCATGTGATCACTTGACCATTGCATTCGCATTATTCAGACCTTGGCAACAACTCTGATAATATTTGGTGAAGTTGACATTTTACAAGAAGAATTCGCTATCAAATGATTCAATATGAAATTTAATCACTGATGAATAACATGTATAGTGTATTAAGGATGAGAATATAAATTAAAAAAATTAGTTGGCTTAATACAATTATTTTTAAATTGATTATTCATGCACGTGATATAACTCTCCAAGATTTTCTTGTCATGCATAAATATTGCCTCATGTTTTAAAACATGCCAACTATAAAATCCATACTGCTCCTATGAAACTATATATGGTTAATGCCAACAACCCATAGATGAATGTAAACAGTAATGGCCACCACAGAACTAAATTAATTTCTACAAAGTATTTACAACTAAAGCCTAAAGGAATACACCAATATTTATGTTTCAAACTTTATCTAAAAATTTATAATATTATTTTGATATGTATTTCAAGAACTCTAATTGATTGAGAGCTATGTAGGTAATTGAAAATGATTCCTATATTATCTTGCCTTAGCATGGACTAAAAAAGAGTAAGATAAAACTACACATTACATGTTCCAATGGTTTCTCCAATAAAATAAAGTTAGAGGATGAAAATTAAAAGAATAAATTGCATTCCCCATTTCTCATACCTATTAGAAAAATCTAGTTTTATGTACTACATGGGTCTCCCTATCATATAATTATTAGTAAAATTTATACAAATATTTTAAATACATATTTAGTTATTATCTTATATTGTTTGTATGTTACATTAATTGATGACTCTCTTATATTTTATATAAATTATCTATTGAATATTAATATAATGTCTCAATCTAGTTATATTAATGTGTCGATTTTGAAAAAATCTATTATATATCTTAAACATTACTATTATTTTATAATAAATTTGTCAGAATGAAAAAAATTTCAATAAATATTAAATTTGAAGTCTAAATTGTCCTAATATAATGAAATGGACATCAAATATAAAAAAACATTAATTAATATTGATTCACAGAGTTTATAGTCTACCTTACTCATACCTAAAAAAGCTTTCATTATATAACACCTATCAACATAAATATATAAATAAAAAAGTCATAAAATTCATCTTCAAATATTTAAATTATAATTATAAAAATCTCATAAATAATTTGTATTTTAACCAAAATACTTGAGATATTTTCACATATTGAACATGTGTGAGGAAGAATATCATAATATTTATATTTTAAAACACCAAATGTATGTGAGCTTTTAATACTGAAAATTTCAATTTCCTATGGCCAATATCTACTAGTATTTATAGATTTATTGTCCTTGTCATATATGTTTTTTTCGTTATGAATATTTCGTACATGACCAATAACCCTATTTATTATCCTTGTCATATATGTTTGTTTCGTTATGAATATTTCGTACATGACCAATAACCCTATAAATAATGGCACCATATAGATAGTTTATGCACTTCTGTTTTTAGGGAATGTACATAATTAAATATTGGTTCCAAAGATCATATATATATATATAAATATATATATATATATATATATATATATATATATATATATATATATATATATATATATATATATAAGTTAATCTATATTTAGTAGTTATTTGTTTATTTTATGTACATATTTATTATGTAATATTATTTATCTTTTGTAATATATATGATTTATTAAATGTATCATAATTATTAGTTAGGATCTTCACATTAAAATAGGTTCATAATTAAAATCAAATAATATTTATATTAGAATTTTATTTGAATTTTTTTTTTTCATTTCAAATAAATTTATTTAAATATTTAGGAAACTAATTTTAAATTTAATTAAATATAATAATATATTATTTTATAAAGAATATAAATGTGATTTATGATAATATACACTATTATTTTATGTAAATTAGTAAATCTATACATATATTCTTTGAAATTAAATATTAAATTTTATTATCAAAATTATTAATATTTAAAAATGATAATTTTTAATTTTATGTTTTAAATATAATTGAATTTAAATGTGGCAATTGTTTTTTCAATTGAAAGATATATATCCCAAATTTGAGAACCTTGCAGGTCATTGGGATCGCCCAGCTACAATAAATAACATCTATAGTTATTATGTATAATATGTTGATGTGTTTATCGTTGTTCCCATATAAATATAGGCAATGCCTCGTGCACTATGTAAATTTGAGAACAATTTGTTTATACTTATTAATAATTTTGTAAACAACGTTAATTCATCATCAAAAGTCCATAAACCACTTGTGAACTTCTCCAATTTAAAGGAGATGCGATAGTAGAGAAATTCTACTGTTGTTCAAAAGTAGCAAATAGTAGTATTAAACATGATTTTGGAAATTGGAGTTAGTGATCATTTAAAATAAGTGTGGGAAGTAATTCATGCCATTAAGTTATGTGAGATGATCAACATATGTTATGCAGTTTATTTTTAATTTTTAATTTATTTTAGTTATTAGTTAATTACAATTAATTAAATGTTTATGATGTCTTTTTTAAATAATTATATGCAAATTATTCTAGAATAAATTTTATAATTTTAATTTTTAATTAGTTATTTAATTTTGTTTAATATATATTAAGACTTTTTAAAAGGTGCAAGTGTGTTTTATATTTCCAATATATAAATTGTTTGTATTAAACTTAAAAAAACTTGTACTATTTTCTTAGTATAATATAAGTGTATATTATTAAAATATTTTTTTCAGTTATTATTATAATTTTTTTATATTTTTTTCAGCTCTTACCATAATTTTATTATATTTTTTAAATTGTATTTCATATTAAAATGAGATACATAGATATGTGTCAACACTTTATCTAATATTTGGTGTAAAATAATTAAACTGAGTTATAATTTTATCAAAAAATGAATAAAATGATGATAGTTTCAACAAATTTCTTACAACAGAACATTTTCCTAAACTAAGAAATAATTTTGAATTGCCCTCTTAATTATCAAGAGGGAGAATGAATAAATTAATAATCAACAAAATTAAGTCCAAGAAGAAACGAACGTCATGCAGTTGTGAATGATGATTTATTATTTAATTACGATTGAATAAATAATTCTAATATTTTTAACAATTCTAGTCAATGTCCACCTTAACTAAATCCATGCAAATTTTTTAAGAGTAACTTGCATGTGTTTATTCTCTCGTTAATTGTTCACATTAATTATATATATTGTAATTGTATTTGAGAAAGATTGGTGAGAGGCAGAAGCACATCATTAATTGTATGAAATCAGAATAGGTATATCTTTTATTTTATAAGATGTATATATTTTTGTTTTTATAAAAAATTATATCTATTAAATCATAGAAATTTGTTTTATTAATTTAATTGTATAGTGTAATTGTATAATTATATTATATTTATTTAACAAATATAATAGAAGGTAGAAATCAGTTTGCAAGTTGTTCATGCATTATAATAATTAAAGTGTTTTCGAAAAAAATAGATATTTATATGAAGATATTTTCAAATATACCCTGGAATGCCACGTGCCTTGATGTCTTCAAAGAAATTTTCATGAATCTTACAAATTAAGCCTATGGATCTATACATCAATACTCTTCTAAATAAATAATTGACTATTTATTTTAAAATATTACTGGTCTAATTTAGTGCTAGAGAAACACGACTTTAATAAAATATATTATTTATATATTAAAATTATGTATTAATGATAAATTTATTGTAATTTTAAATATAATAACTTCATAAATTAATCAACAATGTATATTCAGAAGGTGCTATGGTATCACTGAGCAAAGAAGATAGTTTGGATATTTTATTTTGATCAGCCTATGTACAGATTGGTGTTGGAGGTCCATTTACCTAGCCTACATTTGAATATATTTATAATTAAACCTGTCGTTGAGAGTAGCCCTCAACAAGTCATCCACCATAAATTGTATATTTATTGCACTTGACACTGTAAAATATCTAGGTGATATTTTCCGCCGCCCTATTATGTGTTGGTGGGTGTGGTTACCCATACCAAAATAGTAAGTTCCCCTTCCCATCAACACTTCAAAACCTTACATTTGAGTGGCTTGTGGACGAGGATTTGAGTTGGGTTAGAACTTCTAGTGATGTTAATGAGAGTGTGACTCATTTTGGCACTGAGCTTCTTGGTCTTTGCACCCTGTATAACTTGGTTATTTGCAATGGTATGTGGGCTTGGTCGAGATCTAGTGGTGTCACTTGTAAAACTTATAATGGATAGAGTGTGGTAGACTACATTATCTGCTCCCAAAGTTCTCTATTCAGGTTGTTAGAGTTCAAAATTGGGCACTGCCCCTTGGAACTAAAGTCTGATCATATGCCTCTATTTGTTAAATTTGGCCTTCTTGAAAATAACCAGCAAAGAGGGCAAGAACAAAACTTGCAAAAGGAGGCACACGTGTAAGTTAAAATCATTGTGAGCCAAGAAAATCTAGAGCTCTTTGTTGTTGCCCTTGAAAAACACCTTCAGATGGTGAAAAACAACATAGTGGGGAAAGAAAACAATGCTTTGGAACTAAATTTTGATCATATGCCTCTATTTGTTAAATTTGGCCTTCTTGAAAACAACCAGCAAAGAGGCAAGACCAAAAATTTCAAAAGGAGGCACACGTGCAAGGTAAAATCATTGTGATCCAAGAAAATCAAGAGCTCTTTGTTATTGCCCCTTAACAACACCTTCAGATGGTGAAAAGCAACACAATGGGGAAATAAAACAGTGAAACTAGGGGATTTATTGACAGCAGTACGTTGATTCCAATAATCCACAAAGCCTTAAAGGTTCTCAAGAGATCTTAACCTAAAAAGGGGATTGCAAATACTTTCCTGACTAATTCTTGGTATAATGAAGACTGCAAAGTTGCTAAACGATCCCTTAAATAGAATAAGTCTAACAAGCATAGTAATAAAAAGTATGAGCAGCTGGTAAGAGTAAAAAAAGAGAGATATATGATATCAAGAAGAAAATATTTACTTTTGTTGGGTAAACATAACCCAAAAGGCTTTTAGAGAGAGCTGCAACAAAAGCTAAAAGAGGGTGAAAACAATATCTTAGGGAACCAATGGCTAGAATATGCCAAGATATTGTATGAGTAGTCATAGAAGAATGATAACCCACTCGTTATTATCACTTATGACGAGCTCTTTTCAGTAGAAGATATCAAGCAAGGAATAAAGAAATTAGCGAGTGGTAAAGCTAAAGACATTGATGTGATGCAAGCTGAGTTTCTAAAGTGGGGGGTTGATCTCCTTGCACCCCACATCAAGTGTATCTTTAACAACATCATGCAAGTTGATTTTCTTAAAGAATAGACAACTAGTGTCATTATCCCTCTTTTTAAGAGTGGTGACATCAATAACCCCTCTCATTACTACACTATTATGATCAACCCTCTTCTAGAAAAATTATTCGGAAGCATATTAGAGTGCAGAATTAGTGATTGGGCTAAAAAAGAGGGAAAAAGAGCTAAAGGGAAGGTTGGTTTCAGGGCCAAACACTTGACTATTGATCACTGCATGACTCTTAGGCACTTCGTTGAGAAGATTTGGGACACCCAATGTGGGGAAGCTTTATGTTGATTTATCGATTTTAAAAAAGCTTTTGATACGGTGCCTAGGGACAAACTTTGGAGTAGGTTGGAGGAACTTAAGATTCCAGAGGAGTATCGGGCCACTGTGCATAAACTTTATGAGTAGGCCAAGGCTAAAATCAGAACTAGATAGGGTTTGTTTGTTTATCTGAATGCTTTGGTAATGACATTGGGGTCAAGCAAGGGTGTCCTTTATCTCCCACTTTATTTGGTTTATATATTGATAAACTTGAAGAGTGGTTAAACAAAACTTGGGGAGAAGGCATTCAGTTGTCTTGTTACGTGGTGAAGCTCCTCTTATTTTAATGGAAAAATCTGCCAATGGTTTGATCGCTCATTTGAAGTCTCTTGAGCTCTTTTGCCAAGAGGTCAGGATGCAGGGCAATACCAACAAAACCAAGATCATGATTTTTTTGTTGAAAAGAAAAAGGCAGCAGTTTAATTTCATTTCTGAAGGGAACACATTGGAAATAGTGGAAGAGTAAAAGTACCTAGGAATCATTTTTCACAATAGGCTCAACTAGGAGTCTTGTAGGACGAGCAGGATTCTAGGTGGGTGGAAAGCATCTTACTTGCTCTAGAACAGGTGTAGGAAAGTCAAACTTTGGGATTGAAAAACCAAAAAAACCCTTTTCAAGCTGTTGGTTATGCCAGTCATCCTTTATGGGTGTGAGGTTTGGGGAAGCAACATGTCAAACCACAAGTGGAAACAACGTGAAAGAATTCAAAAATACCTTATTACCAACAATTTTAAAGTCAAATTGATGGTCCCCTATGAGATTCCTTTAGCGGAAGCGGGTTTCTTCCCGCTAGAGGCATTGAAAATTATAAGACTTTTAAGTTACTTTAAAAAGGTGGAAAATATGGATGAGCATCGCTGACCCAAAATGGTGCTGGGGGAGAGACTTGACTGTAGGAAAAAGACGTGGATGAAACAAAACAAGAAGTGGATGGATAAGTAGGAGATTAGCTTGCTTGATTGTCCTAACAATAAGGAAGAAATAAAAAAGTTTGTGTTAGATGAATTTAGGACTGCCATGTGGTCAAATCAGAGCAGCAGGAAAAAAGAGATTTATATTAGAGAGTTCAATCCTTCGAGGGAGCATGGTGAAAAAGAATACATGTTGGCTACTCTTAGGGGAAAGGCAAGGATTTTAGTGGCTCAGTTGAGAATCGGGTCCCATCGTCTTAGATGTGAGATGGGTAGGTGGATGATTCCCAAAGAAGAGTGGGCGGAAAGATCATGCATTTTTTACGACAAAGGGGTGGTTGAAACGGAATGACATTACATCATTGAGTGTGCTGCATATGCGAATATTCGTGCTCAGTTTGATAACAGTTGGAATGTGAACAGCGTTAGTGAGTCATTTGAGGAGCCTCGATTCCTCAATACAGCTAGTTCACTGGTCAAGATTCATAACAGAAGATCCGATCTCAAAAGAAGGTTGAAAATATCTTAAAAGTTTCTTCCCAGGGCCCTTAGACTTAGACTGGTTGGCCTCGTGGACATCTTTAAAATCTTTCATTCATTTCGAAGTAATGGCACCGTGTCCGGGACGCATGCCTTCTATGGGTGAGGTCGCAGTCAGCTGTTCTCAGGGGTCACGACGCCATCCAGCATGGCTTCCGCATTTACTGCACCTACTGTTAGCGCCTGCTCAATATCTATTTACTTTTTTGGCCTACCTCTCAATGAATGTGTCGGGTATTTTCTATTTACTTTTTTTTTATTTTTACTTTCGCCTGTATTTTACTTTTTTCTTTTGGGCCTGTATTTTGTTTTTTGGTTGAGAGCCGCTCCCGTTTACAAAGCTATTGCAACATTTTAGACGTGCACCACACATTGAAGCGTTGAACACACTTAGCAGGTGAACATGCCATACCAACTCGAGTTTGAAGGAAGCAAATCTTTATCGGATTTTGAGATGGAATATATCTTCTTGGAGCACACTAGATTGCAATTAGCATATATGAAACCATGCATATAATTTTTTTTTTTTTGCCTGTCTGTTTGTTTGTGTTGATGATATTGCGTTCCGAATCCAGTTCTGAAAAAAAACGTTTTCAATTTTGTATTTTTTAGTGTGAATGATTGGGTTTCCGTTCATGTATCTGTCTTCTTCCTATAGCTGTCTTGAAGTTCTTTATCTGGTTTTGGTTCATGTATGTGTTTTGTGTTATTCAAGCTTTTACATTACTGTTATAGTTGACTACCATAAGTTTAATGCCAAGCATTTGAAAATATAGATTGTGGTTATATCTGTAATGTGTTACAGTTATGTTACTTTCTTTCTGATGCTAATTATTCTCTATTTTTAGTGAACAAAATTTAAGTCTTAAATGAGCCTTTATGCATAGGAAATTTAAAACGGGAAGAAAGTATGCTTGTAGGTTTTTAATTGCCGATAGTACAGAACAGTTGATTGGTTGTAGGATTTTTCTTTTTTTCCCTTAGTCTTTTGGTCTTTCTGAGAACGGTTACCCTCCTGATTTTGTAGTGGTGGATTCTTTATTAATAAATTTTTACCCCCTTTCAAGTATATATATCAGATCAAAACATAAAATCATTATAATAAAAATAATTGTTTAAAAAAAAAAAAAAACTTACATTAATGTTGGGTGCTTTTCATTGTTTCCCTATCCATATATTCATTGCAACTTAGACGTGCAATTATTAAACTACTAATTATTAATGAAAAACATATTTCTTAAAATTATTCAATGTATTTGATGAGTTTTTTATTTATAATTATTAATTTATATTCAATTAATTTATAATGTATGTTTATAATACATTTTTATTATGAAAGAGAATTAAAAATATATTTTTGTATTGAAAGATTTTAATATTTAATTTAATGTATGTAAAAAATATTTATGTTTATATAAAATAAATTATTTTTTATTTTACCGTCTCAAAATTTTTAATTATTGTAAACAATTTTTGTTTAAAAAAATTATATATATATATATATATATATGAAGAGTCTTAAATTTATTCAATAACACCACTTACAAACTTTAATAAGACTCATTTCATTAATCCAATTTTGATTTTGGTAAAAGGTAAAAAAAATGGAAAGGATATGATTTTTTTTAATAATAACACTATAATTAATATGACTTTTAAAATAAAAAGATTTTAATTATATTCATATGACCTAAAGGTTTATGAAATTAAATTTTATTATAATATTTTAATAAAAAAATAATTTAAAAAATAATTTTTATTTTTAAAAAATTATTCTTTTTATTATTTATTTTAATAAAAATACCAATATACCGTATAAAAGTGTATTTTCATTTATTCTATATAATTGTAACTATAATGTTCCTCACACCTTAAAAATTATTAATACATGTGTAAAGATTACTATTGTTTTCACTTCTTACATTACTATTTTGTGCGATGTACAAATTAAACTAGAAACGTCAATAAGATATATACATGTTGTATTAATTTATAGAAACCACAAAATAATATTCCATGTATTATTTTCAATACATGGTATTTAGCTAGGTATATTTACATGGTGTAGATGATCTTCTGTTTCAATGCTTTTAGAATTCAGCTATGCATATTAAATTTATTAATATATGGTAGGTTACTTTAATAAGAAAGTCTCTAACATTATAGATTTAACAAATTAGGTCCAATCACAGCAAATGTTTTCCATCTCTGAAAACTGTAAAGCAAGCTTTTCTGAGTACTCGTCAAATAAGTTTTTTGATATATGAACAGGGATGCCATTCTATTGTGTATTATCAAAAGATTTTCTTGACTAAGAACATAAATACTGTCGTAGTGATTTCCATTTTAAAATAGTTTAATGATATGAATTTGTAATGGTTGTTTTACCCTTTCAGATTTCTTGATTTTTATATTTCATGTGTTATTTATTACGCTTCATTGATTAATGATTAGTGCAAATGGGCCTGACATTGAGATTATAATTGGATAAATTTTGATTAGGGTTTTTTGCATTTGAGAAAATATTCTATATTTCTGAATATGGGGACAAACTACTAGAGTTGCAGATTCTTTTAAAAAAAAAAAAACTATTGTAATAAATAAATAAAATAATTTTTTATTTTTTTTCAAGTTTAATTGTGAATGCTTTTGTACACATATATGTTAAATTTATAAGCATGTATATAGCCAGGTGGTTTAAGTGATAAAATAACCCTTCTATTAAATATTGCTTTTTGTAGGATATGAATTGAAGAACAATGGTATTTTTTAGATTTAGGTTGGTATGCAAATCCAATTTACAATTTTATATATTGAATTTCCTCATATATGATTTCATATACTATGTTGTTGATGTTTGATGATATTAAAATATGGACATGACGGTGTATGTGTAAGATGTGTTAGAGGAAAAAAAGTTTTCATTAGATTTGATTCTTATTGTTTCAATAAAAGCTATGATATAATTATAGATATATTTTTTGAGAAGGTTTTTAAAGATGAAACTATTCCAAATTTTAAATTAAGAATGAAGGTACTAGGTTATATATTTAATTATTTTTATTATATTATTAATATATTTTTATAGTTTGTAAATTGTATTTGATTTCTTCAAGTTATTGTTCCACTTAAACCTTCTTTATCTTTCATCTTTATTATGCATATGTAAAAATAAAATAAAACATAAAAAATATTTATATTAATAATAATTTTAAAATAATATTTTATTCATTATCTAAATTCAATTAAAATTGAATATTACATAAATCAATATGCTCACCTACCTTTCACATATTTGACACTTCGATCATTCTTTTAAGACATTTCTTTTATTTTTAAATACCTCCTTTACTTCCTAATTTTATCACCTACTTTTTAGATACCTCGCACTTTCATAACTCTTTAAGATGTTTCTTTTATTTTAAAAAATCTTATTTTCATTTTAGTTATCTTTTTAAAACTTCATTTTCATATTTTATATTTTTTTGTTAGACTCAAGTTTTTATGAAACCAATTTCAAATGAGAGAGAAATGTAGGTAGAGGTTATGATATTTATGTATTTATTATATCTCATTCATTAACAAGTATAAATACATTATAATGTATAACTTGTCAATTTTTCTTTCTCAATTCACCCATGCATGTTTTAGGTTTTGTTCATGTGACTCTCTTGTGTACATAGATACATGCATCCACTTGCCCACCCATATCTATTGTATATGTAATTATGTAAAACCTTTTTATGAATAATTTATTAAATCCTAAAAAGGCATATTTCATGGCTATTTCACATAAAGTTGTTTTATCACATAAAGATACATTTACATTAGGAGGCAAAAATTCCATTGTCATGTCATCGCAATATGATTCATATATCTCTAATTTCATCTGCCCTTCTATCAATGATGCTCCTATTACAAACTTGAAAGCCATATAAACCCCAAAGTCATTCCCTCTATAATAATGGTTTGATTATGCAATTTCAATTAAGCACAACCTATAAACCCATTCACTTTTTATTAATAATCATCTTGGTTGTGAATCTCAATCATTTTAGTTTCTCATGTTTTTCAATTTAATACTGTATAAGCCACACAAATTCCTTATTTATTTTTTGGTTAATGGTAAAGTGGATATTTTGAAGGGACGTTACCCTTTTACGATAGAAAAAAGTATATACAATGAATGCCCATGAAAATCCTCTACTAGCTTAAAGTTAAACAAGTCTCAAAAAGAACCAAATAGGTAGGGTCATCAAAAAGTGGATAGTAAAATATTGCCTATAAAAAAGATCAAAAGGAAACCCAAAATAAAGCGATAATAGCCAAAAAAATAGCAACATCCACAAAATGACATAGAAACATCTAAGACACTTAGTTACCATTATCCTCTTGTGATCTGAGGGTCATATTCAATGGTTCTAACTCTTTTCCTTTTCCTTTCATTTATTTAGTCACCACCATCAATTCACCTCCTTCCCCTAAGTTAGACAAGGTAGGAATGGATAGCTGAAGAGCATCACCTGGTTTATAATTCAATAATGGAACCCTAGCTAACAAACCTTCATCTTTTAACTTGGAATTTAGTGGAGTCTGGTCCATCACACCTTCACTAGAGGTTTACCAAAATCCTTGGATGTGGTCTCCCCAC
Source organism: Torreya grandis (assembly GCA_037957365.1). NCBI lineage: Eukaryota > Viridiplantae > Streptophyta > Pinopsida > Cupressales > Taxaceae > Torreya > Torreya grandis. The sequence continues at coordinate 1,925,074 of JARHVA010002153.1, read as the reverse complement.
ATGGATCTATTTTTACAAGGGTTTATGGGACCAAATTTGGTACTTCACTTTGATCTTAAATTTCAACAACTTCAACAATTGTATGTTCTAAACCCACATCCTTCCACCATGTTTTTCCATTCTTTCTCTTGATGCTTAGACAATCATTGACCAAATGACTAGTTTGAAAACATCTACATTATCTAAAAGGTAATCCTTCATAATCAATAGGTCGAACCCAAGTTTTATTTCTCACAATCATATGCCCCTAAACCAGAATCTCTTTAGTAATATCCATATTTACCTAGATTTAGGCATAATTTGAACATCCACTTTCTTTTGTTATGGGGTCCTCATGCTAAAATTCACTAGCAAAATTACCTATGGATTTAAAACTAAAAAGTTCACAAAACTAAAGAGATAGGTTTGGAAACCATAGACAAATCAATTTTGTATTAAAAGTTTTAGTATGGGGGTTGAAATCAGGATGCCAGGGTTTGGCCAAAAATATATGGCTCTCCTCCCAAGCCCAAGAATTTTCATTGAAAACAAAATTGTTCTCTTTATCATATTCAAAAATTACTATGAAAATGCCTCTACTATAAGGTATGATTTTTATCTTACCTACTAGCATGTTTTCCACCAACCCATGATCCATCATTAGAGATCAAGGAGTTAGGATAGAAACTATTAAATTAATGCATAATTACATTCAATGAGAGCTTATATTCCTTACCAAGGATCACCTTCAATACCTTCTCATCAAAAATAATAGTCTACTTAGTTTTAGTGGGGGCTAAGGTCTTAGCCTGACTATATATGGAAACTATAGTACAATAAGAGGGTGTATACCCGATGTCCTAGTTTTTTTCAGTTGTTTCCACCTCTTTCAACATTGAATGTCTACATGTATCACTAGATGCCACCACCATAATAGGTTTATGCCCTATATTATGGGCATTCTTTCCTTTTTAGATCATATCCTCCATAAATACATGGTTTGTGACCCTAGTACCCTTCACATTCACTATGTCATACCATGTCTTCACCTTAGTTCAGGTTTCACCCTACCCTACCACTACATGCAAGTCAGGAGGTGAGACAACCTCATTTATCTTGACTATGTAAGATCCATTTACATCCTCTAGTGTTATAATATATATCTATTTACTTAGGTTAGACCAGTTTTTATCACTCTTCTAATAGAGTTCATATCCACCACCCCCTACTTCATTGCCCCAACATCATCGCCATCACTTAGGTTTATCACCATGGTTCATTTTGTATTATTTATTATTTTTAAATGTTTGGGTTTTGAAAGGGTACCTCCTCTTTTATAATGGAGGGAAAGATATAACAATTATAGGTCAATGAAGCTCCTCTTCTAGTGAAAAATGAAACTAGCTACATAAATGTTGTGTAAATGCCACAACCTTAATTTGGAACCCAAAAGAAATAAAAATAAACTATGACCCTCCTATTACATTTTATTTTCATTATTTGAGGGTCATATTTAGTGGTTTGAACTCTTTTTTACCTTTTCTTATTTTATGTTGTTCACAACCACCCATTCTCCTCCTTCCCTTGAAACCAACAAGATGGGAATTGAGACTTCAAGAGTATCAATTAGTTTATAAAAACCTTGACCTTATAAATTATCTAAATGAATTTTTTTAAGTGGTTTCCTTCTTATTAAATCATCAAATGAACCATTTTTCATTTGTGAAATAGGTACAACCTTTGGCAAGGATCCAAAATCCTTAAATGAAGATTCCACACAAGGATCATTATTTTTATGGCCTAGATTCAAAGATACCATTGGAATTTATTTAAATTCTCTTGTTGAAATCAAAACCACTAAGAGGGGGGGGTGTGAATCGGTGAGCTCTAAAAACTTTCTCCTAATTATTTAGTTCATTATTCGGGTATCAATACAGAGTCCATAAAGCAATTAAACCACATCAAAAAATATAAAGACATAACACATGATATAGGTGGGAAACCCTTGAAGGGAAGAAAAAAATAGTGATTATTGCATGGACTACTTTTCCTAAATCAGATATGCAATGAGTCAACAAGTTTTCTAAGCACCCACTCAACTTGAGGCACCAACCCCAAATAGTCAAGTACTGACTTGACAAAAATATTCAACAAGCACCCACTTGCTAAGAAGTAACAACTCCTTTATTTGTAGACACTAATCTACAAGTAGCTTTAACCCTATTTGTAAGGAACCAACTTGGCTGATTTAGATTATCCACCTTTTTCAGTTGGTTTTGTCAACAATTGATGGTGCAATTCTTCTCTCTCTAATTATCGATCTCAGATTTACTCTATTGTTTTTCTATTTATCAATCCAATAGACACATTAAGCTCTCACTCCTTTCCACTCTTTATTTTCAAAATAATTTATCCTCTCTTCCTTCTTTGCTCATCTCTCTTAGCAGATTATGTATGAATCATTCGATGATTTCATAATCATGCCTCTCTGGCCATCCGTTCATCAATGAAATTCTTCTCTTCTCCTTAATGAATAATTATTATCTATATTTAAATCTTAAAAAAGGAGAAATTGATCTTGCCTATATATAAGACAGTACTCAATAATCTTTGGAAGGTTAGCCAAACAGAACTCTATAGTCTAATATATAATGATTTGTTCTCATTTGCAAACATAATTCTCATTAGCATATCTAAAATATCACTCAAATAGGTTGGTCTAAGTCAAATGAAGTTGAGATAGACCTAAAAATAATTATAATACATTTAGTGTCGACTTAATAAACTCTGTAGTAGTCTTGATGCTATTTGTAGTAGCTCAAATGCAATTCATAGCACCCTTGATGTAATCTGTAGCAAGCCTAATGCAATTCTTAGTAAATCTGATACAATCCATATAAAACCTAATATAATTTATAACATGCCTGATATAATTTGTAGCATGCCTGAAATAGTTTGTAACATACCTGATGTAGTCTGTAGCTAGCATGATTTAGTCCGTAACAAACTTGATGCAATCTATAACAAACTTGATGTAATTTGTAGCTTATCATAGAAATTACTTGACATCAATGACCATATTTTTTACTAAGTAATAAAGCTTTGACATCAATGACAACATCTCAACAAACTCCCCCTTTATCATTGATGGTAAAAATTTATAAGCTAATGCCCTTGCTTTACTCTTTCCCCTATCATTTCTTCACCAAACGTAACTAGACAGTTGTTACACAACTTGCTATATCTCTCCCTTATATAGTAATCTTTACTACTGCCCTGTTTCTCCCTAGAAATAGTCAATTTATTAATTCTCCCCCTTTGACATCAATGGTAAAGGGTTGTGCAATCTGAATATATTTGTTGGTCAAACAAAGTGATGCTTCTTCAGATCTAATAATATCAATCTTCATTTCCCACTTTAACATCTTTTGGTTGTCATAGACACTTGACTGTTGATCCTCAGATCTGAAAGATACCCAAAGGTTAGCTCTCCCTCAGTCTATACCTTTTTTAGTGATTAGCAGAAGAAGGAATTACTCCCAATTCCTTCCTTAAGAAATCAAATGTTTCCCTTGGAATGGGTTTTATAAAAATGTCTACAACTTGTTCTTTTATGGTTACATACTCTAGTTTGGTAATCTGATCAGTTACCTACTCCCTTAGAAAATGATACTTGATTAGAATATACTTAGTAATAGAATACATGACTAGATTCTTAAATATGTTAATGGCACTAGTATTGTCATAAAATATATAAATTAGACTATCATTCTTAATCTTAAATTCAATCAAAGTCTATTTCATCCATAAAACCTATATGCAATATCATATTGCTGCTATGTAATCAAATTTAGTTCTAGACAAGGAAACTGGTAGTTTTTTCTTAGTCAATAATGACCCAAGACTCTTTTTAAGAAAGAATGCACCACCAATTGTGTTCTTTCTATCATCAATGTTACCTGCCCAATCTACATCAGTATATATTTTTAAAGTGAAATTCTTACCTTTTGAGTACCACAAACCAAAGTCCATAGTAACTTTGAGATATATAAATATTCTCTTGACTAATTTTAAGTGTGTCTTTTTTGGTTTTGTCTAAAATCTAGCCACTAGACCTATTGCTTGCATGATATCAGGTCTTGATGTAGTAGTATATAGTAGACTTCCAATCATAGATCTATACAAGGTTTGATTGACTTCTGATGACTTATCCTCTCGACTTAACTTGCAGCCAATTATCATTGGAGTATTATCTAATTAGAATCTTCCATATCAAACTTCTTCAAAATTTTCTTAATGTACTTAGCTTGAGAGATGAATATTCCTGTATCTAACTGAAATACTTGCAATCCAATAAAAAATTATAGTTCTCCTAACATAGACATCTCAAATTCTTGTTGCATTAATTCTAAAAACTCTTTAGACATCTTTTCAAAGTCACTACCAAAGATAATATCATATCAAATTACACATCTATGATTAATTGATGCTCACCTTGTATTATTATGTAAAGGTTGCTATCATCAACACCTTTCTTGAAACCTTGATCGAGTAAGTATCTATCAAGTCTTACATACCATGCTCTAGGGGATTACTTTAGCCCATATGATGGTTTTTTCAGTCTATAGACACAGTCCTTATTTCTTGACAAAGAAAATCCTTTAGGTTTCTCTATATACACTTTTTATTCTAAATTTTCATTAAGAAATGTAGATTATACATCCATCTGATATATCTTGAAATTGTTGAAATGAGTATATGCCAAAAATTGTCTTATGTATTCCAATCTTGCCATAAGTGCAAAAGTTTCTTCAAAGTCAACACCTTATACTTGAGCATAGCCTTTACATACTAGCCTTGGTTTGTTTCTCATGACCTAACCATCTTCATTCAATTTTTTCCTAAAATCAAATTCGGTTACAGTGATATTCTTATACTTAGGTCTGGGATTACGTTTCTAAGTCTAATTTTTCACGATTTGATTGATCTCTTCCTCCATAGCGATTATTACTTCTAGCTTCTGAAAACATTTTTGGTTCTATCTTTAAAAATAGAGAGAAATTTACATTTTCTAATGTATTCATAAACCTTCTGCTAGTTTACACTCTAACATCAATATCATTGATTATTCAACTTTTTGTATGATTTTTCTAAACAAATTGGAAATGTGCCCTTCTTATTCTTCTTCTACTTCTTCTTCTAATTTTTTTCATCCTTGAGGTCAAGATCCTCTACATGAATTCTTGGTTGTGTGCTAACCTTCATAGATCTAGTTTCATCCACTTGACTCATCAGGCACCCATCCTTCTTGATCTCATTCAAAACATACAATTTATTTTCAATTTTCTTAGCATCTGATACCAATCTTCCTAAACTTGATTTTCTTATATTTCATCCTTTAGCATGAAAATTTAGATTATATCCTTGATTACTCATTTTACTAACACTCAACCAATTATGCTTCAGACCTTTTACATATAACACATTCTGAGTATTAGTTTTCTCATTATCAAGACTTAATATTCCCTTGCTAATAATATTAGCTATTGTATTGTATTGAAACTTTACTATACCTTTTGTAGTCTTCTTCAAAGATATAAATTTATTCTTGTCACCTGTCATATGGCTTGAATAACCAATGTCAATATACCATTTAAAACTCTCATCATGAATGTGAAAATAATCTTATGCTAACATGGATTCTTCTTCCTTTGGACCATTATTTTCTTGCTCCTTTTTTAGTATTTTCAAAGGTTTTGGCTTCTTATCAATTTGAACATACACCTTCCTATTTAGAGTATGGGGTTTTGCATAACCTAGCCTATAAAATCTTGCAATATGTCCAATTTTATTATAGTTGTAATAAATCATACTTATTCTATTGATATTTGACCTTTGGACAAATGAATTTGACAATCTATTTAGAAATCCATGACTATTCATATCATTTTTCCATGCATGGTTATTTATAGCATTTGATCTACCATCTACAACTCTATTTCCAAACAGATTGAAAGAAAAACAATAGCCATAAAATAAATTCATGTACCTTATTGCATTCAATTTCTTGATAGGAAATGATCTCTCAAGATTTTTAAATGACACATTGACAGTTTTGTTATTTCTGAGAGGAGTGATAATCTTCTTGACCTATCCTGACCTCTAATTGTCATTCACAATCTCAAATTTATTGAGAGCATCATCATATGTCTTTGGCTTAATGATATTTTACTCTTCCTTTCTAATCTTCTCATCATCCTTGTATCTAAGTCCCATTTTGATGAGAGGTGACCTTTGACTGTTCAATATGTCATAAAAAATTCCATTATTATTTTCAAGTATTTGACAGTTTTTCAATTTGAGTGTGAACTATTCCAAATCAAACTTCAATGAACCTATCTCAGTTTGTACTCATTATACTTTCCTTCTTTGGACTTCAGACTTGCATTTTATTCTTCAAACTGAGTCTTGATATTTTTTATGACCTCGTCAGCTTCCTTGTCACTCTTACTTATCTTAGTTTCCAAGATACATATTTGATCTTCATGAATTTTGACTAGAAACTTTAACTTTTTTTTCTCCTTTGACTCTTTAGTTCATTCAAATCACTAATAAGCTCTGCCTCAAGATCAATCCCAAATTCATCTTCATCCATTTCTTCATCATCCATAAATACTTGTTCTTTTGAACTATTCTCATCTTTAACTTCGATGGCCATGAACAAAGTTTCATCATTTCTATGGTCTAAATCGTAGTCATCATTGTTTGAGATATCTTTATCACTAACTTCTTAAGAACTATTGTTTTATTTAGAATATAAACTCTTTTTATTATTGAATAACTTTTTATTATAGTCATCTTGCTTGAAATTTTTCTTGCTCTTGTCATATTTGTCAGACTTCATATTCTCTTCACCATGTTCTTCATTATGATCGTGTTTTTCCTTTTGAGGATACTTGGTAGTAAAATGACAAACCCTACCAAAATTGAAACATTTGAATGGTAGCATGCCCTTGTACCTACTTGAACCTTTTTTTCAGTTTCCTCAAAAATAAGGCTCAGCTTTGGATTCATCAACTTCAATGTCACTATCAATTTTAAGATTTTTGATTTGTTTTTTCTTTGCAACTTTGAATGTTGCTTCCCTTTTGAAAGATCTTCTATCATCAGTACTCATCTCATAGGCATTAAGTATTCCATGAAGCTCATCCATTTTTAACCCGTTTAAATCCTTTACTTCTTCACCTACTGACACCTTTGAGTTAAATCTTGGGGTCAAAGATCTTAGAACATTTTCAATAAAAAATGACTCATTAACCTTTTCTCCAAGACCTTTGATTTTGTTGACTACTACATCAATTATAAGAAGATATGCTGTAATATTATCTTCTTACTTCATCTTTAGACCTTCAAACTGTCTTCTATAGGTCTAAAGTTTTGTCAATTTTACTTTAGTTTCACCTTCATAAATGAGTTGTAACTTCTCCAAAATTTCCTTAGCTAACTCACATTGAATTACCTTTTGACAAACTCAGATTTTGCCAACCCACATAATATAGCATTCATAGCCTTTGAATGATTCTCACTTGCTTTCTTTCTTACAATGTCAGTTGGAGGATTTTGAAGGATAGTATACCTGTTAACAAATGACTACCAAATGTCAAACCCAAGAGCCATCAAATAGGTATTTATCCTAATGTTCCAAAAGAAATAATCAGTTATAGTGAACAAAGGGGCCTTATTTGTTGAAAATCTTTCTTGTAATAATTTACTAGAGATTATGCTTCTTAGAATCTACCTTTCAGCTGTCAACCTTGATCTTGAAGGACTTGCTCTAATACCAATTATTGGAAGCACAATCACTGAGAGGGGGGAGGGGTAAATCAGCAAGATCTTAAAAATTTCTCCTAATTATTTAGTTCATTAGTCAAGAATCAATATAAAATACATAGAGTAATCAAACCACAATAAATAACATAAAGACATAACACATGATAAGGTGGGAAACCCTTAAAAATAAAAAAACCCATTGTGATCACTACATGGACTACTTGTCCTAAATCAGATATGCAACGAGTCAACAATTCAAGCATCCACTTGCGAAGAAGCACCAACTCCTTGAATTGTAGGGATGCAGTAAAAATAGGCCAATCTTTCAGAGGCCATAACTTTTGATCCACAACTCCATTTGAGCTCTTCCACATGCTAAAACGACTGTCTCAAAAATTTTGTTGCTGCCCTAAGCTAAACTTTTTACTTAGAGAAATTTTTTGAAAATTTTTAGAGGCCAAACGAGACCATCTGAGGGTTTTAAATTATAGTTTAATGATTTTTTAGGTTTTTTTATTTTTAAAAATTACATATTTTAAAGACCAAATGTGAACTTCAGTTTAAATTCATTTTATAGGCTAATTTTATTATTTAGATGATTTCACGAGATAATTAGAGTTGCACACACTTGCATAAAACTTGCTAAAAATAACAACTACTAAAAATAGAAGTTTTTTTTTATATTTTAGTTTTTTTTTTTTTTTTTTTTTTTTTTTTTTTAATAAATTTAATTTTTACATGTCAACTCTATTTTTGAGTTGAGGCTTATTTATGCATGGTTTGTAACTATTTTAATTCAATCAATATGAATCAATTATGAGTTATTGTTTCAGATCTTAGCCTATTGTAATTTTAATCTTGATAGTAATTTTGGTTCATTAAATTGAAAACCCTTTACCAAACCAACAAGATGTTGTAGAAGATAAGGAAGGGTGGACTGAGGTACAAAAAAAAAAAGTAGAAAATAAGTGGTTCAACCTTCTTGTATGTCCCTCTGCTTAGGGGGACTCTGTGCTGAAGTTTAGATGATGAGTGAAAAGGGGGATAAGTCCCTTTTTTAAGTTTGGTAGAAGCATCGTGGAAGATTATCTAAAGGCAACAAAGTTGCCAGATAAAGGCAATTTCTATTGAGGTAATCGGTTGCTGCTCAAATCCTCTATTTCTCTTGGCTACATAGTTATTTTATAGAAACAAAAGTTTTGCAGATGATTGCCTAGTTTTTTCAACTGATTTGTTGGAGGAAGGTAATTTTTGTTGTTTGGTTGTGTTTGGTTTATGCCCCTTAACATGCATTTATTTAATTTTTTACCTGATATATTAATATTAGTAGAGGCTTTTCATTTGAACGTGAATGTTATATCTTTCTCTCCTTTGTAATAAGTTCAAGAACCTTTAAACCCATGACCTTTCCCAATCAAATTAGGAAAAAAGTAAAATTATATTATTTAATGCTAGTTATTTTTTAATTGCTATTAATCCCATCCTTTGCCATCTTTTAAACTCTATGTATATGTGCCATGTTTGTATGATTTTTGAAGCCTTAGTGGTTAGACCATTTATTGTTGTTATTGATGTCTATTTAAGTGTGGAGTTCACCTCTTGGATTGGAGTGTTGACTAGGGCTTGGAACACCTAATGATGTGATAAGGATCAGAGGTGAGCACCTTCCCTCTTGTCTTCCTTCTTTTCTGCTAGATACTTGCTATAGAGACTATTTATGCATACAAAAGAGTGATGTGTTAGTATTGTTGATATGTGTTTTGTTAATATTTTTAATATTATTGTGAATAAGTTGTATATTGTGAGAAAAAACATCGCAGATTGAAAAATTATGTAAATGTTAACATGGCATGAAATAAATTATTAATAGGATTGTGAATATGTTTTATTTTGATGAGAAATTATAGAAGTGAAAAATGTATTATTATGTATTAAATCAATTATATTAAGACAAATTACTTTAAGAAATGTATTGTATAAATTGCATTACTGTTTGATAAAGTATTATTCATTCTTAGAAATGAAATTGTAATTGTCTTCATAGTTAGAATGTGAAATGAAGTTTATACCTTCTTTTAAAATAAAAGTATGTTACATTACGAAATTCCGTTGTTGTAGTAAATATAATACAGTTTAGACTGCATTTATTGTATTGAATTAAATATTAAAAGATAGTGAAGAACTAGAGTAATAGTGTACTTTGTAAAAGTGTTTACCATATAAAATAAAAAGAGCGATTGGAAAATCCAGCACAGAAAGTCTGAGTAGAAAAAAGATGGTGCATCTATAGGTTCCAGTTGTGTTTTTTCTTCATGGTATGTTTCAATCATTTTTCCAAATAAAGAATTCAAGAACCATTCCTTAAATAGATCCCTACTTAACCGAAGAAGCAAGAAAAATGATCCAATTAAAAGATATACACTGTTGTGTTGTGTTGTATCTTTTATATATATATATAATAACACATAGCCCTGCGAGTTAAAATTACAAATAACACATGCCGCTATTAACTAGGGAAATTAAAATAAATATTACCTGAGTGTTGTATGGAGTGTTATGAAACCTATTTCAGGTAATTGAAATGTTACCCCTTAATGAATTTCTGTACCATGTTAATCTTATTCGAACACAACAAAATTACCTCTGAATTACACTTGTATGTAAAAATGGGTATATTTACTTGTGAGTTTCGTATTGTTTGGGTCGAATAAATTACCGTTACATGAAATTAGCGGCAAGGCCGACTTCGCCTTTAAACCGAGAGATGACTAGTCCGCAATCCCATCAGATAAGACAGGCCAATCACACGACTTTGGGGGCACTGTGTTATTTTTGTGGAAGTTTCATCAAAACAACAATTAAATTTAAAAAAAAATAAAAGAGTTGCATAGTAGTTAGTTTTGTTTATGTATTGTAAATTGTTAATAATTTATTTTTTTACGTAAATTTAGAATGTAAATTTATTATAGCAGTGAACGGTAAATAATAATTATAAGTAAGAGTTAATAAGGTTAAATCAAGAAAATAATATTTTTTAGGAAAAGAATAATAGTTAATATTTGTAACATATAGATATTAAATGTATCAATATATTATTTTTTAAAATATCAATGTTTTAAATATGTTAAAATGTAAATGTGGAATAAAATAGAAGACAAAAAATGAATATAAATAATGATAAAAATAGGTATAGGAGTTTTGTTGGCAACACTAAAGACAATGAACACTTTTACCTTCAATTTAAAAATGTAATAGTGTACTATAATATTATTTAAAAATATATAATATTATTATTATTTTTTTAAATTTTGTATGAAAACTGTAAATCCAAAATTTCAATATAACGAACTTATGAAGAAAACTAATAACCAATGTAAAATTTAGTTAACTGATATTTTTCTAATTTTATATCGACATTACAAACTGCAGAGAATAAGTAATATCTAGTGAAATCTAATTTTCACTTTTGACATTTGATATATCTACCTTTATACTCTTATTTTCAAAATGATGCATTGTTACTGGTACTTTTAAGAATGCTTTTACCTTATAATTGATGGCTAGAGTTTGGAAAATTATAAAATTTAAACTTTTTAAAATGATGCATTGCTACTTGTACTTTTAAGAATGCTTTTACCTTGTAATTGATTGCTAGAGTTTGAGAAATTACAACATTTATGAGTTTTAATGATTATGATTTGAAACAACGGTAAAAAATTCAGGCTCCTTGTCCCATTTCAATAAAAGGTGCTTTTCGTGGGTGTAAAGGGTGGATTCAAGAAATTATTAAGTGTATTCAAAGTTTCATTGCAACTGAATACACAAATGCCAACCATTATGAAAAAATGAAAAAGTGATTGCTGCAGCTTTTGGGAAGCAGAAAAATGTCGGAAACTATGTGAAAAGGAGAGAGGAAGTAGAAGGGAGTAGAAAGGAGAAAAGGAGTAGACAACGTGCTTTGGAGCAGCTGTGGCATAATTTTGTCATACCACTTTCTCCACATACAAATCGGTATTCTTTGTTTTTAAAATAATATGATTCTGTTATAAAGTTAAACACATATATATGAAGAGAAATATAAATGAAAACTAGCAAACCTAGAAGCCAGGCAGAATAGGTTGTTAGAGCATAAAAGATTGGATATACTAATTTCTCTGAATTAGTCTAGCGCAGTTAGTCATACAATAACCTTTGAAATGGTGCTCTGTTTATTTATGTTTATATTTTTATAAATTAGCTTTCCGTTAATGTATTATGAATCTACAGTATTTTAAAAATTGAGATATTAAGAACAAGAGTTATTGAGCCTTCACATATATATGCTCTTTCACTTATATATTACATCAAATTTGTTTTCTTGTTAATCAGATTTCATTGTATTATATGTGAAATTGTAACAATACTTGTTTGTAGTTTTTTTTAGCCATCTACTGTATTCTGCTACCCTGTAAATTTATTGTTATTCTTGCAAAATACTTCCTTCACATATACATATCATAAACCTGAAATACTTGTGAAACCTGGAATTTTAGATCTATCCAACAAAACTCAAAAGTTAATAGTAGCAATAGATTTTTCCTTTTTTTCTTTCATTAAATTTTACTGTTGTCATACATCAGAAAAAAATCAAAACAAACAATATATCGTACACCAAATTTTAAGCCCATTGCATCTGCGCACACTTAAATCGTGACACATTTTTTTAAAAAATCACGAAAACTAGTCTATAGATTTCAGTGGCACAGCTGTCAGCTAGAATGCTTAATATAGCACTGATTTCAACTGACCCAGCCACGAAATAGGAATGTTAATTACACCATAAACCAAAGCAAAAGAAAAAAGTTATCTAGAGAAAACTCGCGGTTCCAAATGTCAATCAAATTAAAAATAAAAGTACAAAATGTTAAGATATTTTTTTAAGAAATGATGATGGCCTATAATATTGTTAAATAATAAGTGTAGAATATTTAGTTATTTTTATATTAAATTTTAAATAAGTGTTAATAAGTTTCAATTTTTTTAAAATATGATATATATTTATTTATAAATTATATTAATTCATAAATACATATATATATATTATAAATATGTTTATTTTAAAAAAAATGTTTTAATTTTTTTTTATAAAAATGTATTAGGAAAACATATAAAATTATTGAGTAACTAAAGAAATGAGAAATAATTTATTTTAATAACCTTTTTAAAAGTTAAAAAATTGTAAAAATTGAATAACAAATTTAAAAATATAAAAAAATTATATTTTATTGGTTTATTACATATATATATGATAAAATGAATATATATGTAAGAAACGACAAACAACCGGAAAGAAACATGATGCTATCATGATGATAGTTTAATAATAATAATAATAATAATAATAATAATAATAATAATAATAATAATAATAATAATACTAAATTTCATTTATATATAATATTTATATTTATTATTTTTTACATTAATATATATAAAAATAAAAATAATATTATATATAAATATAAAAATATATATTTTTATTTACTTAAAAATATTATATATATAATATTCTTATATATCCATCCAATCCATTAATTACTATTATTTTTCTCCCATGAAAAGAAATCTCTATTGAGAACTCCTTTGAACAAGAAAATAAGTCTACTATGCATTCTTTCATAGCTTACTTGTAATTTAGCGTGGGAAGGAAATGAGGAAAAAATGTGTTTAAATAAAATGTGCGATAAACTTGTTCAAAACCCTTCACTTTGATAAATAAAGATTGTGTTTATTTTAGAATTAGAGATTTGTAAATGAAGATTATGGTTTATTTTAGAGTTAAAGATTTGCGGCTTGATTTATTTTGAATGGATGGTGGAGATAAATAGAAAATAATTAATTTTTGGTTTTTATTAATTTTTCAAATCTAAATTTTAATTTAATATTAAAATTAAAATATTATTATTTAATAATTATTTTATATTCTTATTAAAATAAATATATAATTTTTTTAATAAAATAAAATTTAATTAAGGAAATCTTTTAACTTTTTTATTTATTATAAATTTATTTAATAAATTGTAATAAATATTTTTTATTTTTTTTATATCATATAATTTTTTTTGAATATTAAATAAACTATATAACTCCTTTATATGTAGACCACATTTATTTTCCATGATTTTAGATCATAGTCAAGCAACAAGAATTGTAATTTGAGGTCCCACTTTGCTTTGGATTGGCATCATGACCCCTCCCTCTATCTTAAAGATGTCATAGTCATGAGGGAACCTTACCTATTATTATTTTCAAGACTTTACTCTTTATGTTTTGAGTTCAATTCTATATTATTTATAAAAAAATATTGTTGGTGTTTTGGTGCATCATAAAATACATCGAGAGGATAGTCCTTACTCAATTTGGATTCTTGTCAAAATGTTAATAAAGAGATTCATTTTTATTAGTTTGTTATATTAAAATTTTAAGATTTGTTTATTTAGTTATAATTTTGCATTATAATTAGAGTTATTTTGTAGTTTAATAATAATAATGGACAATGTCATTTCCATGTCATATATATAAGAGATAAATAAATTAACCTTAAAATGATCAAGATTATCAATAAAAATGAATTTTAAAATTTATTTGATTGTTTGTATGACACCTCCAACATGAATTATGAAAATTTTATTGAGCATACAATTTGAGACAATCCCTTTAAAGGTCATTTCTCATCTACCAACAGCGACCCACAAATGTTTCACTCAAATAAATATAAAGCAAATAGTCCATGTTTAAAAGCCCTCTGCAAAGACCAAAACAAGACCAACAAACTATTTATCATGCAAATCTAGACCCAACTGAGCACCCCAAACCATAATGACAACCATAAATCATTGCAAAGCCATAAAACAGTGCATGGGGGTGATTCCCACATATGTAACCAATCATGAGAATGCTAACCATCAACACCAATTTCATAAAATAAGAATGTTCCTTACTACATCTAGCCAAGCATACTAATAATTATTGATAATTACATCCTTGGCCCATGCAATTCCTTTGTTTGATAAGAAGTCTATTGCATGACTGGCTTTGTAAAAACAAAGTTTGGCCTCCCAAACCTCAAGAGAATTTAGAATCTCATAGAATTTTCTGAGAATGTTCTCAATGTCCCATGACCCAACCTTCCCATTGTGCATGGCTTACACTAACTATTGAGTCCCCTTCAATGACAATCTTACCAATACCAAAGTGAACCACTAGTTCCAAGCTTAAATCCAACACTTCTGCCTCCACCTCATTATTTGTTCCATTAATGAGCTTAGACAAAGCTACTTGAATTAGCAAACCTATGCAATCATGAATCACACAACCAACCCCTGATGCCCTTGGGTTTCCTCTAGTTGCATGAGCGAAATTAAATTTACATGTACTAGCAGGTGGATGAAGCCAATCCAACTTGTCATATATTCTAAGAGCTTTACACAACACAATCGACCCCTTAATAGGGAGGAAGACCTTATACAAGCTCTATGAAGAAACAATATTGAAGTCTCACTTTAAAAGAATCCCCTAATGCCTATTGGCATGGGTGGAACCCAATTCTAACATGGCCACTTTTGAATTTCTTACTGCTTATCCAAACTATTATCTCTCCCCTTCAAAGATACTTTTGTTCATTCCTTCTAAATTGTGTAAATTAGGATCATTACGCAAATGTGTGATAAACATGAAAAAGTATGGCCTATCCCAACACCAACCAAACTCACCACAAATCTAGTATCAACCATCCATTATAAAGGGGCATAGCAATTGAAGATGATTGACACTTTCCTCTCATGTGAGACACATATAACACCTACACCACCCAACAATACTCTTTTTACATAGACTATCTTGGATTAATATTTTCCTTTGTGTGGCCAACTAGAAAATACCCCAACTTCAGGAAGCCCTACCTTGTTCTAGCAAAATAACTTTTCCCATTCAAAAGATGGCTCAACATTCTCCACCATTTTATACCCAAGATTCATTGAGTGCACACTAAACTTTGCCGTGGTCAATTGAATGAAATCCTAATTATTGCTAGTTAAAACCTTAGTTTTATCTAGAATACTAGTCAAAAAGATATTTTGGATTTCAGAAATCGGTGATCCCCCATTCCTTTCCAATCCCAAAAAAAACCAACCCTTGATTTGCCTTAGTTCAAGGTAATCACACACTTTGAAGCCCCACACCCTAGTCAACGCCTCATTTGCCTCATCCAACACCAAAAACTCTTGTAAAATGCCTATGCGCCTGGGCCCCGCCGAAAATCCAATGATTGTGTCTTGTTCACCAGCTAGGAGACATGATATTTAATAATAGGTTAACACTTCAAATTTGGAAAGATGGGACCCTAGGAGGATTGTCAAAAAAAAAAATTGGTTGAAGAAAGCTCCCCAAAACATTTCAACTACGAAAACATATTCCACAAAGCATGTGGGTGGGTGACCATTCCCCACACTATTTTATTGCCTAGGGCTAAGTCTTAATCACAAGTCTTTTGATACCCGCCCCATCGCTGATGTGAGCTAAGCACACTTTATCTGCGCTACTATCTCAGTTGGGGGAATTTCATTTGGGTAAACTTCTCTAAAGAAGAAGACGAACTCATCATAAAACAGCAACTGCTCTTGGGAAACAAGTATGCACATAGTTTTTGATGGGTGTCCAGTTATCTGTGTTAACGGACAAAATGGCGGCACAGATAGTCTTTGATTGCATTAATTTTTTGTGTTAACGGAAATGGTGGCACACATGGTTTCTCATTGCAGGGAGACTGCCCAGGCCAACGGATAATGAAATAAAGAATTACTGGAACACCCACATCAAGAGGAAATTGTGCAATAGAGGAATCGATCGCGGTCCCATCTCCATATCCAGACCTTTGACAGAAGTAGCAGCAACAGCCGCTCTCCCAAGCATGAAATTCTCACGACGGATTTGTTCAATGTGACCTCTCGGATGTCACGAGTTCTTTTGAACGCGAGGTTTTAGACAATAGCAGCGGAAGGGAAGAGCGACCAGACATAAATCTGGATTTGTCTATCAGTTTACCTTCATTTGCTGAGGCAGTCATTGATTCGAAGGAGGTAAATGCAAATTCTCGTCGGAAAGAAAGTCATTTGGGTTTTCAAATGAATTACAATGACCGTTGTGAGCGCAAATACAATGAAGAAAATGTCAGTTTCCAGTCCGGGGATGATTTTTATTTTGATTACAGGGTACGATTAGGCTTGTGATTAGAGCAGGATTTTGTTTTCATTAATAGTAAATACAACCTTGTTGTCCATGTTAATGAATGCAATAGCTTCAAGTTTGCAGGCTCAGGACCAATAGAGGAAACATAAAATCTGTGCTATGGTTCAGCTGGTCTTTGTAAATTTTATTTGTTTTTTCCCCTTAAGACGAGTGGAATGGTCGCATCACACCTCATTCGTTTTGTCGATTGGCTTCGGTCACATGCCTCTGAGAGTGTCAATAGAACAAGGGTTGCTTAGTAGCGACTCCCGATGTTTGTAGTAATAATTGTTTGTATTTGAGTTCAGAGACATTTTATCAATTTAATATGTAGTTAAATTAAAATTAAAATAGTAATAGCAATAAGATTTGGTGGAATTTGAATGAGCTTGAATTAATTAATTTTTATATATTAAAACTGATCTAAAAAGTTTTGATGTTACAATTTTTTACATTGACAAGTATTACTAAGATATGAAGAAGCCAATGTCACTATTAATAGTTTTAAATTGTTATTTAAGATTTATAATGACATATTTTAGATTTTAAATATGTTTGTAATATATTAATACATTTATGTAGTTGCTTTATTTCACACGTAAAATTGGTTATGTAATTATATTAAATTTGTGTGTCTTATTTTACATCCAATATTATGTTTATTAGAAGGGAAAGCAATAATTTTGATAATGTCAAAAAAAGATAAATTTAGCAATGGTAATGGTAAGAGAATAGATAATTTTTTTTTGCACTACGTAACATTAATTTTTCGATACGAATGTAATAACAATTATATTTGAAATATCTCGCTTACAATATTTTTTAGTAAGAAAATATGATAAAGCCCAGGGTGATAGCCGAGGTACTATAAATAAAGATATACATAGATGGCTAAGAGGTCGTTGGAGCATATTCTTACTTGACAAAACTAATTTTTTATGTAAAAGAAATAATAATTGTCTGTTGTGAACGTATTCAACACTCGTGTCTCATATATGATAATGGTGTTGCAACCCCATAATCGTGGGGTATGTGGACATGAAAAAAGATATTGATATGATAAAGTTTGCTACTATGTTGAATATATGTGATTAATCTCGACACGTACATGGAGATTGTAGATGAAAGATAGATTTCACTAATGGGTGATGTTTTTATTCTCAGCGTTTGTAGCCAATAAAGATGACATTGATAGAAAAAAAAATGGCCTAATAACAATGGCCATGAGCAAGTTAGAGAAGATTGATTTATGATGGAGATGTGCCCAGAAATTGTTGAAAATCATATAATGTTGTTGGTGAAGTAAGGGAAGTGACAAATTAAGCATTGTGTACTTGTCGAACATTATGGGACCTATGTTGATAGTTGTTAGTAGCATTTGCATTAAAGAGTCATTATTTGTTATTGAACCAAAATTTCTCATGAAATTGAAGAGGGGAAATTGGACATAACATATAATTTAGGGTATTTATTAACAATGCTTGGGTTACAATAACCCTGATAGAAATATATAAACTTATATTGCAATAAACTCAATAGATACTTTTTTTATTATTGATAAATGGTTTTTTTACGAGGACCATACCCCAATTAAAAAAAGGGATTCAAACCTAGATGGAACAAAGAAAGCACAAATGAAAATGGGTCCTAAAACCTTAGATGGACAATAAGCACAAAGAAAGGCAGCCACACTGTCAAACAGAAACAAAACATAATAAATCAGCAAAACAGCTAGAATGCCGCTGCAAAGCAGTTCGAACACAACCATATTACAGCTTACACACAGCAGCGAGGGCCTCAATGCCTAGATTCAACGGTAAAAATAGAGGACAAGCACTCAAGCCTTATCCAAGCAAATGAGGGGTTTGGGTTTGTGCTTTCTTCTTTTTTCTTACCCACCTCTGTCCATTCCTCATTCCCTTCCTCAGTGGATGTTATTCGCTGTAATGATTGACATTATTTAAAATATTTAATTTTGAAGAATATTATTAAATAAGATTAGGAGAATATTTTAATATTTATATGATAAATTTTAGATCAAATTTTATATTTATTATTATAATATATATTTCAAAATTTTGATTGATTAAACAAAAATTAACTAATTACAAAATGATTCTTATAATTCTCTGAACCTCGACAAAATTATTAAATAATAAACAAATAAATAAAATAATAACCTATGAACCGAGTCAAACTTTCTAGAATTGAATTATTAACACACCGGAGGAGAGCATGCAGAAGCCTAACTTTCTTTAATCTATAAAATATAGGTGTATTAAAAAACAAGCGGCCTATTTAATGAAAAGCGGAACCTAAAGGATGGGTTATACGTTCACCTTCAATTGAGAAAGGGAGAGCGGGATGGCGACTTTAATGGATGAAAAAATATGGAACAAATTTCCAGGAGAATTGTTGTTGATGGTCATAACAATGTTGCCGACCCGGATTCAAGTTAGGATCAAGATGGTCCATAGACGATGGGACGAGTTGCTGTCGTCGCCTACTACCCTTTAGAAAATTTATCCAAATACACCGCTAGTCTCTGTTCCTGCTTTTTTCTGAGCTATTAGCTACACAGATTTCTCATCTAACGATTTGATAAAGGCCTCCTAGGTTAATGAAGAAAGTGGAGATTTTCAGTGTGTCTGCCAAAGGATATCCGCATTGAGACTGCCTGCAACAACTTCTGCTGGTGAATTCAGTGAAAACACAGAGGTGTCGATGCTGCTGGTATTTCATCATATATATTCAACCCTGCTACCAATACTTCAATACGCCTTCCTCTTGATAGCCCCAAATCAATTGGATATGGAAATTTATATTAATGGCATATTTCTGTTCCTCTTCTTTCAACAGTAGTTGCATTTGTCTGTTAGGTCGAACCATAGAAAAACACGAGACCATTATCCTTGACATTTATTCATCACAGTCGAATGCATGGACTCAAATGGTTATGAGATCCTTTTCCACTATATCTTTCTGGGCATGGTATTTATTCCCAAGGAGGATTTTACTGGTTAAATTTCTACACGCATGGATTTTACTGGACCGAAGTTTAGTTACCAGCCTGCTGCAAAGTGTTTGGTATACATCCCTCCTTTCGACAGCGAATACACACCAATGAGCTTAGCAACACCACAATCTAAAAAACTATCCATAAACTGTCCATGCCAAGACCAAGGCATGTGAACACCACCACCTTTATACAGGGTCATATATTGACCCTTAAATGTTTGCTTGATGGTGTGTTCCCAATCTGTAATATTGAAGGTTGACCCTCACATTTAAATTAGTGCTAGATAATTAGCATGTAGCTAATCAGTTTATTCTATTCTATAACTTGTTTATGTGAAAAAAAGAATAGAATAAATTGATAGCCACATGCTAGCTATCTAGCACTAATTTAAATGTGAGGGCCAAACATCAATATTATGGATTGGGAACACATCATGAAATAAATATTTGGAGGTCAATATATGAACCTAGACAAAAGTGGTGGTGTTTCTGTGCCTTGGTCTTAGCATAGACAATTTTTTAAATGGTGGTGTTGTTAAGCTCATTGGTGTGTATACATGATTGAAAGGAGGAATCGAGGCAGCCACCTAAAATTCATATCCCAAGTTGATTGTACATTATTTCCCTAATCTGAAATCACAAAGTTGTTTGATTTACATTAGCGCTTTTAATGAGTCAAATGTGGTGCAATTGATACCTGATTGTAGTAACATGTTCCAATTAAACTGCATAAATGCTTAGTGCAACCTATGCACAATATATCCCATCTATATAATTTCCAAGAATGCCCTTTTAGAGGGTAAACAAATCCACTCTCACATGATATGAAAGAAGGAGATGACTTCTCGTGGAATGCCATCATTGCAACTTATAAAAGACATAAGTATCCTAACAAAGCATTGACATCATTTAGTTAAATGCAATAAATATGTGTCTAACCCAATCAATTCACTTTAACCAGCATACTCCTAGATTATACCAAATAAGAGCATTTGAACATAATATGGACATCCATCGAGGCATAATTGAAAGGGGATTTATGTTGGATGTTGTAGTTGCAAATTCATTAGTAGATGTCTATGAAAAATGAGGAAGCATACCCAAGGCACATGAATTGTTTAACATAGTGCCTAAAAAATGTGGTTTCATGGAATGTTATGGTTCTAGGATATGCAAAAAATGGTTTCCTTGATGAGGCTTTAAGGCTTTTGAACAAAACATGTTGACTAGATGTCATCTCTTGGAGTGTCATGTTTAAAAGTGAAACACTTGTATAGATGCTTCACAGAATACAAAAATTCAAGTTATCGTTACAAAATAACTAATTGTGTCATAACAGGATTCACCAAATTTAAAATCACTAATAAGAGAGGGTCACTAAGGTACATGGTACAAAATTACTATTTCCATAAACATTCTACAACAATATGAGGCTATTGGCACATCATTTATTGTTTCATATCAAGCTTCACCAAATACTTACTACAACAAGACAAAGGACACAATCAGAGATTTTCCCACATTAGCAAAGTTTCAAAACAGGGGTAGACCCCATGGATTAAATAGGTAAGAGTGAGAAGATGTAAGATTACCATGTATAAAAATCCATAGGTTATCAACATCATGTATGGATCCTTGACCACAAAATCCACTTTGAAGGTCTCTATCCTATGATCAATCTATAGGTCTGCAAGAGGAATTTAGACCCAACATCCAAGCATACATTAAAAAAAATAAGAAGTGGGTTTTCTATGAAAGAAAGGGAAAAATAACCATACCATTTGATATCTTTTTTCTGGGCCAAAAGACATTCAAAAATACATTCTCTATAGAAGATATGGCCTTTCTGGCAACACATAGGATCGACCAATGGTTCGAGGTCGAGGGAACATGCATCAAAGGGTTTGATTGAGTCTTTTCCTAGTCTTTCTTTTTGGGTTCCATAACCTAGTTTTCTCTTCTCATCGTATGTGAAAAAGGGCAAGATCATTGTTATTTTTTGAGTGTCTCTGAGGCCTCTTCTTAGCAATCCTAATAAATCAAACCTAGGGGATGACTGAGTTGGGAATTTTCATCAAGCTCTTATCCTATCGATGAGCCCAACCCTAGTAGGATATACCCAACTAGCCTACTATGGAAATATTTCATGTGGAACACAACTTAGAAAGGAAGACATAGTCGTAATTTACCTATAGCCTGGTATCAACATTTGAATGGGAAAAATGGAATAATCTTTTTCCTTGTCTCTTGTGAGATGAATCTAGGAGCTTTGCCCCTCAGTATAATCCTCTGACTAATTATAAATGTTGAGATTTTATTTTATTTTTAAAATTATTTTTGAATTATAAGAGAAAGGTCCCAATAATGGACCATGTTCCAATGATGTAATAACTAATTGTTCAACTAAGACTCAATATTTTTACATATTTTCTCAAATAAATATTTTATTTCTAACTAAAAAATAAACATAATTAATTATGTATTTATGTAAAGTGTGCTTTTAATAGGACATTGACATTTGACAATAATACATGTACCTAATAATATATAAAAACCCAAAATTGCATATATTTTGGAATAATACAAATCAAAAATATGTGTTTCACTATTCAAATAAAGTGACATGTTACAAAAATTAAGTGTCAACATTCATTGATAAAGTATTGATATGTATATCAATCCATAAGTTTTTGTACATGTATATGTCCATATTCTATAAGTTTTTGTACATATATGTCCAAATCTATTCAGATATTGGAACAATGTGTGCAGCGTTTAGATTCTATTTAATATAATATCCTTCATTTCATCCCATCATTCAACTCCTCCCATGTCACCTACTTCAATAGCTATGCACAACTTTTGCATTAAACCTAGTAGCTACAAAAAATTAATGGTATAAGGCTCATAATTTAAAAAAACACAAATTTATATATTACCTCTATAATTTTAATAATCCCTCTAATTCTAAGCAAATCAATGAAACATTGAATTTCATTTTGTTATAAACTACATAAATATAATGCATATGAGATTGTCCAATATTTTCATTATAATTCCTACAAATTAATTATTTCATCACATTAAAGAGTAGAGATTCTAAGTTACAAAGTAGATACATTCAAGTAGAACACAAAGTAGAAGAGAATTGCTAGTCTCTCACAATAAGATAGCTTGGCAGGGAGGTACTTTCATCATCAATTCCAAATTGGAAAGCTAATTGTTGTCTATAATATAATGCTTTAGTCTAAATTAACTCTTATTCTATTTGTTTCTGAATTTCCACCTCAAGTTTTAAAGTACACAATATTTTTTATATGAAATTGAAGTTTCATAGTAATTTGTCCTCCCAAAGACAAAATACTACAAAAAATTAACAATCATAAAGAGGTGAACTTGTTATGCAGTGCAATTTCACTATTACATCCATTCTATAGACCTTGAAAAGGAATAATTATGGCCATGCACTCCTAATTTGAAACACCCATAGATAGAATTTAATAGCAAGATTAAGTAACCACACATCTACTCCTAAATTGAGATGTCGTAATACGACATATACAAACTTCCTGGAGTCATCTTTTTAAATTATTTCATTTTTAAAGAGTGAAGAAAAATTATGCTCTTTTATATTAATAGAAGGGACAATTTATTTTTTATTTTTTTAAAAATTGTATAGAATAAATATTTTCATTCAATTTTTATGTATTTATATATAAAATATAAATAAATAAATCATTCCATCTATATTTGTCTAATATAATGTAATATTTGGAGAGTATTTTTAATAAAAAGAAGTATAATTAAATTTTTGATGAAAAAAGTAAAATATTATGATTAGAATGAGATAAATTTATGTAAATGTGATACTCAATGATAAATTAGGAGTATAACTAAGAAAAATATTAAAAATAAATTAATAAATGTGATATCTAGAAAAAAACACATTCCACTAAAGCAGATGTGGAAAATGGACTAGTTGAAATCCTTTTTGACTTGTAGACCATGGATAACATGTTCACATGCACAAACTCGTACAATTTACCCAAACTTGCTGATAATTTACTGATAAGTATGTAATAATGAATAATATATAGGAAAGAAAAAAATTAATTACATGTAACAAAACAACATATAGGAACCTTTTTTTAATGATTGGGGATTTTGTATGGTTAGGAATTTGATTATTAACAACTCTTTTATATCAAGTGCAGCTAATAGTTTCATTGATAGAATTTACTTCCATGTAAAAATATATAAATCTTAAAAGAGTGACCATATTTCTCACACACACACACACACACACACACACACACACACACACACACACACACACACACACACATACACACACACACACACACACACACACACATATATATGTGTGTGTGTGTGTGTATATATGTATGTGTATATATATACACACATACATATATATACACATACATATATATACACATACATACACACACACACACACACACACACACACACACACACACACACACACACACACACACACACACACACACACACACATATATATATATACACACACATACATATATACACATACATATATATATATATACACATACATATATATATATATATATATATATATATATATATATATATATATATATATATATATATATACATATATATATATACATATATATATATACATATATATATATACATATATATATATATATATATATATATATATATATATATATATATATATATATATATATATATATATATATATATATATATATATATATATATATATATACACACACACACACACACACACATACATATATATATATATATATATACATATACACACACACACACACATATATAGACATACATATGTATACATATACATATACATATACATATATATGTATGTATATACATATATACATGCGCATACACACACACACACACACACACACACACACACACATGATGATGATGAAATAAATCTTTTATTATTAATATAAATATATCAATGTCCAAGATTATTCATAAAAAAAAGTTAGGAGGTAGAAGGCATGCCCTAAAGACAACCAAGGCCATGCCTAAGAATGGAAGGCACAAGACTGCACAAGAAACAACCAAACTAGGCCTAGCCTAGAGGAAGATAAACATGTAAGAAATAATATTCAACTCTAGAAAAACTTTGGGTTACCAAACCCCACATTTAGGGAACAAACTTTTTAACCCTTTTCTTATGCACCTCTATCTAGTGCAATTGATCATCGGCCATAGAAATCATTGGAGCCGATGGAATCCTCCGAGGATCACATGAAATTTGAGTGATAAATATAGGTTGATGCTAATTAGAATTGTGATATTTAGACCCATGAGAACTCTTCATACCACCATCTATATCCTTATCCACAAAAGTCACTTTGGGGAATGATTCTGCTTCTATCATTTCTATGATATCCTCTACTTCCTCATTATTTCCTAAATCATCTTAGGATTCTGTGACCTCATTTAAAAGGGAATGCTCAGATGGATCCCAGCCTTTAGAAATACTAGCACAATCCTTATTATTTCTTGGTTTTCTTTTAAGAGGACAAACCTCTTAAAGATGACTGGTTTGATGAAAAAAATTGACATCTAAATGCAGTGTTTTCATAGTGCAACGTTTGAACCCATCAGAAATTGTCATGATTCATCTATATTCTATCTATTAGGCCTTTTCTAAGATCAACCTATATTCAGATATGACAAAAAGTAAAAAGCCTTTTTCTGGACTGATCATTATCCATTTTTATGTATTTCTCCAACACGTTACCTATAGATTTACAAACTAAGGGGTGCCAAAGTGGAATAGGTAGATTTAGGAGCTAAACCTACACCAACATTTTTGACACCACCATAGTTGTGGGATCAAAATCAAGAAATTAAAGGGTAAGAAAGATCCAAACTCTCCACCAAAACCAAAGACCCTCCATAAAAACCCTCTAGTAATCAATATTAGAATAAAACTAGACTATGAAAAAACCTTTAGAACATAAGTGGACCTCAAAATCATTGGTCTAAGTCGACAAGATCCAATGAATCAAATATTTTGATCGAGGCCAGAAGCCATTAAACGTATAAATAATTACAAACCCCTTAAATGTAGAAATTAACTTTGCTGCCTAAGGGAGAGAGATCTTAACAACTATGGTTGCATCCATCTTCTCCACAATGTATGGGCTATTGAAAAAAATAAGGTAAAATGATGTTAGAGGGCCCTTACGATGCAAAACATATATGTAAGATGAACCAAACCCATATTTCATTAAAATATATGCTACAAAGAACCTTGGCACCATTGGTATGCTTGAACATGATGATGACTACATAGGTGTGGAGTGCTACATAGTAGCAGGGCATGCCGTAGCAGTAAATCGTCTCCTTGTTGCTCAAAATTTTGGAATTTTAGGGTTCTCTTATCTTTATTTTTTTATATAGACACGAATATTTATTTCTTTATCCAATGTTAGAATTCCCAAGGTGATATAAAGCTAAATATGTAATAAATTAAGGCTAACTAACTAAAGAGTTAGAGACAAGGTTTTGTAAAATTTCTTATAGGCGCTGCTCATTAAAATAAGTTGCCTTTTGTATAAAAAATGTCCCGAGAGATAATATTTTTACATTATAAGTTCTCAAACTATACGATTATATATATATATATATATATATAAATATTATATATAAATTAGTAATATAAATGTAATTTATTTTAAAATTAGATAGATTAAAATAAAATAAAATTGAGTGGTGGATATTTTGGCCAAACTAGAACATAAAATTTTTATAATAAAAGTTACTAAAATCAATCTTCCTATTGATTATAAATAATAAAATTATAGTAAAAAAATATTTTAACTAAAATTTTGTGTTTAAGTTACTTAATCTATAGATTTAATAATTAAAATGATTAAAACTTATTAATATAAGTGTAATTAATTAAAATTTAAAAGTAAAAAAATTCAAAAGTTATGATCACAACCATTTATATTTGCAAGGATTTTTTTATCAAGGTCAGACAAATATCAAAATTAGCTTCTTAATTGGGCTTTTGCAAATATCTTGGTATGAATACGATTTGTTTACTTACAAAATTATTTTCTTGAAATGTTTGCAATTTAAGGTGTTTGTTTCTAGTTGGACGTGGATCTGTAATTGGCAATAGACTTTTTGCAAAGATACTTTGAAAAAAATAAAGGATCTCATTTAATTTTGAAGTGTAATATGGTTGGGAAAGATTTAAAATTCTAGACAAAATGTGTTTTAGAATAATTTTAGTATGTGCAAAATTTAATGTTTTAAGAAATTTAGTGCTTCACTTTCCTTGTTAAAAATCACTATGCATTTTCTTTCATTCTTAAATGAATAATTTTTATCTTATATAACCACTGCTATGGTAGCCACTTCAATTTATTCATCTTCCAATGAGACTTAGATTTTTTTTTTTACTCATTGTGATAATACAGTAATAGAATCCACAAAAAAAACTCCATATAGTAGAAAATAATTACATGCTTTCACCCTTCTACATCACTTGAAGCATATTTTCAGCAAATATACACACTACACACTCCAAAATATAGATAATTACATCTCTTGTCATGTTTAGACAAGAAAATAACAATAGACAAAAATTATGAAACAATAACCTATATTGATTTCTATTGAATGCTTCAAAGAATTATAAACTATGCATAAATAAGCTTCAACTCAAAATTAAAGTTAACATGCGAAATTTGGAACTCTAAAAAATAATAAAACTTGACATACTATTTTTAGTAAGTTTCACATGCAAGCACACACAACTCTAAAAATCTCAAAAAATAAACTCAACACTAAAATTAACCTATCAGATGAATATAAATTAAATTTCAAGTCTGATTATAAAAATATATAATTTTTAAAATTATAAAAATACAAAAAAATAATAATAAACTAAAATTATGGACCCTCGTATGGTTACGTATGGCCTTTCAAAAATATTAAAAATATACATAACTAGATAGGATGAGTTATGGGTACATCAAAATTTTTGAGATGGTCATTTTGGCATAAATATGGGCTCAAATAAGGCTATGGATCAAAAATTGTGGCATCTAGAAGTTTGCCCTTTTTTTATGCATCATTCTCTTCTGGTTGAAAAAATATAGCTCCCAAAAGTTACTCGGATTATACTACTACCATTTATTATGATAAATATTATTTAGATCCCATTATTTAATCCAATTTTTATCTTCCTATTGTAATCTTTCACACTATACCAAATACCTATCATAACTTCCTTACCTTGTATTTGCTATATTATTATCCAGAACCTGCACTATCTTTTCTTTCTTCTTCTTTGGCACCTCCGCTAGTCTAATTATTCATATTATTCACCTTAATCATTTTATCCTTAGAAATCATATAAATCTAAATTATTAAATACTAGAGAGATATAAAAAATTATGTGATAAACTCACCTCATAAGCATTGTCATTAATTTTCTTCATAATTTTGCATGTTCCAATTTTCTTGTACTTGAAATTGTTATATGTGTCTTTCAAAAATATATATTTTTTAAAGTAAACCATTATTAAAACTCCTTATTCAAATATTTTGACCTTCTTCTGATATTTGCTACTGCTTTATACTTCTCATTACTTTTCTGCAACTTTTTTCTTACTTCTTGTAACTATTGTATATGCTCTACAAATATTTATACATCATCACTAACTCATTCTACAATAGGTGATTGTACCAAATCTAAAAAACTTAAAATTTTATCCATAAACAATTTAAAATGCTAATTTTTATATTGATCTATTCATTGAAATTTTATATGTAAACTCGGCTTGTAGTAAATCCAAGTCCCATTGCTTGGGATTCTCTCCAACTATGCATTATCAATAAATTTCCTAAGCTCCTATATACAACTTCTGTCTGTCCATCTATTTGGGAGTGGTATGCACTACTAAATTTTATCTTAGGACCCATGTTATTCTATAAAATCCTTCAAAAATTACTTAGAAATTTCATGTCCCTATCTGATGTAATGGTTTTTGGAACACCATGCAATCTCACAATATCTTTAAAAATAGTTTTGTAACTCTAGAGTCATAATTGGTTTTATTACATACAATAAAATGAACCATATTATAAAACATGTCTACAATAATAAAAAATTAAATCATTACCTCTCTATGTATCTGGTAAACTCAGCATAAATTCCGTACATAAAGTTGTCCATGGTCCTCTTAGAACTAGTAATGGCATGTGTAGCCATGTATTTTATGCATGTCCTTTTGCCACCTAACACATCTTTCACCTTGAAACATATCTTGTTATATATCTCTTCATTTTTGGCCAAAAATACTTCTCCTCCACCAAAACTATTATCTTTGTCTTACCCAAATGTACATCGTAACCATCATTGTGCAATTCTCTTATAATCTTATCCTTTAGAGACCTAATTGAAATACATAATTATTTCTATTAGAAGAGATAAGAACCCTGCATAAGATACTCATCATAAACATTACTCATATCACCTGTTAATGGATTCATGCATTACTCAACTATAAACATTACTCATATCATCTATTAATGGATTCATGCATTAATCAACTATCTTTCCAAAATTTATATTGATATGATATACTAAATTAATAAATTTAATCCAACTACTTCAATCTCCATAGTAGTTATTAAACCCATGTGCCTGCTCAAAGCATCAACTATATGATTTTGTTTTCTTGATTTGTGCATCAACACAAAAGTGTAACCCTATAAGAAATATACCCACTTTGAATGCTTACTATTTAACTTCTTTTGAGTGTTCACATACTTCAAAGCCTCACGATTAGTAAATAGGATAAACTCCTTATGCATTAGGTAATGTATCCAATATCTTAATAATAACTATTTCAAATAATATGGACTTATATCCCCCAAATTGAACTAGAGTGAATGTTATAAAAATAATAGTTTTCATATATTCCAAAAAAAATAGACTAGGATTATGGTAATGATTTGGATCTATTACCAATCTATTGCATTAGAGATAATTTAGATATATCAAATTTTGAATAATTTAATCTTATTTCTAACAATTTTGTTTGGAACTAGAGTACTGATAAGTCCAAATTATTTGAAATGGTCTCTTAATGCTTGTATAATGACATAAACTTTAACATCATACTTAGAACACATTGTTCTTATGTCATTCAACTTCTCATTGAAATATGCTATTGGATTCTTTTCTTCACTCAATACAACACCAATTCCCAAAAATGATGAATTAGAATCAACCTCAAACACTTTGTTAATATATGACTTTATGTAATTTTCTTCTTCAAAAACTCAAAGCATTATGTTGTTGTTTTTGTCCATGTAAATTATTCTCTCATATAATTTTTTATTAGTGTAACAAGACTAATAAAATTCTTATTAAACTTTTTGTAAAAAGTTGATAAACCATGAAAACTTCTTACCTATGTGATACTCACTTGGATATGCACTCAACAATCATCTTTACTTTTTATTTATTCATTCTTACACCATTTCCTAAAATTATAAATCCTAAAAATACCAAATTATTTTGCATAAAACTACACTTCTTTAAATTTTCATAGAGTTTTTTTCTTACAATTATAATCCAATTCCTAAATTTTATATGTGTTCTTCTTTAGTCTTACTAAATATTAAAATATTATCAAAATAAACCACAAAAAACTTACCACTATATTCTTGTAGCATTGTGTTCATCGCCTTCATAAATGTGTAGGGTGAATTAGATAATATGAATGACATCACCATCCACTCATATAAACCATCTCTTATCTTGAATATTATTTTCTATTTATGTCCTTCATAAATCTGAATCTAATAGTATCCACTCCTTAGATCAATCTTAGTAAAATATTTTACTTCTACAAGAACATCCATCATATCATCTAAATGAGGTATACAAAACCTATAATTGATTGTAATTTTATTGATTTATCTACTATCCACACACATCATCCATCCACCATATTTTTTTGGAGTGATAAACATTAGTGATGCACATGGATTCATGCTTTCCTTTAGTACACCCTTACCAATTCAGTAACCTATTTATTTAATTTTTCATGCTCTATTAAACTCATCATATAAGTTACTTGATTGGGTAGAGATGATCTTGAAATAAAATCAATATGATGTTGAATATCTCTCTTTAGTGGTAAACCATCTGGTAAATCATTGGTATAACATATGCATATTCTTTCAACACTATTGTACTTCTAGTGGTACTTGCACCACTTCTGTGTCTTATTTCTTTGTTAATAATGCATAATAACAACCAACCATATTCATGTCTTTGATAAGTTATTTTACCTTCAACCTACTTTTAGCCTACCCTTCTTCTTTAAGAGGTAACAAAAATACTTGCATACCACCTTTCCAAAAACTATATGTATTTTTTGCTCCATCATGAATCATTTTTTTTTTTATCAAACCATCATGGCCTTTCCAATAATGCATGACATACATCCATTGGTATAACATCAACCATATGTCATCCTTATAAGTTTTACTTATGAAAATATTGATTAAGGACCTTTTATCTACTATAACTTCATTCTATTTCTTAACTATGAAATTTGATTAGGATTATGATGCTTTTCACAATGAAAACCTAGTTTCCCAATCATGTCCTTTGGAACCATATTTTCACAATCACCATCATCTATAATTACTTTGCACATCTTACCTCATGAAGTACACCTTGTTTGAGAGATATTTTTTTAAGCCATGCATCACCATGTTACTTTTACTGTACATGTTCTTTCCTTGAAGTAATAATTATTCTTTTCATCATGATATTTTATCTAACATCTACTTTGCAACCTCAATGTTTTGATTTTTTATTTCAGATTCAACTAAATTCACTCTTGGGTAATCCTCTTTCCCCTTTTCTTGATCTTGTTAATGTGGACACTCAAATGCTATATTGTCTTCTTCTCCAATTTTTTAAGCAAACATAATACCTTTGTTGATCTATAAACCATCCTCTACCACCACCATAGCCTCATATTTTTTGAAATAATTTTAATCTTTGCTAGTATTGAAACCCTTATCTATAATCTTCTTGTCTTTCTGCACCATGTGATAATTATCCTCTAGTGGTGTTCAACCTACCTCTATTTGTATTAAATCCGCCTCATCCCCTTATTGGAGGGGATTGTCCTCTTCTTGTCCCAATAGATGCTCTTATAAAAAAATTATCTATTTTATTTTTATTTTTCCTTAAAATCTAATTGATAAGCTTCCTCCATGAAAAGTATTCTATGCATGCTTAATTCATCTTGAAAAATAAACTTCAAACCATTTACATACCTTGCATCCATCCATTCTTCTATTTAATCATGATCTAATTGTATGGAAAGCTTGTAAAAATCATTTGTATACTCTTATATATTGTGATCCTTCTAGCTCAAATTTTAGAATATTTTGTATAGGATTTATTCATAATCCATAGGATTAAATTTATCCTCATATTCTTCTCAATATTCTTATATTATTGTATCTTCTCTTTACATTTTTTCTATCTTTATTTATATTGGTGAGCCCAAAAAATCAATGCATGTCCCTTCAATTTCGTACATGCAAACTTTACCTCCTTGTCTTCTCTCATATTTCTCCATATAAAAAAGTTATCCATACCATTCATCTAATTTATCAACTCTTCTCATTGTAAACATCCTCCATAATCTAGAATATCAACCTTGATTCCTTTGTTCTTTTCTTCTAAAGATCTAACCATCCTCTCTTCTAGTGATGGTGGTTATTTCTATTGCTCCTTCTCTTACATAATTTATTCTTCATGATCTATGTCATCGTCTACATCATCTTATTTTCCCCTTTGTCTTTGATTTATAACAATCTCGATTAATTTTTCTTCTTGCCTTTGTAGATCTTAGATAGTCTGGTTCATCTAAGTGATTCCTCCTCATCCTTTACCTATCTCTTATGCTTTTTAGATTAAAACTTGATCTGATACCAAATAATGAACCTAAATACTATCAAGATGAGAAAATACCAATAGACAAAGATTATAAAATAATAACCCATAGTGATTCATATTGAATACTTCAAATGTTTAAAAAACATGTATAAATAGGCCTCAACTCAGAATTGGAGTTGACATGCAAAATTTAGAAATCTAAAATATAATAAAACTCAACCATTTATTTTTAACACTTGTTATTTTCAAATAAGTTTCACATACAAGCATGTGCAACTCTAAAAATTTACAACAATAAAATAAACACTAAAATTAACCTATCAGATGAATATCAACTGAATTTTAAGTCTAGTTACAAAAATATACAATTTCTAAAATTAGAAAAATACTAAAAATAATATTAAACTATAATTTTTGACACTTAGATGGTGACGTATAGCCTCCAAAGAATATTAAAAACATCCATAACTAGATAAACTAGGGCATGATTGTACCTAACATTTTGATACTATCATTTTTCATGAATGTGAACTCAAATGGAGCTATGGATCAAAATTTATGGCCTCTAGAAGTTTGGCCTCTTTTTTACATCATTTACACTATGGGGAAACCACTAGATTTAATTCTATAATATATATAACTAGGTGTTGGTAATTAAATGTATAGTATATTTCACATGAACATGAATTATAAGAATAAACAAATCTCAAAAATTAACAATAGGGTTTTGATATGGGAAAATATCCATTGAGTGAGTAATTGTACTCATATTAAACTATGTAATTCAAGAAATGTACAAGATACTACCAAACATGATATACATGAAAATAATTATCACTACCACTTCATCAAAAATTTACAACCAAGACTATTATTCACTTACCATAAATTTCTCAGATCTCGAACATAGTTGAACCATAGACTATAATAATCCTTAGATGATCATTTTTCTTGTTTTGAATTGTAAAGCATTTTATTTTTCTTTGCATCACCGCTATGTATCTAGTTTTCAAATTTAGTTAGTAAAAACTTGTCTGGACTATAATTTTTTAAATATATTTGTTGAATTATTTCTTGTACTTATATCTAATCTGCATATGACTAGTCTTTTATGAACACCTTATACCAATTTTAATGCGAGTTAAACATTTACTTTGTTATGGAAGGGCCAATATGTTTTATCATTTAGACTCATCTCGTTCCACATGTCCTTCATCTAAATATAAATAGTTGCATTTGCAATACAGGCTTAAGGTTAATTTTTTTGTTTTAATATTATTCTTAGAGCATAATGACAAATGGAAAATAAGTAGTAGTAAATAAGTTGTCCATACAATCCCAACAAGGGAGAGAGGAGTTTCTAAATCTTGTGAATCTACTTGGATGTTACGTAGATGGATCAAAATGATTGTTTGTTTATTATTTCTTACCTAAAAGTAGCCTTGACAAAATACTATTTTGTTAGCCTCTTCTATCAATTATATTAGTGATTGTTAATATACAATATTATTTGTGAATAATAAACAAAACTCAAAAAAAAAAGACTCAAATAGAAAGCTATGACTTATTTTTATTCAACTTCTTTCTAGTTTAATTCAGTTACAAACTACCTCTCTTAAATAGAGGACTGTGAAGAATAATACAAAATAAATTAAAAAAAATTTAAAAAAATGAGTAAGAAAACAAAAATTAATATTTAAAACAAAAGACAATAACTCTATGTAGTGGAAGCTTCTATTTTAAAACATGTTTTGAAAACTATCAAGAGAAAATAACTTTTTCTAACACTCCCCCTTAATTTTTATGAAGCGTTGATTCAATATCCATAATGCCCGAATTCTGTCTTAGATATTCAAAACTCTCATGTACTAATGCCTTTATAAATATGTCTTCTAATTGGTCTTTAGATATGTAAAACTCCAAATGGATTTCTCAATTGTTCACCAATTCTTTGATGAAGTGATACATGGTGTCAATATGTTTACTTCTCTTGTGAAATACATAATTCTTTGACATTGTAATTGCTAATTTATTTTCAAAAGATATTAGTGTAGAATTATCATGCTTATGCAATAGATTTATCAACACTCTTTGCATCCAAACTGCTTGACATACTACTAATGTTGCTACAACATACTTTGTTTCTATTGATGAAATTATAGCTATACGCTGCTTCTTTGATGTCCATGAAATCATGTGTGCAAAAATTAAAAAAACATATCCATAAGTATTCTTCCTATCATATGTTCTACCTATAAAATCATTATCAATATAGCCAATCAAATCAAAATCATTAGTTTTAGAATATAATATTTTATAGCCTATTATTCTTACAACATATCTCAATATTTTCTTCCTAACTTACCAATATGAGTCTTTTGGTGACTCCATAAATATTGAAACCAAACTAACTACATACATAATGACTAGCCTTGTAGATATGAAGAATATCAAAATTCCAACAAGTCTTTTGAGCATAGTTGGATCAACCTTGAATCCCTTGTATTCTTTGTTAAATTTTGTATGTGTTGCAACTAGAATTGGTGCAGGATTGTAATTCATCATATTGAATCTTATCAACACATCCTTGGCATACTTAGATTGATAAATAAATATACCACTATCTGATTAAACAACTTCAATTCCTAGAAAGTATTCTATCAATCCTAAATATATCGTTTTAAATTCTTGATTCATATCTGATTTGAACATGTCTATAGACCAATTTCTAGTAAATATTAAGTCATCAACATATAAACATATACTCAAAATCTAACCTTGCTTGCTAATTTTTGTGTACAACATAGGCTCACAATTGTTTATATTGAATCCATTATTTTTCAAGCATGAATGAATCCAACTATACCATGTTTTTGGTGGTTTTGTCAACCCATACAAAGCTTTATTCAATTTGTATACTTTTTCTTCATGTATATGCACCTCATAACCTAGCGGTTGTTACACATATACTTATTCATCTATAAAACCATTTAGAAAAGATAATTTTACATTCATTTTGTAAGCCTTCTAATTGCTTTGTGATATTATGGATAAAACCATCTTGAATATATCAAGTCTTACAACTATTGCAAATATTTCATTATAATCAAATCTAGGTTGTGGAATAAAACCTTTTGCTACCAGCTTTGCTTTATACTTTTCAAATTCTCCTTCTACATTGAACTTGGTATTATAGACCCATTTGAATCCTATGTTATCTTTACCTTTAGGTAGATATATGAACTCCCATGTTTCATTTCTTTTAATAGAATCCATCTCTTCATTTATATCTTTGATCCAATGATCTTTCTTAGCTACTTCTTAAAAATATACTAGATCATAAGAGAAAAAAGAAAATTTTGAATATAAACCTAAATTATCTTCTCCTTGATCATAAATTTCTTTCACACTTTTTATCTTCTTACCTTTGTACCTTGATCTTAAAGAGGAAAGTACATGATCTGATCCATTACTTCCTTGTGAATTGGGACTTACATGCATTGAGATTCACCTAGCAAAATATTCCTTGGTGTTCCTATCTCTCTTGAATTACCTCCTTGTATATT
This sequence comes from Torreya grandis, assembly GCA_037957365.1. Taxonomy (NCBI): domain Eukaryota; kingdom Viridiplantae; phylum Streptophyta; class Pinopsida; order Cupressales; family Taxaceae; genus Torreya; species Torreya grandis. The sequence continues at coordinate 1,888,381 of JARHVA010002153.1, read as the reverse complement.
TCTTATTTGAGTACCTATTGCTTTTGAACTTGGATTTCAAATTGGATAGCCACATTGCACACCTTTTTCTATTGATTCTTCTTCTTCTTGAGGTATTCATGCTCCAATTGTAATTTTTATGTCAATACTTCCATCCTAAGCTTCCTCTTCTTTGAATTCAACATTTCTACTGATAATTATCTTCTTAGTAATGGGATTGTAAAACTTATAAGCTTTTGATTGCTCACTATAACCAATAAAAATACATTTTCACCTCTATCATCCAACTTTATCCTTATTTCTTATGGCACATGTGCATACACCACACATCCAAAAACTCTTAACTGAGATACACTATAGATTTTTTCCACTCCATGCTTCATGTGGAATTTTATCCTTAACAATATTTGTAAGACATATGTTCAGAATATAAATTGTACATGATATTGCCTCTACCCAATATTCATTAGACAAGTGTTTGGCCTTCAGCATTATCCTAGACATATCCATGATTGTTCTATGCTTCCTCTTTACAACACCATTCTGTTGTGGTGTGTATCTTGTAGTAAACTAATTCTTAATTTCATGATACCTACGAAAATATATAAACTCATTTGAAGTGTATTTACCACTTTTATCTAACTTGATTACTTTGATATATAAGTAACTTTATTTTTCAACCATTGCTTTGAACTCCTTGAATATTCTTAAGGATTCAAACTTCTACTTGAGAAAATATATCCAAGTTTTCTTGCTAAAATCATCAATGAAAGGTAGAAAATATACACTTCCTCCTAATGTTGGATTTTTCATAGGTCCACATATAACAATGTGAATAATATCTAATGGTGCTTTTGCTTGGTAAGACATTCCTATTTGAAAACTTTTTGTGTTATTTTCTAAAAATACAACTCTCACACGAACTTGATGGCTAATAATTTGTGATAATCCTCTCACCATCTGCTTCTTCCAAAATAAACTCAAACCTCCATAATGAATATGTCCATACCTTAGATTCCAAAACCATGTTGGATCTTATTGTCTTGAATTTTCACTATTGATTCTATGTGGGAACATTCAGTTCTTGGTCATTGAAATCTTTGCAATCAACATATCACAAGAAAATATTTATAGTATAGTTCACACATTATCTTTAAATGATACTCTAGTAACCTTTTTGTAGAAGTTTCCAAACACTCATTATATTATGCTTCAATTTTGGCATAAAATAAACATCTAGAATATACTTTATTTCACCCTATTTTGTGAAAATGTTAATCACACCTTTACCCATCATTGATACTTTAATATCATTTCCTAGCTCGAATTATGACTTCATAGAACTATCTAAGCTTGCAAACACATCTATTTTTTCTATCACTTGATTACTGCATCCACTATCTAAAAGTCAAATATCACTAGAACACTCTTGAAAAACATGACATGGAATTAATAATGACTCATAACTACTTTCAGTTCCATCTTTTTAAAAAAAAAATATTTTACTTACCCTAATTTTATTGATTCTTCTAGCACTCATATAGATAATGAAAAAACTTCTTGCAATAATGACACTGAACATTAGATTTATCATACCTCTGAAAATGTTGATGAGACTAGTTGTGCCCTTTTAAACTATGAGTATTGAAATTTTGATTTGTCATTTCACCTTGATTTGGACTAATCCTTCCAATTATTTGATTATTTTTCTACCTCTACCTCTAAAGTTAAATCTTCCTCTTCCTCTTACTTTGATGAATAAAACCTATGATTTAAAATCATTATCTAAAGAGTAAGTAGTGTTTGTTTTCACTCTAGATTTATGAGAAAATAGAGACCCTATTAACTCCTCTACATATAGTTGTGTTAGATCATTATATTCTTCCATAGCAATTAAAATAGAATCAAACTTATGAAGTAGACTCCTAATAATAATTTACACAACCATTTGAACATGTATTTTTTCTCCATGTGATCTGATTTGATTAACTACATTTATGAGTTGACTAAAAACATCATCTATAGACTTAAAATATTTCATCTGTACATTCTCAAATATTATCCTAAGAGATTTTAATTTATTCACATTTACTTTGGTGGTTCCCTGATACATTATTTCTATAATATCTCATGCCCTCTTGGATGTAGTTGTTGCTACAACCCTAAGAAAAATAGACTCATTCATTGCTTGTTGAATAAAAAATAGGGCTTTTAAAACTTTATTCTTGTTTTATCTAAGAGGGTCCTCTAATTGTGTCAAATCTTGATAAGTTATCTGAACTCCAAGCTCTATGAATCTATTCAACACTATATTCAATACATCTTGTGAACAAAACAATGTTTTCAAATTGATAGACCAAAAATATTAATTTTTACCTGTAAAAGTTAGAATTTGAGGTTAAGTGATAATGTTTTTCATTACCATGATTTTATATTATGATGAAATTATATAACCTTCATTAAAATTTGATAACAACTTTGTTATGTCACCCCTTTTTGAATTAAAATTCTACTCTACACTTTATTATTTTGTCTTATGCTCAGTCACTTAGATTTTTCTTGGTTGCTCTGGTTTCTTTGTTTTCTTTTGATAGCCTTACAATATTAAAATTGGATAATATTTTTTATTTTACTTTTGTAGTTTTTTCTACCTTTTTATTGATTGCACCTCCTTGGTTCTCCCACTATCTCCTCCTTTATCTATTTTTGGCTCTTCAACCTCTTCCTGGTATTTTGTCCAACACCTAGATTCCATTATTCAAACACTCCTACTAGGCTAGGACTTATTATTTTCCTTGTCTATCACACATGGATATAATACCATAGTGAAGAATAAAATAAAACTCAAAAAAAATAGACAATAGAAATCTACAACTTTTTTTTATTCAACTCTTTTTAATTCAATTCGGTTGCAAAGTTCCTCTCTTGAATAGATGACTACGAATAAGAATACATAATAAATAAATAAAAATTTAGAAAAAAAATTAAGAAAATAAAAATTAATATTTAAAACAAAAAATAATAATTCTATGCAGTGGAAGCTTCTGATTTAAAACATGTTTTTAAAACTATCGAGATAAAATAATTTTTAATAAAAAATTGTTATTCTATAGGGTAATGTTTCATTTGGTATATTACACGACTATAGATCCAAAATGGATCAAAGATATGGAATTTTAAAGGCTTTTGAACATCATACATGGAGTATCTTTCATGCTTCTATATCTGCATGAACATTCTCAAGTGCGAACCATTCATCAAGGTATCAAATGAAGCAATATTTTACTGAATGAAAAAAATGGAGCCAAGGATATTATATTTTGGCTTTCCAATATTGTTTACTTAAGATGAGACTCATGTTAGAAATCAAATAATAGGAACATAGTAATAAGATTAGACTAACATTGTCTCCATAAAAATATTAAGATTACCTTTATTCTCATTATAAAATCTCAAAAATTACTTTTTTGTGGCATTGTCATTTAGGTTTTTTGATCTGAAAACTTTTTTATTGGTTGATGTAGTGGTTATATCAAACTATAATATCATATGCATGGATAACTATCTATAAAACACAATGTCTATAGTTTTAGTTCCATGCTTTTATAAATTATGTGTGAAATAAATAACACTGATATTAAATTGTCCATCAAATTTCAAAGTTTGCTAGAGATGATTAGATAAAAAAATTGTCATTTATATATATATGTATCCCTAAAGCTTATATATATTATGAATATGAGTATACATTGTTCTTATCTAGGCATGGATATCTAACAGAAGAGGAAAAAATATGTATGTGATCAAAAAATCAATACTTGAAAGTTGTGTTCATGTGGCTCTTTTATGCACACAAGTATATGCATCCATTCCCCCACCCATGTCTACATTATATGTAATGCTTTCAAACCTTTTGATGTGTAATTTATCAAATCCCACAAAGCCATATTTCATGGGTATTTCTCATAATGATGTTCCTCCACATAAAGATACATCTATAATAGGAGGCATAAATTCTACCACTGTGTCATCAGAATATGATTCATCTACCACTATTTTCATCACACTACCTATCAATGATGTTTTTTTTACTAACTTGGAACCCAGATAAACCCACAGAGTCATTACCTTTATATAATGGGTTTTTTATTCTTTGTAGATTAAGCACAACAGATAAACACACTCCTTTTATATTAACAAGTGTCATAGTTGTGAATCTCAATAAGTTTATTTTCTCATTTTTTTAATAAGATAAACAAATACCTTACTTGAATTTTAATATATATTCTATAAATAACATTTGAAAACTATTATATGCCATATGAGTTGTCACTATTTTCTACATAGAGTCACAATAATTTTTTTTAAGTTTATTATTTTTTTATTTGTGGATGTATTTGAAACTCTTCTTATGTATGGTGGGACACTCAAAAATTTGGTGAACATTAGCTATGTACAACCTAGGACTAGTATCCCAATCAACTTTAAGGGCTAGGATGTCATGTAAATAGAGGTCAAAGCTGGGGTGGAAGATAGACACCTAAATCCAAGCTCCTTTTCCAAATCTATCTCTCACAAGAGAGCTCCAAGAGTGGATCCCAAACCTATCAAACATGCATCTTCTAACTTGATTGTGATCTTAAATGAGGATTCCAGAGAAGTGCTCAGATTAGAAGAATACCTCTCAGCCAAAGGTGTCATCTAAAAGTTTGTGGATCACTAGCCAAAACTTTAAGGTCTCCATGCTTGGAACTCAAAACATTAGTAACCCCTCCAAAAAAATAATCTTGATATATACCCTTGTGCAAAAAAATTCTTGATTTTTATTTTTTGATATATTGAGAACAAGGAAAAGATCCAAAATCAATTTTGGAGCTTCAAATGAATAAATAATTAAAATCTGATTCATCATCAATAATCTCACTATGATAAAAATTAATAAAATGTCTCTAGGTCATATAAAGTGTATGTTGTGTATAAGTACCAAAAATATATTATATTGGGTTCCCATAATATGGTGAATTAAGATGTGAATTATTTTATATTTTTACTTTTTTTTCATTTTTAGAATGATCTTGCAAAGTATTTTTTAATATATTATGATTTACGTGATCACTAGGTTGTGAACCTGATTCCTTTAGAGGATCAACAAATGTAATTTTTTTTAATAGATAAGGTCTTGGGCCTTATGATTTAAGTAAAACATTTTTTCATATAATTCATGGGGCCTTGCTAATAGTCACAATAAGCATTGGCGTCATATATTTTGGGTAGAGGTTAACTCATATCAACCTCTATAGTACAAGAGCAAGATATGAGGTAACACTCCACAAGATTAAAAAGTAATGAAGTTGAAGACTTAGGTAAGTGTGTAAACTATCTCCTTGGTGTATTGGATAAGATAAGTTAATTAGGTTTTTATAACACTTCATTAACTGCATGTTATTTCCTTTCTAGGTTATGTAGGTTTCACCTTATAACTTGAATTGATAGTGAAAATGGTATTTGATGTAATCAGTGCATCTAATACATACCTAATTTTATTCAATGAGATAATTTTTATTTCAAGTTCATGAACAATATGACACAAGTCATCTAGATATCTAATTTTTTTCAAAACACTAGACTCATGTAATGGGTCAAACAAAATATATTTGAAGATGTCTTAATTCTATTTATCTACAATTGAATTGGTCATTTTAGCCAAAATGATTTTGTAGCTTAAGACATATTCATTAATAGGTTCATTACTTCCTTATTTTATTTTTGAAATTTGGGCATAAGAAACCCTTTCGATAATGTTGAAAGAGAAGTGTGTTAAAAAATTATCTATAAGAGGTTTGAATTATTTTACATTTTAGGCTGGTAAGTCATAGAACCATCTTAGAGCATAGTCCTTAAGGTTCCTTAAAAATAGTTTAGTCAAAATTTTATCATTGGAGTAATAATAAAGGCATGCCACATATAAAGATACAAGAAATGATTAAAGATCACCCTTGACATCATAAAATGTGAACTTAGGTGAAACAATAGTAGTTGGCAAGGAATTCAAATATATTTCAAGCATAAGAGGGTTATGCAAAACATTTTGTGAATAAATAACATAAGGTGAATTCATATGATTTTGTTCATTATTTTAAACCTTACCTTATAAAATATTTATATTTTTGAAAATATCTTGCACATATTGTTTACAAAGACCTCTAAAGTTTGAGAATTTACCAAAGAAGGTATACCCATAGTTTTTTTTTGATATAGGTATTGAAACTGATAATTGATTGATGTATTTGTTTTTCCCATGTAAAATGTCATAATAGTAGTAATTATTTTAGGGGAAAGTGGTATATAATGCATATCCCATATTCCCATTAGGAGTATTAAGTAGAGATGTGCTCAAGGGGAGGGTTATTAGTATATGGGGATTTCCTATAGCTATAATAACATGATCAATAGATAGACCTAGTTGTTCATCTATGTTTTTAGATATTTTAGTTTCAAATATGGTTATTAGGGTTTCATCAAGGTTTCACATGTTTTTCTGGATACATTACTAAAACATAACAAGAGATTATACTTGATTTTGGTCTATTTATTCATTTTCATTTTTTTTAATAGGTTCATCATTTTCATGATCAAAATCATCTTCTAGGATAAACTCTTCAGTAATAAATTCAATCACATTAGTAACATATTAAATAGGTATAGGATTGGTTACTTTATTGATTTGATTCATCTTATGTGGATAATGGGGAAGCTCTAGGTGTTGGATAGGAACACTAACTAATCTAGGGCTATGCCTAGACTACATACAAATGATAGAATGAATCTATAAAAATAAAAAAATGAAAAAGATCAGAAAGCTGAGTACCCTAGGATAAGCTAGGGTTTACATAAAGAGATGGGATCACTAAAATTATAACCCTTAATTGAAATAATTATGTATGGGAGTTACCTATAGGGATAATAATATAAAAATGAATAAGCACAAAGGTGAGAAATAGATCTATAATAGGAAAATTAATTTGAAAACTTAGATAAACAATATTTTATATTTATAATATTAATATATGTCAAAACTATTAAGTATATCTATTAATTGATATTCAACAAAAATTTAAAATAAGGGTATTTAGCTACTTTATTATGCACATATAGATCTGAGATGAATTGAGATGGAAGTAGACTAGATCAGGGTTCTAGAATAGTTGGTGAGATGTTATTTTTTTCAATTTATTATCTTAGACATTTGCATCTAATTTGAATAATTACATCAAAGTTGGTTTTTGAGTTGGACATAGGTGTCCTATAAATAATAGTGATTAGATCAAGATGTAAACACCTATAGCCTTTTGGGTTTTCTATCACCTTTATTATAATGTGTACATATCATGTGCACATGTTGTCACTCTTTATCAAATGATAAAACCCTAGCTTCCTCACCCTTAAAGTGACTTTTGGAAAATGGGTTGGTGGGCATATGATGTCAATCTTCTCTAAGGACCCCTCTATTAACTGGTGTTGCTTATATAGGCAATACTAAGAAGAGGGATATATACTTATGTAGTTATCCCCTACATTGTTGGCTTATGATTACATAAATATGAAATATTGATAATCAAGCACATATAATTACCTAAATTCTTGTTGTAATTTAAATCTTTAAGGACTAAATATGTTAGAGGTACAATCATGGAGAGGGGGGGGTGAATTAGTGAGCTTGGATATTTCAATCTCAATTTCAATCCTTTAAAACTATTAAACAATAAATATATATCAAATTTATCAAAAACCATTAACAAGAGATCTCATTCATTTAATGCATACACAATATTAAACACATAACATATAATTCCTATTGGAAACCCTCATGGGGAATAAAACCCACTCTCGAGCCTACAACACAAGGACTACTATCTTATAAGAAATTACAAATAAGAGACTGGTCAAGTATTTTAGACTAGAAACCTTGATCAAGTCATTTAGGTCAAACATTTTTAGTGAAACACCTATTTCACAAGGAAAAATTGCCCCTAAGAAACATAAATTCCTTTAGACCCTCCTTTGAACACCTTCACCATAGAAGTAATGTATTCAATACCTGATGATGGATCTTTATTTATCTAACCATCACACAAACTCACTCTTTATCTCATGTAATCCTCTCACATAGGCATGTCACAATCTCTCTCCTTAATTACTCAAACTATCTTCATATGCACACTTAGACCTCTTTACATATCCTCAACCTATAAGAGCGCTCTCCTTTTCTCCACAAATCTCACATGCACACCTTGAAATAATCTTATACATTCCTATAAATCAACACATTTGGTCTCACCATTTATATATAAAGCATGAATTAACAAGATCACAATCTTTCTAGGTCACACTTATGTAATATCCACACTCAAATACGCCTAAGTGACTTTTAGGGCCAAATACATAGGTCCACTCTACATGATGTTAGAGTGTAACATATAAACACTTTCCAAATGAATAGGTCCACTTTAAATTACCCCTTAATCATCCTCAAATTCTTATAGTCATCATTTCACTCTTTTGTGCAAGCTCAATCAACTCAAACAATAGCCTTGTTCATAAGGACACCATGAATGAATACATAATCAACTTTGAACATTTATAAATTTGATTATATACATAATTAAACATTAAAATTTTTATTTCTATATGTACATTGGATTCCTCTATAAATTTAGTTTTTACTTCATGGTCAAATTCTGCCTAGATCAAAAGTTATGGTCCAAAAACCACATACTAGTTTTTTCCTTTGTTAAATTTATATTTTCAAATGCAAACGATCACAATCAAAAATCAAACAGCATGATTGCATCTCATGTCATTTATAATTCACATTTATTTTTCACCTTATATCTCATTTTATCTTCAATGCATATATGACTAATGCGCAAATGTTAAATCTTGAACAAGTTAACCTCATCTCGTACAATCTAGAAATTTTGACTACATACGCTCTGTCAATATCTTTAAGATTGTCCTTTAGTCATGATAAATAGATGTTACTTTAACCTATTAAATTTATTTCACACCACTTATCTTAATTATTATGAACATCCACTCTCCATTGATCCTAGAATAAGCTTGATCTTTATCTCTGCTTAGCATTAAACTTTGAACACTTTGACCTCTTTGACTTGTTGCACACCATAGATCTAGATGTATGAACTCCTATGCATCATCGATAATTACACATTAGTAAGTTACTTATCAATATTTTTTTACCGTTTTATCAATCTATATGATCCCCCATGAGATGTATGATCTCCATTTGGTCTTGGTCTTTATCCTTGCTCAAAAAAGACTAAGTATAAGAACCTTTGCTTATCTACCTAGAAGGCCAACTTTGGACCAACATATCTTTTACCTCGCTCACTCGCATGATATAAAATATAGTGAAAATTAACTAGGCACAAAATTAGATAAACCCATGTAACCATTTACATCTAAAAGCTCCATACGTGTGAATTCTAACATCATCAACATACTTAGCTTTATTTGAACATTGAAAATACTTTCAAAATGCCAGAGATCCAAAATTTACACCCACATATCTTTGACTACATTTATGTGCATGACATGATATTTATCACATAAATACTATGGACCAATGTGATCTTAATCATATGACCAATTGGCCTTGACTCATCCACATGTGGTAATGGTGATGTCAGCAAATTGCCTGCTCATATTTTTTTGCCACTAGGCCTAACATGTCTAAATTAAAATAATGATCAACCAGATGAAGTCCACTCATGTAAATAAGCATTAAAATAATTTTTTACTTCTTAAATGACCCTTTTATCATACTCAAAACACCATACTCATCCTTGAACATGTTAGCCATGCCAAAATTGAAGATCAACTAAGCTAACTTCAAGCACACTAGGACAAGCACATTACACACTTTGTCATTGTCACTTAGGGTATCAAAACACTTCATCCACTCACCAAGACACCTCCATGACATCACAATGACATTATTTACAACTCTCCTAAAATTTCCCCCTTTATCATTGATGTTAACACACATCATACATCTCACATTCCTTCTCTCTCTTCAATCACTCTCACAATAGGAAATTTCTCCCCATTTAACACAATGACAAAGTGGGCACTAACTAATCCTGAGGACTTAAAAAGAGCATACAATAGGAGTAGACCATATTATGAAAATAATAAAAATTCCCCCTTACTTTGATCCTACCTCTTCTTGCCTTGACAACTTCCTTTTGCTCTATGCCAATACTCTCTTCAACCAAACACTACAATTAATAAAGAAACAACACACAAGAATACTAAAATATAATATAATTCACCATGAAACATCTGATATGGACTCCCCCTATGATTTATAATCAATTGCATCTACTAAGTGTCTTCAGATCTCCATACACCATGAAGAATCACCATAGAAGCTCACTAGCATTCTCTCTCAAACCAGCTCAAGGACCACCAAAAAAACTTCATGCCACACAAAAAATAAGAAACATGCTCTAAAATAACCTAATAAATCACCTTGAAAAACTCATGCCTTTCTCTTTTGTAAAAATTGAATAAAAATCACATCTTCAAGACTAGGCTTGTCTAGACTCCTTGTAGCCCTACCTAGAACTTGCAAAGCCTAAAAATTTTAGTAGACACATCACAAAGACCCAAAACATCATATCTATATATTTCTCATATCACCACTAAATATACCAATTTACATCACTTAGCTCATCCTCTATAACATACTTCCTTTACAAACCTACTACCCAATCAGGTATCCAACATGACAAAAAACTTAAATAACTTGGAAACTGCAACCTTTAAATATTTATGAAACATGATTTGAAAACCCATTTGGACCATTCAAATTATTAATAATCCTCATACCTCAAATCATAAGTCAAGCCACTTTTATAGCATAGCCCAAAACCCTAGAATCTCAAAACAAGAAGAGTCAACAAACTACCTTCTGGTCAATGCTCACTTCTGAAACTTCTTGGATACCTGGAAATAACCATTGCACACTTTTGGAACAAGTTTTGATCTTCCACATACTTGGAAATCCATACATCCTATAACCCATTTTAGGACATGCATACTCTTAAGCACAAACTGGGAACTCGAGAGCAAACAAAATCTCTAATTTGTCTTCATCAATGCTTCAGACCATAAAACCACCTAGAGCATGCTATAATAAGACCAATAGACATTTTTATGAAAAAATAACATCTTGAAAAAACATAAATATTCTTGTACCACTTGAAAATGTTTAATCTAACCCTACAAATTGACCAAAAATAGCTATGACATCACTCTAACATCACCACAACATCTCTTCCACTTGGACATACCTGATTTAACTAAAAACACTCATCTCTATCCTTCTAGGATCATCTAAAGAACTCTATAGCATATTTTTCTTCTCCACTTGAAATTAGTCTCTTAAGAAGCATAGATAGAGACATCCTTTGCACCAAAATGCTCTTTAGAACAAAGTTAAGCCAGGAGTGGCCCACAACTCCTCAATAACCACTAGAATCCTCTTGTATCTATAAGATTTATGAATTTTGTTTTCCTTCTTATTATTTTGAACTATGACAACTAGTTCCTTTTATATATCACTCTCCTTCTCTTCTAAGATAGAATTGACAACACACAGAGAAACAATAGAATCTTGACATACCTTGTAATTTGAAGAATCCACCTTATAGTTAGGAACCTTATCACTAGGCACTGATAATTGATATTTTTGTATGATACATGATCAACAATATCAAGATGTTCACTAGGATCCAAAATCATCACATAGCTAGCCTCAACCACTACCTTGGTCTTCCCCTTGAGCTTGTTCTCTTCATTCTCAACATGAGTAGACAATGAGACCTTTTGGAACTCTTCAAATTCTGAAGCATTTTCCACCATAAAAAATAGATTACTTGGAATTGAAGACACATCATGACTCACCTTTGGTTTCCATGAGATAAATTTCCTTTTTCCTTGCACTGTTAGAGCCTGATTGAACTTATTTTAACTTAATGGCCTTTGCTTTCAAAATCTAGCAATGTGACCTCTCTATTCATAGTTATAGGAAACCATTCTCCTTGATAGAAACTTATCTTGTCTTACCTTGTTGAGAATTTTTATTGAAAAGTGTCCCACATCGTGATAGTTGAAGCACTCAATCTTGATCATACCTTTTGATTTATTTCCCCTATCATAGTTCCAATCAAATTCATTTATAACAGGGCTTTTACATTTTCTAGATCTATGCACAAACTAATTATAATTATAATAGTAACCATTGAATTTTGAATACCTCATAGAATTTGGTTTTCTAATCTATTTTGTATTCATTCTGCCACTACCTTTATTCCTTGTCTGATGATTTTTATTCAAAGGTTGACTGTTCTTGATCACATTAGTCTTCATCTTGTCTTGAGTTGCAATCTCTAGTTTTTCTTTGTATCCAAGACTAGTCTTATCATTTGCATGATTTAGATCATTCAAAATATTGTCTAGATCACTTGAGCTATTTTAAAATCCTAAAAATGAATTCACCTTACTAGATGTCTTCTCTAACTTAGATCTCAATTACTCATTTTCAATTACATACCTTGAACATTCATATTCTTTAGATTTCAGGCTTGTAGATAGGACTTCCAATTGATAATTGAGATGCTTGACTATATTTTCATGCTCCTTGGTGTTTTTATGTATTTTTTCCTTATACACATTAAATTTTTCCTCATAGTATTTGAGTGTATATATCATCTTCTTATTTATCTTCTTCTCAATCTTCTATTCTTCATGAGCATTTGTCAATATAGTCTCATAGTCCACCTAATAGTCATCATCTTTTGAATGACTCCATGTAGACTCATTTTTTATGTGAGAAACTACAATCCTTAGCCATGAACAAATATTCATCTTTAATAGGACCATCATCTTCATGATCATAATCTAAGTCACTAACTTCACTCTCATCTGATGAGTTACAATCTTCTTTGGTGTAGAGACTCTTGTTGTTCTTGAAGTGCTTCTTGTTTCCAAAGCTTCTAAATCCCTTTTTTATTTTATCAAACCTAAATTATCTCTTTCCATCATCATGATCTTCATCACCATGTTTATTATACTTATGACGGAACTTATTAGTAAAATGTCTTACTTCTCCACAATTGAAGAATTTGAGGGGTAATTTATCCTTATACTTGACTGAACATGTTTTCAATTTCCTTGAAATTAAAGAAATTAGTTCATCCTCATCTATATCAAAAATTTCATCCTCTTTGGGTTTCTTACCTTGGAAATTATTCTTTGGCTTCATCTTGATCTTGAGTGTTGCTTTCTTCTTTGGTGGTATATCATCATTCTTCCTCATCTAATAGGTAGTAAGAGGACAATCCAATTGATCCATATTCAACTAAGTAAGATCCTAAATTTCTTCTATAACAGATACTTTTGAATCAAACTTGAGGGATAGAGACCTTAATACCTTTTGAACAACAGTAGCCTCTTCAAGTTTCTCTCCAAGACCTATGTTGATGTTCATAATATCATCAAATCTCTATAGAAAGGATAGCATAAAATATTCTTCATTCATCTTGAGACTCTTAAATTGTCTTATGTGAGTATACAACTTAGCAAACTTGACCTTTGAATATCCTTCATAAATGATTTGCATTTTATCCCATAGCTCTTTAGTAGATTTATAATATATTACCTTGGTGAACTTAGTCTTTGTAAGACCATAGGTGATGGAATTCATTGCCTTAGAATTATTCTCAAATATATTTTTGTCTACAACACTAGATAGAGGAGTAGTAAGAACAACATAGCCATCCACAATAACTTTCATACATCAAACCTTAGGGACATAATGTATGGCATTGACCTTTCACTCTAAAATTCATAATTAGATCCATTAAAAATTGGTGTTTGCTTAGTAGAGAAACCTCCTTTATGACTACCAATATTGTACCTTGGATCACCTTCAAGTTGTCAATCCTTTACGAAAGGACCTTCTCTAATACCAAATGTTAGAGGTATAATCACTGAAGGGGGGGTGAATCAGTGAGCCCAAATATTTCAATATCAATTGCATTCCTTTTAAACTATTAAACAATCAACATATATAAAATTGATCAAGCAAAATTAACAAGAGATCTAATTCATTCAATGTATACACAATTTTAAACACATAAATCATAATTCCTTTGGGAAACCCTAATAGGGAATAAAACCCACTCTCAAGCTTGAAACACATGGACTACTATCCTTTAATAAATTAAAAACAAGAGACTAATCAAGTCCTTTAGACAAAAAACCTTGATTAAGTCCTTTATATTAAATGTCTTTAAAACACCTATTTCACAAGGAGCAATTTCCCCTAAGAAAGATTAACTCCTTTAGACCCTCTTTTGAACACCTTCACCTTAGAAATGATGCCTTCAACACCTAATGATGGATCTATATTTATCTAACCACTACATAAACTCGCTCTTTATCTCATATAGGCCTATCACATCGGCATGCCACAATATCTCTCCTTATTCATTCAAAATTTCCTCATAAACACACTCAGACCTCTTTGTATATCCTCAACCTATAAGAGTACTTTCCTTTGCTCCACAAATCTCACATGCACATCTTATACTAGTCTTACACATTCCTAGAAACCAACACATTTAGCCTCACCATTTAAAGAGCAATCATGAATTAAAAGCATCAAAATATTTCCATGTTGAACACAAAACATGCCTTCACCCTTAAGGCATCTCACATGTGTCACACTTAAGTAAAATCTACTTTCAAATAGGCCTACGACACTTTTAAGTCCTGTAGAGACCCATTCATCTCTTTGAAATTTATTCAATCAAATTAAAACATAGGAATACTTTCCAAATGCATAGGTCCACTCTACATGATCCGTTAGTCATCCTTAAATACTTAACAGTCATCATTGCACTCTTTTGTGCACGCTCAATGAACTCAAACAATAGCCTTATTCAGATGGACACCAAGAATTAATACACAACCAACTTTTAACATTTATAACTTTGACTATAGACATAATTATACCTTTCTATTTATATTTTTAGATGAATCTCTAAGTCCTTTACAAATTATATTTTTACTGCATGGTCAAATTCTACCTGGATTGAAAGTTATGGTCCAAAAACCACAAACTGGCTTTTTCCTTTATTAAATTCAATTTTTTAATTACAAACAGTCACAGTTAAACATTAAACACCATGATTTCATCTCATGTCCTTGCTTCTTCAGATTGAGTACACACCGTTAATCTAATTTGATCTTATATGCATATAGCACCAATTCCCAAATGTTAAATATTGAACATGTTGACCTCATCTCATGTAATCTAGAAATTTTGACTACATACACTCCATTCATCTCTTAAAGATTATCCTTGATTTAGTCATGATAGATAGATGTTAATTTAACCTCTTGAGTTTATTACACATAGTTGATATCTATTAGTATGAATATCCACTCACAATTATTCCTTGAAGAATCTCAATCTTTATCTCTACTCAATGTTAAACTTCAAACACTTTGACCTCTTTGACTTGTTTTACATCATAGGTCTAGATGTACAAACTCCTATGCGCCATCTATATTTTTAGAATATTCAGGTTATTATCAATATATGTGTACCATTAGATCAATCGGTACAATCCCCTTTGAGCTTTAAGATCTCCATTTATTCTTGGTATTTATCCTTGCTCAAAAAAGACTAAGTATAAGAACCTTTGCTTATCTACCTGGAAGTCTAACTTTGGACTAACATATTTTTTTTACCTTTCTCACTTGCATGATCTAAAATTTAGCAAAAATAAACTAGGCACAAAACTAAACAAACTCATGTGACTATTTCCTCCTGAAACCTCCATGTATTTGAATGCTAAAATCATCAACATGCTTACTTGGCTCTATCTAAACATAGAAAATACTGTCAAAATACCTGAGAGCCCAACTTTGCACCCACTTATCTTTGACTAAGCTTAGGAACATGATATAAGATTTAGTACATATCAATTAGGGACTAATTTGATAAAAACCGTATTACCAACTCCCCTTGACTCATCCACATGTTGAAATGGTGATATCGGCAAATTACCTACTAAGATTTTCTACCACTAGACACAACATGTCTAAATAAAAATAATGATTAACCAGATGAAATCCACTCATGTACACAAACATTCAAATAATTTTTGACTTATGATAGGACCCTTTTCTCATGTTTGAAACACCATACTCATCCCTAAACATATCTAACCATGCTAAAACTAAAGATCAACTAAGCCAACTTCAAGCACACTAGGATAAGCACATTGCACACTTTGTCATTGTCATATAGGGTATCAAATCACTTCATCCACTCACCAGGACACCTCCATGACATCACCATGACATTATTGATAGCTCTCAAACAAATTTTTTATCAATAATGTCTTCTTTGGATGGCCTTGTAACCTTTTCTAAGTCTAATTTGATAGGAAAAGGATTTATTAGTCAAAAATTAGACTTTAAGGATTATTAAATGACTTAAACCATTCATTAATTTATTACAAAAGGCAAAAAGTACATTATAGATATTATCTTGACTTGAATGCTTAAGAAATTTTAAGAAAGATTGTATTTAAAACTGTTTTAGGTCTACTCTCAGTCTATAGACATGAAATCACCAATATATAAAATTATAGAGGTTATAAATTTTTAAAATCCCTTGAGTCACTTAAAACACCATATCTAGAGCCTATATACAACATTTTATAATATTCAAATGTTTTTTTCAAAATTTATTGGAGTTTTTGTAGATGATACCCTAAACTAACATTTTATAGACTATAGATGATCTAAGAGCTTAAATATGAAGTAATTTTGGATTTTTATGACTTTCAAAAGGTTATAATGCTTGAATCAATACCATTATATATTATTTCAACTCTTTCAAATGGTTTATAAACTTCAAAAATTATGAAAAGCTACAAATTATACCTTCTTTCCTAGATTATGTCATCAATTACCTATTTCAAAACTTTGTAAACCTTGAGAAACATTAAAAACATATCAAAAAAGACTATATAAAATTAATATCAACTTATAAGAACTTATTTAAGTATGAGCTAGAACCAAAATCTCAACAAAAGTCTCTTTTATTCAAATATCTTTAAAGACTAATACATAACTTCTACAGATTGTCTTCACACACCATTAACAACCATATATTCTCCTTATTTTAACATCCAAATAATTATATAATATTATTTTTATCTTGTTTCATGCACCAAACATTACTCATCTGACCTAAGACTCGTCAAACATGCTTTGTTTAGTCATAATCCTACATTGATTTCACCTTTGCAAGATTTAAGATATGATTGGCAATATTTACAGTTGGTTTGAAGGTTAAAATACATTTACAACAACTAAATATACCTTAAATATGTATTAAGTCCCTTATAACATGCTAAAATACTTGTAACTTTTCAAAATAAATTCAAATTATTAATTTTTTCATTTTGGAGGGAAACCTAGAAATGGGTCTAAAAGACATAAATTACTAATTAAGCTTGTAAAATGATTTTTATTGATATAACACAATTATTATAATTCTTAGTACCACAAATAACCTAAATTAATTAATATTTGCAATGCACTTGCATCAAACTACCAGGGAACAATAAAATTATTCATGAGTTCCTACTCATTACTTCTTCAATACTAATACCATGCTTGACTATCTGTGAATCTGTCATCCAAGTATCACCTCAAGTGTATGGTTATTACAATTTACCAAGTACTTAAATTAATCTTTATATTTTTTCTTCTTCACCACCTTCTTGTCTATAATGGTTTCAATCTGATCTAGTTGTGCTTTTAGTAGCTATTGCTCCCATTCGTTGATTTGATCATCCTTATCTTCAAGTGAATTTTATCAGTTATGCTCTCATGTAAAAGTATATATGTCTACTTATACATTAAATATAGGTGATATTCTATGTCAAATGAAAGTTTCAATTCATAAGCATTAGCAAAAACGTTTCTTAAGACCTTACAAAATCCAATTTTTTTCATCTTCAACTTGTTGTATTCCTCCTTAGGGAATATTTATTTTATAATATGGGAAAAAAAATAAATCACATACTTCAAAACTCACTTCCTTAATTATCATATCATGACTTCTTTTTTACTTGCTTTAACTCAATTTTAGCTATCATCTGACTTTCTCATACAAGTCTTGTATAGCTGTAACAAAATTTTAACCTTCTGTACTTATTTTATCCTCCTTTTCCAAGTTTATCATCTCATAAAATGCCTTTTTTATGTATTCCCTACATAATTTTTAATTTTATATAAGCTATAATTCTATTTGAAAATTCAGTATATTCAAATTCTTCTTGAGTTAGTGTTTGATCCCATTATTTAGGATGATCACTTACCTAACTCTTAAGTATGTTTCCAAGAATCCTATTAATAAATTAAGTTTGACCATCAGTCTAAGGATGGTAAGTTGAGCTAAATCTTAAATTTTTTCACAAATTATTCCAAATATTGCTCCAAAAATGACCAACAAAATTTGTATCCTTGTCAGACATAATGCTTCGAGGAAGCTCGTACAATATCACTACTTCCTTAAAGAGAAGGTTAGTAATATTGGTTGCATCACTTATTTTGGTACAATAAATAAAGTTTTCCATCTTATAAAACATACAAAATATAAAAAGAATAGAATAATTACCTTTTCATGTCTTTGGAAGCCCAAGAATAAAGTTCATACTAACTGAATCACATGGCCTACTAAGAATAGGCAATAGATGATAGAGATCTAAATTTTGACTTTGACCTTTACATACTGACATATACTACAATTTTATACAAACCTCTTCACATCAGCTTGTATCCCCAACCAATAATAATTTGAACTCAATTTGTCAAGTGTATTTTTTTGTCTAAAGTGTCCTACTAGGCTGCAATTATATTTTTATTTTTAGTAGATTATCTTTCATTGACCCTCTTGGTATGCATAGTTGACTACCCTTAAATAAATATCCTTATTGAAGCATATAACCCATACATAGACTCATATATCTATTTACTATATTCTCACATGCTTCATAGGCCCACTTTAAATCAATATCTTCTCTATACAAATTCTTTAATGCATCAAAACTCCTTAGGCATAAAGTAGCACCTATATTTCTTCAAAACTTGGATAATAGCATAGAAATCTTGGTCATATGCTGACTAACTCTTATTTCATCATTAATATTTTCACTGAAGTAGTCAATTGGTTTTCCTTTTTCAATCAAAATAACACTTATAACAATCCCACTAGCATCACTCTTTACTTGAAACAACTTGGTAAAATTAGGTAAGGTTATTGTTGGTTATTTTGTAATTTTTTATATAAGAATTGAAAACTTATTTTAGTTGCCTCAATCCATTAAATTTTATTTATTCTTCCTTTCATTGTTTATATTATTACAGCACAAATGCCACTAAAATTTCCTATATTTTTTTTTGTAAAAACTAGCCAATCCATGAAAACTTCTTACCTCAAATACACTCTTGTCTTATTGTAGCTTGTTTAACACCATTTTAAGGTGTTTGAGATGTTATTCCTTTGATTGACTGTAAATCAGAATATCATCTAGGTTAAAAATAACAAATTTACATGTGATCACCTCATTCATGAGCCTTATGAAGGTTATTAAAGCATTAGTCAGTAAAAATGTCATTATAAGCCATTCATATAGTTTGTCATTAGTCTTAAAATCTATATTTCATTCATATCCTTCTTTGATCCTAATCTAGTGATATACACTTTTCAAATCTATCTAGGAGAAACATCTTGCACCACTTAAACAATCCATTATATCATAAATTCTAGTTAAATAAAATCTATACATGAATGTGTTTTTTTATGCCAATTGAATTGGTGCACATTCTCCAACCTCCATCCTTATTAGGATTTAGAACCATTTTAATAATTTAAGGACTTGAACTTTCTCTAATTATATATTTTTCCAATAATTATTTCACTTGTTTATTTATCTCCTCATTATCTCTTGGTTTCATCTTATATGATGCCTTATTTGGTAGATTGGATCCTAGAATGATATCTATGTGGTGACTAATGCTTCTCATTGGAGTTAGTTCATTAGGTAAGTCAATCACAATAATATCAACAAATTCATTCAATAATTTTTATATTTTTATAGGTAGATCAATCAATTTTATGTTTGTAACAACTATTCTAGGCTTTCCAACCGATGCATAACTTACATATTCCTTTTTTATTTATTTCAATAACTCTTTGTCATTTTTTAGAAACACCTTAAGATTTTATTCTACCATTGTATTCTCATGTTTAATGGTATGAGTTTGTGTTTATTTCCATCTTTCTCAAAAGTGTAGGTGTTTCTTCTTCCATCATGTATGGCTTTCCTATCAAATTACCAAGGTCTTCCTAATTTAATATGATAAACATCTAGAGGCATGGCATCACAAAATATCTCATACTTGTAGCTACATATCTGAAACTCAACTTTACACTACTCATTTACCAAGGCATGGTTTCCTTTTTACAACCATGACAATTTATAAGGATCGGGGTGTGTTACACTTTTCAATCCTAAGTTATCAACCATTTATAAAGATATTATATTATAAGTGATTATACTATCAATAATCACATTGTGATAATTACATTTTAAATTACAAGTGGTTTAAAATAAACTCTTCCTTTGTGTAGGCTCCTTGATCTCCTTGTTAGGCTTGAATAACACTCTCATTGTGAGAAAGGATTATCCAAATTTAGGTGCATCTTCATGAGAAGGTGATACCACACTCTCCTCATCGATTTGAATAATTTGAGCACCGATTTGGTTTTTTGAAATATTTTTTGGCATTCATAACATCTATGCAAATACTTATTGCATTTGAAACACTTACCTTCAAAGCCTCTTCATCTTCATCTAGTGAATGGTATCCTTCCTCTAAATGACTAACCACCTAATTTGGTTTGACCTTTGTTTTTTGAATTTCTTGCTTCTTCGTTATGGATCTATAGCTGAGTCCTTATGCCATGTTATCCTCTACCTCCAAAATTTCTACCTATATCTCTGAAATGTTGAGTCTAATTCTTATATAATTTATCCTCTCCTTTAAGGGAAAATTCATGCTTCCTCAATTGATATTGGTGATAGAAGGTTGATTTCATCTTTAATGTTGAACCTTAATGGAT
Source organism: Torreya grandis (assembly GCA_037957365.1). Classification (NCBI taxonomy): domain Eukaryota; kingdom Viridiplantae; phylum Streptophyta; class Pinopsida; order Cupressales; family Taxaceae; genus Torreya; species Torreya grandis. The sequence goes on along the minus strand of JARHVA010002153.1, from coordinate 1,867,101 downwards.
TGATGTGTTTATCCAAAATTTTAACATTTTATTATATATGTCCTATTCTGATGGCTAGCTTGTAGAACTCCCCTTTGTAGTCCTTGAATGTCATTTCTTTTTTCCTTAAATTTTGAATAGTATTAAAGAGATTAGTTTGATTGTCTTTTGGCATGAATTTACCCTTTAACTTGGACACCATTCTATCCCAACTCTTTATCTTTGGTTTACCTTTCCATCTTCCCTCATCTTGAAATTCATCCCACCATAGGGATGTGTGACCTTTAAATATATTAATAGTAAACTTTACCTTTTTTCATATATGCCTTCATACTCCAAATATTTGTCCATGGCATTGATCCAATCAACCAACTCCTCTATATTCATATTACCTTCATACATATGTACTTATAACTTGGACTTACAGATAACCCCCATGATTTCTCTAATCAATCTCTATTTTAATCTTTCTTATCCATCTTCTTTTTTTTCTTCCCATTTTTATTCAAACCACTCTTCTTCTTCTTCTATATCACTAACACCTCCCATGTCAATTCATCTTCTATGCACAATCTCCATTTCCTACAAACAAGATTGAATATTTCTCATTTATCCAAGAAAAAATATTTGAATAAGTTGTCTCCTCTAACCTCATCTACCTCTCACTATAAATTCATTCTTTACAAGCTTCATTCATAGCTTGTCAATTAAATATTGTGATCCTTTAAACTTGAGACAACCTAAACTATGCTCTGATACCAACAATCATGTAATGGATCTTTTCAAGGCCTAAATATTCATCAATATTATCTTCTTTGTATGGGATTCTAACCTTTTATAGGTTTAATTTTTTAGGAGAAGTAATTATTAGTAAAAACTCATACTTGAAGGATTATTAAATGATTTAAAACATTCAATCATATTGATTTAACTTTTAATGGATTTATGGAATATAAAACATAGCTTACTAATGTTCTAGAATAATAAATAAGGGAATAAATATATCAATATCAACAGCCACTAATATGTAAAATAATGAATTTATTTAATTATTCTATAAATATAAAATTAATTACAAGAGATGTACTTATCTATAAACTGACTAAGATGAATAAGTGATAGGTTAAAAACTAGTATATGAACTATTCAAGGTGTCATGAATAGGAACTAAGAGTCAAAAACCCTCCTAGAAAATAGCACAGTCCTTTGGATAGTATTGTACCATGTTAGTGTCCTTTGTGCCATGATAATTTCCTTTTCCAAGTAAGACTAATAAACTTCTAGGTGTACCTTTGCCTAGTTATTAGGAGTCTTTGCCTATATGCATGGATGTTGATTCATTGTATGTTCCCTATTTTGACATATTTCAATCCCAAACCCTAGTATTCCATGTTTATTAGGTTATTTAAGTATCACAGGTATAAAAAGAGTGGTGTTAATAGGGCAGGATAGATGTGACCTCAACACCCCATGTGTTGAGCATTGCTTACATACCAATACCTCGAAAGGGGATCAAGCCTGATGTAGTTCTCCCAATCTAAGTGCATGCGAATGCTACTATGAGTTTTAGTTTGAGTGATTTGAGTGTGACTTGAGACTATAAATTTGAGTAATCTGAGATCAAGGCTATTTTATATGGGTGTATAAAGGAGTATGGTAGAGTTGGAATCAATGACCTTAATTTGCACAACTATTTCAAAGTTTGTTTGTGAGAATTTGCATCTTATTTCCATATAGTGGAAAAGTGATTTAAATTGGTCTTTATATAGAATTTTAGTGCTTTTCAAGATGTGAAATAGGTCTAGGCCAATCCTAGGAGTTATTTTAGGAATGGAAAGATATCTGTTGGGGGAGTAAAAAGAAAGGTAACATTAGTCATGCCTTTGGTCAATAACATCATGCACTATAATCCAAAGGACCACGTTAGTGTCTAAGTGAAAGAAACAGGTAGAAATGAGACCTAGGTCCCTAGGTGTTGGCTTAGTTCTACTTTTGTTATAATTTATAATAGGTTGGACTTGTACAAAATATATAAAATGATTAAGAGAGGACCTAGGATAGGTCTAGGGCTAAGTTAAGGATAATGTGGTCTCAAATGACACTCATTACACTCAAATGACATTTTATATTACTATATTTGGCCCCCATTCATTCTATAAATACAAAAAAGTGAAATGACTAGGATAAAGGAAAATAAACATACTTATACATACCTAAGAGGTGAATCCCATGAATTTGGGTCTAAGTTTGTGAAGCATGATCCATTGCCTGCCTTGAAAATGAAACATGAATGGATCAATCCTTACTTAAGAAAAACTTTTATCAAAAGATAAAATTGACTAATGATATGATAAATAGAAAATGAATGAATACATCTTGTTGGGTTAACGAACCAATGACAAAACCTTGTGACATCCTTTATGAGTCTGTAATTGGTGATCAAATAATGAATAACTTGGATTGGATTGATGGATTGTACAACCCTCATGTGTGGGTTGCTCAAGAACTCAAGCTGACCTTGAATCCATCATTTCCCACCCTTGCTCGATGGATCATAATTTATGAATAATTTTGATTGGACTAATGGTTTTTCTAACCCTCCTATGTAGGTAGCTCAATAACTCTAGTAGGTTATAACTCCATCATTTCCTACCTATGTGTAGTAGATGCATCTAGAATAAAATTTTTGCAATGCAACTAAAGTTGTGTGATGTAAATAAAAATGTGTGGGATGGCTCTGGGGCCACTCAAAAACTTTGAAATAAAAATTCTTAGGGGTCACTTTGGAATCCATAATGAAGCTCAAGGAATACTCAAAAATGCCAACCACTATAGATAAAATAAGGCATCAATCTACTGTGAACCTGGTGAAAATGGTGTCTAGAGTAATAACATGGAGAATGACATGGAGTTTCCATTCCATTTGAGATTATTGGTGTAAAACTTAACATATGGAAACAATGTGCCACACACATGCCCCCAACTTTGATATTTGTGCACATGGATTCTTGTCTAATTCATAATAATCTATGTTTGAGTATTTGATATTGAAGTAGGACTGATCATGCCATGCATGATGCCCCCAATATGATAAAATATATGTAATTCTACGTGTAACTAAGCATAAATTAAGCATATATCATAATATGTGATTGATATTGTATAAATCTAAACTGTAACTATTGTACCTTTCTGATATTTTGATAATTATTTTTTGGGTTGATAGATTGTAGTTTAGTCCCTTGGTCAATAACACACTATCATAGTGTACTTTATATTGTGTTATTGACCAAAGGTGTTGTTTCTATTCAAAATAAAGAATTATATATGTGACTATTTTTCACTATGTTTTCTAGAATCCATGCTTTGTAATATGTGTTTGTGTGCTAAAAATTGTGTTCTTAGTGAATTAAGATGGCCTTATCTCTATGACAAACCCATATGAATGCCACATATTATGAAGGGAATTTTGAACCTCTAAAATAACTATCCTCAAAATAAAAGTGATGTATCATTTGTGTTAGATTGATAATTTATTATATCTATATGATAAACCAGTATAATGTGTATACATGACATCATAATATAGAATAATCTGAGCATAAGTTGGTAATGTATGATGTATGTTATATCTAACATTCAAATGCTTTTCAAGATAGAAAAAATAATGCAATCATGTATCTGAACAAAAAATATGAGTATAATTTGAGTAAATACCTAGGGTGGATGGGGCATGATGTCCATCAAGGCACCCAAGGAGGAATGGGAGATGCACAAGGTCCTTCACGGCATCATAAACTAGATATGAATGTAACAAGCAAGAGAAAAGTGGCATGGCCATGATGCATACATGAAAGAATACATACAAACACATGAAGGACACAAAGAAGGACAAGGGGTCACAATACAAGGGTCATGGACATATGTCACTAAGTCTGAGAAATAACAAACATACAAGGGCATGTTCAAATGTTCACATACATAAAAACCAAGCAAGGTTGGCCTAAATCCACATGGAAGGACGTTCAAATGTCTACATACATGATGAATAAGGCACACATAAGTACATGGGTACATTTACAATGCATACACACCATAAAAGAAGCAATTTAGAGCTTTAGAATAATGGCATATTCAAATCCCCTAGAATATATGTAGAAACAAAGAGATACATTCAAATCTAAACTAGTAAAGCTATAAATTAATATATGCATGAACATGTGGTAAAAATCCATAAAAGATCAAAAATGTACATAAGATGAATATCTAGTAGTGGTATTCAAATTAAACATGTGTATTATGATGATCAATATCAAGATATAATCAATGATAAATTTATGATATGGAGTATAAAAAGATATAACCTAGAAAATTTAAAGTTATATAGCATGATGCCCATGATGGGTAAATGTATCAAAGTTGAATTTGTGTATCTGTGTATGTGTCCCCAATGGGTATATAATAGTAAATTTAGATCTGTATAGAGGACCTGAGTCTATAATGATCTAAAAGACAATCAAAGAGAATAAGTGAAGTATGTATGTATGATAAAATTTAATATACTAACATAGATAACATATGTATTACCTAAAAAATAGAATGAATGTAAACATGGAAATGCACACAATCTAAAATATATATTTTTTGAGCAATTATTTGTATGTTTTTGTATTTTAAACATATTATATTATTCCTATGTTTTCTAAGTATAATATATGTATAAATAACATGAAAACAAAACTATATATAAGTAATGTGTAAGTAAATGAGATTATATACATATGAAATGTAGTGCATCTATAAACCTACGAGCACATCCTTAGGATGTGGATAGTCAAATGATAGATATCATGGGAGGTCATCCAATATTGGATTTCAAATTTACCCAAACTTGAGTAAATCATCATCATTGTGATCATCATACCATCTTGTCGATACAAATATATTCATATCCTTGGTGTTAGTCTAGATTTTGTGAATCTAAATGGCAGGGTTCTCTACTATATAAGAAGTCTCCCTTGCAGGTCCCAAAGAAGAGCACCTTAGATTGTGGGGTATTTTTATGAAATATATTATTCTCATTTGTGCCATCATGTAGAATTAAAATTATGTCCCCATTACTTAAAGTAAAGCATCTATCTGTCTGATCAACTGTGCAATCTATTTCTTGTATCCATGTAATTCCAAGTGTAACCTATGTATAAATGTCTATGATCATGATAAAGAGTAGTTTTTTGATAACCTTTGGCCACATGAAATTGATAGTGTGATGTGTCTTAAGGAGTCTTGATAATGTATACCATGTTTTATCTCAGTCTCCTAATGTCCTATGTGCTGTGAAATTGTCAATGTACAAGTGTTGGGATCAGAATACTTATTTATAACAACATGAGAGATGTATTAGTCTTTAATGAAGGTCAAAATAATCAAGGGAATATTCTATGAGTTTTAGTATTAGTGAAGAGTCCATCATGGTGTTTGTACTAGTGGAGATAGAGACTATGTAATTTGGATAGTTCCCTAAGCCTTGAACTTATTTAGTTTATGTTGTAATGATAATTATATATTTGTATCGTGTCTAATAATCTTTTTAAAATGATAAAAGGGTCTATCATCTTGCTGTGATAATCTACCAAATGGATCTATGTTGAACTATGGGTAATGCCATCAATCCTCTATCAAGAAACATCTGTAAAATTTCATACAATTTATCTTGTGTACTTCCTATTTGAATATATATAATTGGACCAATACCCATAGATGTAACCATACGTACTGAGTGTCTATAATAATATGCCTCTTATTGCAAGTGAGTGTTTGAGCTTATATCTATGGAGATGTGAACTGGTGTTGATGGTTGTGTAGGTAAAGTTATTAGTGCCCTGAAATTGTATCTGTATTATCCATAATCTACTGGTGTAAATCTCAATCAACATAAATAATCATCAGTATTCATGGCTGTTATGTTATCTTATGTAGTGGTATCAAAATTTTTATTAAATTTTATGATGTATACTTCCTCTAAGTTAACAAGCAATGGTAATTATGATTTTGAATCTCATTATTCATCATGGGTAGGGATAATTTTACTATAGGAGGATTAGTCTCCTTCATGGGTAAAGGTAACGATGTTATTGGAGGATAATTTTCCCTCATGGGTGGAGATAATTGTGTTTTAAAAGGATTTGGAACTAGTGTAGGAATAGAGGTGCTAGATTTCCTGATATCATATGTATGCATATATTTTATAAGAATGATATGAGGTGGGGAATATATGATAACATGAGGTGTCCCATATAAATATATTCTCAAAGAAGTATGATTGGTGACTTTATAATATCTAAATGGTTGGTTATCAACTAGACAAATGTATAAATATCCCTCATATAAAACCTTGACATATTTGTGCAAGGTAGAGGGTACAAACTCCATGGCATGTATCTAAGGTCTCCAAAGTAATAAATTGTAAAGAAAATAATATAGGAATCACTTGAAACTATGTGGATAGGATTTTTAGCCCAATCATGATATCCAATGTAAATCAACCCAATGCCTCTCAGAGAATGTCATCAAAACCTCAAATATTCTTATATGTTTTTTGAATGGATGTTATATCAATCCCCATAGTTTGTATAAATGTGAGGTTTTAGATGTGAATAAATTAACTACTATAAATTATAACTTGTTTAATAGTGGTGGTTTTGATTTATCCTTGAATGAAGAATATGATATTTTGATCAGTAACTATCTATAAGGGAAAATCTTCATTTTCAAATGATATAACATACTCAATGTCTTTGATAGTGTTCATGATAAATTAAAAGTAATTTGGTTTTATATCCTAAGGAAAAGATGTATGCTTGAGTGTTTGAGAAATAATATCTTTTAATATGGTTGCCCTTTGAAGTAATTCCAATATAGAAATCATAGCTAGTGTATTTCTAAACTAATCCACAATATCATATGTTTTGTGTTGATCCATAGGTCCCATTGTGTTATTTTGGGGATGTGGAGGGATGGTTGGATTGTGTTATTCTTGTATAGGATGAGGAATCATATGATTATGTCTAGTAACATACCAAATTGTAGGATCTACTATTTGCTGAGGCCAAGTAGTATAGGTGGGATAAGAGTGAAGGTAGTCAGCTGGTCTAGGTGGAAAAAGAATAAAAGGAGTCAATTGAGATCTCTATCATCAAGTAGTTATTGGAGGTAAATCAAAATTATCCATGAAATAATTCTCTCCATAGAATGGAAACTCAAGAGGATGTGGACTAATGTGTGAATTAAGTTGAATTCTAATGAGATACATGAGAGGAATGACATATATGTGCATCATTATACAAATGGTAGGTAATAAGCATGAAATATAAACCACCAAACTTTCTACCAATAGTATAAAATTACTTCTATCATATTAATTATGATGAAAGGCTAAAAACTAAAATTGAGAAAATTATGAAAGTATGAAAGGAAACCCTAATAGTAAATGAGTGTTTTTAGGTAATATGTTTGAAGTAAGTTAGGTTCACTAAATGATTTAAATTTTAATAGATTTATGGAATGTAAACCCTAGGTTGATAATCTTCTATAATAATAAACCAAGGAATAAATATAACAATATCAATATCCACTATTTTTTACAATAATAGATTAAATTGATTATTCTATAAATAGAAAATGAATTATAATAGATGTACTTGGATAGAAACTGACAGAGAGAAAGACATGATAAGTTAAAAAATGGTACAAGGACTATGCAATATGTCATGAAAAGGAATCACGAGTCAAAAACCCTCCTGGATAATACCATGGTCCTCTAGATAGTAACATACCATGATAGTGCCCTCTGTGTCCTAGTAGTGTCCTTTTACAAGTAGGGATAATGAATTTTTACGTGTACCTTCACCTAGTTCTAATCAGTTTATGCCTATATGCATAAATGATGATATACTGTTTGTTCCCTATTTAGACTAATTTCAATGACAAACCTTAGGCCTCTATGTTTGTTAAGGTATTTGAGGAGAATAAATACAGAGTAATTACATTTTATTTCTATCTAGTCGATAAGTGATTAAAATTGGTGTGTGTGTGTGTGTCTATATATATATATATATAGATACATACATACATATATATATATATATATATATATATATGGATAAATGTATGTATATATATATATATATATGTATATATATATATATATATGTATATATATATATATATATATATATGTATATATATATTTATATATATGTATATATATATATGTATATATATGTATGTGTATATATATATATATATGTATATATATATATATATATATGTATATATATATATATATATATATGTATATATATATATGTATATATATATATATATGTGTGTGTATATATATATATATGTATATATATATATATATATATATATATATATATATATGTATATATATGTATATATGTATGTATATATGTATATATCATTCTGGTGCTTGCTAATATGTGAAATAGGTCTATAATGACCCTAGGAGTGCTTTTAGGTATGGAAATATATATGTTCAGGGAGTAAGTTGTAAGGGGACATTAGGCTCCACTTTGGTCAATAACGTGATGCGTTATAGTCCTAAGGACCATGGTAGTGTCTAAGTTGTGGGAACTAACAAAAATGAGACCTATCTACCTATGGTATGGCTTAGTGTTGCTTTAGATATATGGGATTGGGTTGGACTCACACAAAAGTTGGAAAATGATCAATAAAGGCTGTAAGATAGGTCTAGAGCGAAGATAAGGATAGGGTGGTCTCAAGTGACACTCATTTCACTGACTACACATATATTAAAATATATAAAAAAAAGTTTTACAACTTTTCTTGACTTGAATTCTTAATAAAATTTGAGAAAGACTATATTTTACCATGTTTTAGGTATATTCTAAGTTTGTAGATACATAGTCAGTAATATATACATTTTATATAGCTTATAAAGGTTTAAAACCACTTGAATCACTTAAAACACATTATTTATAATATATATACAATTTTTTATAAAAATTAGATAGTTCTTTCAAAAGTTATTAGAATTTTTGTAGATGAAATCTTGAACTAAGTTTTGTAGATGGTAGATGAACTTAGAGCTTAAATATGAAGGAATATTGGATTTTTATAGATTTCAAAATATTATCATGATTGATTTAAGACATTATTATTTCAAAATTTTCAAGTGGGTTATAAGCTTAAACAATCATGAAAACCTATAGATCATACCTTCTTTCCTGGACTATGTCATCAAATACCCTATTTCAGAACTCTACAACCTTGAGAAACATCAAAAACATAAGAAAATAGACAATAATAGTTAAGATTAACTTATATTCATGTAATTAAGTTTGAGTTACAACCAAAATATCAAATAAATCTCTTTTATTCAAATATCTTCAAAGCTTAATAGATAAATTTTGCAAACTATCTTCACACACCAATAATAACCATAATCTGAGCTTTTATCCTCTTTTTGATACATTATTAGAATCCTTAATTTTTGTTTCAATTTATATCATTTGAAAATAAATTTATATTCTTATTTTCATCTTATTTCATGCACCAATGATTTCTCAACTCACCTATGACTCCTCAAACATGCCTTATTTAGTCATAATCCTACATTTCTTTCACTTTAGCAAGATTGAAAACATTTATAGCTAATTTTAAGGTTAAAACACATTTAAAATAAGTAATTATACCCTAAATATCTCTTACACATGGATCAAGAGCCTTATAACATGCTAAACTCCTCAAACTATTCAAAACAAATTCAAATTTTTGAATTTCCTATTTTGGTGGGAAACCTAGAAATGACTAATGAAGCCTGGATAAGGATTTTTATTTATGTCACATTACCTATTAGACCTCCTAATACCATGAACATCCATAATTTCGATACTATTCACAATGCAACTACATCACTTGTATCTTTACAAATATGGCCCTTGTGATGCTCCTCCAGTACTTCAAACCTATGGTGATAGTGATCCTATGTCTGATATGGAAAAAGAATGAATAAGATATATTTTCTCACTTTAATTATTGATTGAGTGCTTTTGGTTAGTTTCCTTGTGAGCTTTTAGGTCAGGAATGAATGAGGCTTGATATTGTATATATACCAATCCATTTTTGAAAATCTCTCACACTAAAGCCTATAGGTTGACCTTTAGGATACGTTCATTTATAAATTGGATGAATCTGTTTCACTAGACACATAGATTGAACATGATACTAGAATCAACGTAGGCATCTAGATGTCATACAATTATCTACGAAGGTAAAAATTAGGTACTAGTCTAAAACTTAACCAATATTAAACACAATACTTCACCAAATCCTCAAAAGTTGAGGGAAAAAATAGAGTTTTATATTATCTCAAAGTGATCATCTTTAATTATTCTAAAATAATTCTATCTAGAGATGATATAGAATAAAAATTATTATCTCTTGAGAGTTGATATCATTTTTGTCTCTCTAGACACGATATAGAATACTAATTTTTTTGTCTCTAAAGAAATAATATTATTTTTCTCTCTTTAGAGATGATATAAATTTAATCCCAACTATTATCTGCTTAGATAAATTTTAAATTTAATGAATTAAATAAAATTATTGTTTTATAGTTAAACTAATGGGTAACTATCATCAATGGACCTAGATCATACTGTTGATCATAATTATAAAGCAACTATAGAAAATAATATTGATTAAATCTTATGTCCACAAGTGAGTCCACAATCTTTTTTTTAAGATATCAAAAAAATAAAATACAGAAGGGTGTCTAAATGTCATTAATCCTTGACATAGAATGGTACACCTATTTATTTGATTAAAATATAATAATCAATCATTTAATAATGACAAATTTATTTTATATCTTATCAAATTTATATATTACTATTTCAACGACTTATTCTTTGAACATTATATTTTTATTTTCTATTGGAATGTCAAGAAAACATGAGGTATAGTTTGATGCAAATAGTGCATTTACATAATGCTCAATAACATCTTTGAAGTACTCCTTGCCCTCTTTAATAGTACTTGTATTCAAGCTATGTATGGTCTAACAAACAAGTGACAAATTCAAACAATAGATAACTAGAGAATGAATAAAACACAAAACTTCAAAACATATAAAGATAAAATAAATTAGCATTACTTTGTATACAAATCCCTTCAATTTATACAAGGTCTCGGCTTCTTCTTGGCTAGATTTTTTTAGAAAATTTTCCATTGTTAATCATGCACCTTTGCATAATGTCAAGGGACACACTTTCTCATCATTTAATTCATATTGCATCTTTCGAAATCCACTTGGATGGTTACAAGCAAGAATCCACAAAATGTGAAAGAAGTATCCCAACCAATGCAGGATCTTTCAAAGCCCACAAAATTTTCAAGCAAGCAATCAACCACAAAATTGAAATAATCATCCCAATAAATGAAGTATATTTTTATTAATACTTATAGAATGATTAAAGTTATTGATTAATTATATATTATTTCATTATTTTTCAAATGATCTTGCAAATTTGAACTTGACATTTTTCGTCAGCAACCTCAATAAGCTATTATCAATGCATTACAATAATCATTATCTACCGTATCACTTTCTTGCCTTGGGATTTCAGCATCATTTTCCTCTTCTTCTACAAGGGCATAATTTAAATCATACTTATACATGCTTATCCACATCAATTCAATGTAAAACAAATCCACTAGATATTTAATTATTTAAAAAACATATATTTACTTTTTTAATAATTATACTTACTATTGATTATATCTATTTCAACATAATGTGTATCTATACCTTCTTCTTTTTTAGAATTTAGTATTCAAATGGTGTTTTGTAAGTTACCATATGATAAATAGTTAATATGGTAATATGGTTATTATTGGTTCATTACATATATATATATATAGTTATAACAAATAATGTATTACAAATAATTTATTATTAGTTGTTAAGAATATTGTCAGGGATATTTGGTTAAGATGTATGGGGAGATATGATCTCCATAAATATAATAAGTCTTTCCTATATACTTTTATGTCCTATATTATTATTTTAATATAAAACACAGTGTATGAAATAGAATATTGTGTGTTTGAATATTACTCTTTATGTTCGACTCCAATAATGTTTACATGATATAAAACATTGCATAATCTCTATAGATTATTAATAGTGTTATCATAGTAGTCATTAATTCTAACCTATGATGGGAACCTGAATTATTTTTAAGGGAAGCCATATTATTTGTTTTAGCCCCCTAATGTATCTTCAATTTGAGTCCTGATTTTAACTTATGTTGTCTAGATTCTTATGAGAAAAGTGTAAGAAAAATAGTATCTACGTCAGGATAATACTTGGTAATATGATCCACCTGAGATAGACTAATCAACCTATGACTAGTAGGTTTGAAAATATCCTAAATTGTAATATCATCTAAATAAAATATTTATTGTTCTTGTAACGTTACATAAAGTGTCATGCACCCTGAATGCTATGCTGGTCCATCCACCTTTAGATGGATCTCTAAATTCTTCCAAAGCACCTATGATTTTTTTTTGTCCACCAATGTCAATGTGTTGATCAACATCATATGTGAAAAACATATGTGGAGTCTCCCTTAGATTGTACACCTCGACTTACATACATTCTCATACTCCTCGTAATTCATAGTCTACATGGATTTTGATAGTCATATTTACATAAGCATGTTTGTATTGCTTTGATTGAATTGGTCCATGCCTAACCCACCTCAATCTCTCCACACATATCCACATTCTAATTTTTCTTTAAAGTAAATGGTTGATACAACCAATGCGAAGTCAATATCTATATCTCTTCACATCATTTAAGTCTGGTATAGGTGTGCTTCACATCTATTTTTGGGATTTTTATTATTGGTAATAGATTGATTAATGTAATAGTCAAGGTTGTTCAAACTTTAGTTAGCATTGATTCATGTCATAATAGAATATAAAAGTATCTTAAGGTTAATGATTTTAGTTTATGTTATTCATAAATAGTTTAGAGTCATAACCATTGAATGGTTACTACCTAAAAAATTCCCAAAGTGTCAAAGTCATTTATTTATATTATTACAAGTCAAAATTTTATTTAAGTTTAGATTAATTTTTTGTTCCAACAGAGCCAAATAAAAAAATCAGTCAAAAATTGAGTCACTTTGTCAAGTGTCCTACTTTGTCATTATCAATATTGTAAAAAATAAAAATCAAATGCCTTATGGATGTATTTTTGGGTGATCTCAATGTCTTATGAAAATGTATTGTTTCACATTGAGGGGGGAAGTAAACCCAATATGGAGATAATTCAAATTCACATCTTCATTGGCTGAGTAAGAAACTTTTTATGAAAGAACATGGAGGCAATACAGGAATGAGGTTTTCAAATCCTATCATTAGTCAACAACGATGAGGCCAATAATATTTGGTGACATTTTGTTAGTTGTGTGGTGTAGTAGTTGTATTATTTTTTAGTGTATTTTGTAATAATATCAGAGGTTCATTTTTATTCACTTGTATATGTGAGTTATTCCTATGTAATCCCCTGATGTAAAAAAACATTAGAATACCAATCAAGAATTACTATAGCACTCATGGATCTTGAAAATGTTAGTGATGATAAAAAAAAACTACATGAGTTGAATATGTTGAATGGCCCCTATTCATGCCCCATTTTTTGGTAAACCTAGTGAAAACCATGGAAGGTTTGATGAGGAGTGATTTTACTTTTGGATCAAGATCAAGAGGTCAACTACATTGGTGGCACATTACAATTTGAGAATAAGATGTGTTCTACCATGTAAACACCAAGGGAGGAATGTTTGGAATTTAATATTCTCATGGCTATTTATAAGTTACCATATGATAAATAATTAATATGGTTATTATTGGTTAGTTATATATATTTATTTTTATAAAAAAAATATTGTGAATTGTTTTATATTAGTTATTTAGAATATTATTAGGGATATTTTATTGAGATATATGGGGAGATATGATCTCCATAAATATATGAAGTCTTTCATATATATTTTTATGTCCCAAATTATTCTTGTAATATAAAATATAGTGTATGAAATAAAAAATTGTGTGTTTGAATATTATTCTCTGTGTTCGAATCCAATAATTTTTGCATGAGATAAAACAACACTGCATAATATCCATAGATTATTAACACTTCCAATGTAGCTTTAGTTATTTTAGGTGATTCACATCTCAACTAATGTTTAAAAAATTAATTTGACTCTTCATTTATAGGATTTGATAAGCTTAAATGGATATGAATTATTTTTTTATATAAACTTATCTCTAAGGTCCATATCATATTTATCTTGAACTTATTTTCTAACTACTCTTTCTATCATTTTCTTATCCATCCCCATGATGACATTGATCTTTCACTCAGCTAATACCATATTTATGTCGGATAAAACCTATATTGAGAAAAAGGAAAAATTGTTGACCTTTAAAATCATAAATTATAAAAAAAGAGCACATAATAAAACATCAAACAAATTTTACTTCTATAAACCTATAATTTTATGTTTTCTTCTTGTCTAACTAAGGTTTTGATTCAAATGTTTTCCTCTGATGTTGGGATAAATTTTAGAACATGTGTTTTCTACATTATTCGGATGCATGCCAAACCAATTCCAACACCATTCCCCTAAATGAAATTAAAAAAACCAATGTGGTTTCTTTTAAAGCTCACCTTTCATTAAATTTATGTCAAAAAATTAACTTCTTCTTGATAACCAAGATGGCTTGTTGGATTTGGTGAGATGAAATACCCCATAATTTGTGTACTGACTCGTTTCATAATAGAAATAATAGATTATAAAACTACCCATGCTATTTAATACAATATGTGGATCCATATATTAAATCATTGAATTTTGTATCCCTTAATAACATCCACATTGCCCATGCCACCTAATATATTATAAATGTTGACAACAAACAAGATAAAAATATTTGTAAGTATGGGTTGAAGCATTTTTATCCCAACTATATTTCTAGTAGGTACTCAACTTTTATGTTTTGATCATTTCTTGCTCACTTTATTTAGTTATAGTAATTTACAGCCTAACCCAAACTTTATGCTTACCCTGATAGTGCCATGAATTATATCAAATTACCAAAATGTGAGGTGTTCCTCTCAATTCTTGGAATTGGCTCTCCAAATCTAGTGTTTCAACACTTGGGCCTAGCTGAACATTTGTACAAATAGGAGATTAGTAGGGAGTAAATTCATAATAAGGAGAACCAATTCATATCTCTTTGAATATTTAATATATTTATTTTATAAAATAAAGAAGTGGCATTCCACTCACCATTTGGAGAATAAGATTGATGCAAGGTAAGGACTGATAGATGACATGGTATTGAGAATGATAATTATTTAACAATTCCACAAGTGCATTCCGTACTAAATCATTAAATAATTTTTTTAACAAAAAAATTAAAAATACATAATTCATAAAATAAATATTTACCATTATGAATTCAGATGTATCCGTTTGTTCACCTAAAAAAAATTCAATCTATTTTTTAATCTTTCCATATATCTTTCAACCTTTTATATTCAATGATATTTTTTTAGCTCCAACAAATTTTCAAAATGGACAAGGTTTAGAAATGCTAACTGAGATGCTGCCATAAATATAATAATTTTAGTCTACATGCATAAACTTGAATGTTTTAAGCTTTTATTCATCTATCATATAAATTATTTCTATACCAATGATTAGTTATCTACTCTAAATAGAAAATAAAATTTTACGTGAATCATAAGGCTGGATTTTCCCATGCCCACTAGATTTTCCCATGCCACATTCACCAAAATGCCCACTTTGACTGGATACTCAAAAAGTCCTTTAAATTTTAGATCAACTAGACCTTCAATAAATATATTTCTTCCTACACATATTGAATGATGTGATTAATTGTATGAGGTTCATCTGATAGATTAGTATAAAATATGTAAATAATAAATTAATGGCACATGAGGTTCCTTCAGTATGGTTTATCAATTCATTACTCCTCCACTACTTTTGTTTGATTTATTACTGGCACAAAAAATTGATATTTGAAATGAGTTAATGCAACAAAAAAATGAAGGAAGACACAAACAAAAGAAAGGAAGGCAAATAAACACAAAAATATAACCAACTTTTTTAATAAAATAAATAAGATATTACTAGATAAAAACTAGAGAGATTGAGATATTTTATATCACACACAACACTATTTTTTTGATGTCATATATATTTTTCACAATTCTATTTATCGATTGAGTTATTTATTATTGTCCATATTCCACTACCTTATATATCCTATTAGAGCTTTGTTGCGTTTTTATTACAAAAAATAAATATAGACAACACTTAAAATCATTAATTAAAATATATTACAATAAAGAAATTTATATATAGAAAGGAGATTTAACATCTGGCAAGAACATTGATATAATAAATAGAATACTACACTGTAGATTTAGGAAATTAGTTGGATTTATTAAGTCAAATTTGAAATCAAATGGTTGTTGTAAAAAGATATTCTAAAACTCCTCACTAATCACAACTACCACCATATAGTATACCTAAAAAATTTATTAGATACTCAAATATTTATTTTCCTAATGGATTTTTTAAGATGACTACATACCGATATTTGGATATGTAGAAATACAAATAGATCTCTACATTGTTGACAAATTCTTTGATGAAATGGTACTTGGGGTCTATATTATTACTCCTATTTTAAAATAAACGATTATTGGATAATGCAATTGCTGGATTATTTTCACATAAATTATTTTTTGCCTTTTTCTATTTGTGCCTCAAAGTTTCTAGAATCCTTCTTATCTAAATGGCTTAAGATGTGGCTCAAGTTGCTTTCACATACATTGATTTTGTCAATGAGAAAGTGATAATGGATTTTTTCTTGGATGACCATGATATTTCCCCTATTATAAATTCAAATTACATAATCATATGTACTTTTCCTATCATCAATACTTCCTACACAATCACTATCTATATATCTTATGAGTTTTAACTCATATGATGTTGAATACAAAATTAAACTATCGGTGTTTCCACTCACATGTCTAAAAACTACTTTTCTTTCTTTCTAATGAGTATTTTATAGATCCATGAACCTTGAAATAAAGATCACACTATAATTTATATTTGTCCCTATGGTTTCAGGTACATTAGACTATGATTCTTTTATATAATGTTAGATCAACATTGGATCCTTTTTCATCCTGTCTTAAATTCAAGACTTTTATAACTAACATTGGTGTTGGTTTAGATTTTACCATATTGAACTTTTTTGAAATATTATTGGCATATTTTTCTAGAGAAATGAATAGGTCATTATTAGATTAATTCACTTAATTTCCAAGAAAATACTTCATACGATCCAAATCCGTTAATTGAAATTATTTATTAACAGATCCCTTTAAAAAATCTATAGATAAGTCACATTTTAATATCAAATAATCAATGTACAAACATAAAATTTTAATTTTACCTTGTTCATTAATATTTGTATACAATGTAAATTCGCTATTAATAATGTACCCGAAAAATATCAAGACAATAAAATATCAATAGACAAAGCTTATAAAAATTATAACTTGTATTGATTTGTATTTAATGACTTGAAATAATTATAACCCAAACCATGCTTAAATAAGCATCAACTAAGAATTAGATTTGACATGAAAAAATTATTAAAAAAAACTAAAATCTAAAAAAACATTTATTTTTAGAAGTTGTAATTAATAGTAAGTTTTGCATACAAGTGAATATAGCTCTAAAAATATCCTTAAGTACTCTAAACACTATAATTATCATATAGGATGAAAATCAACTGAATTTGATTTTTGGTTCTAAAAATATACAATTTCTAAAAATAGAAAATTCCTAAAAAATTTATTAAATGTTAATTTCAGACCTTTAAATGATCATGTATGGCCTCAAAAAATATTTAAATCAACTATAACAGTATATGACAGCTTATAAAATCATCTAAATTTTTTAGATAGTCATTTTGGCTTATGGAAGAGCTCAAACAAAGCTATGGGTCAAAAGTTATGGCCTTTAGAAGGTTGGCCTATTTTTCTACATCATTCTCCTCTGGTTGAAAACAACTTAGCTCTTGCAAGTTACCCTGATTGTAATACTACCATTTTTATTTATCAATCTTCTTCTACTATCATTATGTAATCCAAGTCTTATCTTCTTACTATAATCCTTCCCACTGCACCAAATACTTGTTATAATTCCCTTGCCTTGTGCTCACAATCTTCATATCCAAAACCTGCACTATTTTTTTCTTCTTATTTTTTGGAACTTGTTTCTACCAATTTAATTTATCATATTTGTCACCTTCACCATATTTTCCATGGAATTCATATAAATCTAAAACATTAAATACTAGGAAGATATCAAAATTTTATGGTAAACTCAGCTCATAAGTATTGTCAATAATTTTTTTCACCATTCTACATGGTCTAATTTTGTTGTACTTCAACTTGTTATACATACCTTTTGAAAATATTTATTTCTTAAAATAAACCATTACCAACTCTCCTTGTTTAAATATCTTGGATCTTCTTTTGACATCTATTGTTGATTTATATTTCTCATTACTTTCTTGTAAATTTTTTCTTACTCCTTATAACTATTGCATATGCTCTACAACTACTTTTGCATCATCACTAATTAGATATTTAATTGGTAATTATATCAAATATAAAATACCCATCAGATTTATTCCATAAACAATTTGAAATGGTGACCTTCCGATTGATCTATTCATTGAACTATTATATGTAAATTGAGCTTTTGGTAAAGCCAAGTCCCACTGCTTGGGGTTCACTCCCATTATGCATCTCAATAAATTTCCCAAGCTCCTATTCACAAATTTTGTCTATTCATTTGTTTGTGGGTGATATGTACTACTAAATTATAGCTTAGTATCCATAGTCTTCCATAAATTCCTTTAAAAATGACTTAGAAATTCCATATCCCTATCTGAAGTAATAGTTTGTGGAATGCCATGAAATCTCACAATATCCCTAAAAAATAATTTTGATACTCTAGTGACATAATTGGTTTTCTTACATGCAATGAAATGATCTATTTTAAAAACTTTGTCTACAACAACAAAAATTGAGTTATTATCTCTCGGTGTGTTTGGTAATCCTAACACAAAATCCATACTCAATCTATCCATGGTCCTCTTAGAACTAGTAATGGCATGCATAACTATTATGTTTTTCATGTCCTTTAGCCACCTGACATATCCTACACCTTAAAACATACCTTGTCACATCTCTCTTAATCTTTGGTGAAAAATAATTTTCCTCCACCAAAGTTATTGTCTTTGTCTTACCAAAATGTCCAACCAAACCTCTACTATGTAATTATCTTATTATATTGTCTTGTATATACCCAAATGGAATGCATAATTATTTCTCTTTGAAGATATAACCTTATTGTATAAGAAAATCATCATGAATAACATCTATCACACCTATTAATGGATTCTTCCACTGGTCAACTAGCTTGGCAAAATATGGATCAGTATCATATAATTATTTGATAGATTCAAATCTAACTACTTCACTCACCATAGTATTTAATAACTCTACCTTCCTTCTCAATGCATCATCTACCTAATTTTGTTTTTTAATTTATGTTTCAATACAAAAACATACCCTTTCAAAAAAGATACCCACATTGCATGCCTACTATTCAACTTATTTTGTTTATTCACATACTTCAAACCCTCATGATTTGTAAATAGGATAAACTCCTTAGGTAGTAGATAATGCCTCCAATGTCTTAATGCTTGTATAATTTCAAAAAGCTCAACATCATAAGTAGAATACTTTTTTCTTACCTCGTTCAATTTCTCACTAAAATATACTATTAGCTTTCCTTCTTGACTCAACACAACAACAATTCCCATAAATAAAACATCACAATCAACCTCAAAAACTTTTTAAAAATCTAATAATGCTAAAATTAGTCTTTTTGTAATCTTATTCTTTAAAAATTCAAAGCTTTCTATGGCTACTCTAATCCATGAAAATTCTTTCTCTCTCATGCAATCTGTTATTGGTGCCACAATACTACTAATTTTTTTAATAAATTTCTCATAAAAATTTGTTAAACCATAGAAAATTCGTACCTCTATAATTCTTTTTATAATAGGCCACTCAACAATTGCCTTTATCTTTTCTTTATCCATTCTCATACCATCTATTTAAACTACAAATCCAAAAAATACCAAACTATTCTGTCTAAATGTACACTTCTTCAAATTTGCATACATATTCTCCTTTCTTAACAAATCCAGTTCCATTCTGAAATGTTACAATTGTTCTTATTTAATCTTACTGAATATCAAAATATCATCAAAATAAACAACCTCAAACTTACCAATATATTCTCATACTGTTGTATTCATCACCCTCATAAATGTTCTAGGTGCATTAGATAATCCAAAGGGCATCACCATCCACTCATATAATCCATCCCTAGTATTGATTGTATTTTTCCACTCATCTCCTTCACGAATTCAAATATGATAATAACCACTCCTTAGATCAATCTTGGTAAAATATTTTGCTCTTGCAAGCACATACATCATATCATCTAGATGAGGTATATGAAACCTATACTTGATTGTAATTTTATTAATTTCTCTACTATCCATACACATTCTCCATCCTCCATCTTTATTGGGAGTTAGAAATGTTGGTGTTACACATGGATTCATAATCTCTCTTACCACCTTCTTTGTTAGAAATTTATTAACATATTTATTTAATTCTACATGCTTTGTTAAACTCATCCTATAAGTTTCTTAAGGGTAGAGTTGATCCTGGAATCAAATCAATGTGATGCTAAATATCTCTCTCCAATGGTAAACCATATAGTAACTCATCATGCATAACATTTGCATATTGTTTCAACACTCTTGCTCCTTTTATTGGTATTGGTACCATTTATCTTTCTTCATCCTTTGCTACTAATATATAACAACCTACCACCTTCATATCTTGGATAAATTCTTTAGTAGAGAGCATGCTTTCTATGTTCTCTTCCCCTTTAAGAGGTAACAAAACTACTTTCATACCACCTTTCCAAAAAGTGTATATGTTCTTTGCGCCATCATGAATTACTTTCCTATCAAATTTCCATGGTCTACCTAATAAAAAATGGCATGCATCCATTAGAATAACATCACACTATATTTCATCATTATAAGTTTTTCCTATAGAAAACCTGATTAAGCACGTTCTATTTATTGTAACCTCATTCCCTTTATTAAATCATGAAATTTGATAAGGATTAGGATGTTGTTCACATTGTGAATTTAGTTTCTCTATTTTTTTTAGAAACCATATTTTCACAACTACCACCATCTATAATTACTTTATATACCTTTCCACCTGAGGTACACCTTGTTCAAAGAATTTTTGATCGCAGCCATGCATCACTACCTTCTTTATTCTACACTTGTTCCTTCCTTTAAGTTATCATTATTCTTCTCATCATGATATTGTCTCTAACATTTATAGGTACAACTTCAATATTTTGCTTTTTTATCTCAACCTCAACTAGATTCACTCTTGGTCGATCTTCTTGCCTCTTTTTTTTATCTTGATAGTGTGGACACTCGAATTATATGTTACCTTCTTTTACCCATCTATAAAAAACATAATATCTATGCTAATTTGGAAACCATACTCTAATTCCACCATAACCTCATTCTCTTTGAAACCCTCTTCCTCTTTGTTGGTATTGAAACTCTTAACATATTATCATGTTGCCTTTTTGCACCACATGATGATTCACCTCTATTGGTATTAGACCCACCTCTAGTGGTATTAAACCCACATCATCCCTTATTTGGAGGGGATATTCCTCTTCTTAGACCAATAGATGTTCTTTTGAAATTTTGTCTATTTTTTTTTTTTTGCCTTCAAAGCTAATTGATAAGCCTCCTCCATACAAATTATTATATGCATTTTTAATTCATCTTGAATAGTAAATATCAATCCATTACATACCTTACAACCATTCAATATTTTGTTTCATCATGTTCCACTCATATGAAAATATTATAAAATTGATCTGTATATTCTTGGATACTATGATCTTTTTGCCTCAAATTTTAAAATCTTTTGTATAAGATTTGCGCATAATTCATAGGAAAAAATTTCTCCCTTAGATTCTTCAACAATATTTTTCCATAAATTAATCTTCTCTTTACCTTTTCTCTATCTCTCTTTATGAAAGTGATCCCACCAAATCATTGCATGACCTTTCAATTTCATGCATGCAAATTTTAACTTCTTGTCTTCTCTCATAGTCTTCCACTCAAAGTAATTCTCCATGCTATTCACCAATATATCAACTCCTTTGGTTTTAAATTGCCTCCATAATCTAAAACATCAACTTTGATTCCTTCATTTCTTCCTTATAAAATTTGAACCATCCTCTCTTCTATATATGGTGGATGATATTGTTATTCTTCTTCTTACTGAACTTCTTCATAATGATCTGTGTCCTCTTCATCACTAGCTTGTCTTCTTCTCTAATTAGTGATAACCTCGATCAATTATTACACTTGCCTATGCATTTATTGTATAGTCAAGTTCATTTATGCAATACCTACTCATCCTCTCACCATGTCTTACTCCTCCAAGATTCAAACTTGCTCTAATATCAGATAATGTACCCAAAAACTATCAAAACAAAAAAATATCAATAGGAAAAGCTTATAAAAATAATAACTTGTATTGATTCATATTTAATGACTTGAAATAATTACAACCCAAAACATGCTTAAATAATCTTCAACTCAGAATTAGAGTTGACATGCAAAATTTTTAAAAAAAAACTAAAATCTAAAAAAAATATCTATTTTTAGTAGTTGATATTTATATTAAGTTTCACATGCAATCAAAAACTCTTAAAATATCCTAAAATAATATAAACACTATAATCAGCCTATGAGACAAAATTCAACTGATGTTAATGTCTGGTCTTAAAAATATATAATTTTTGAAAATAGAAAATTCTTGATAAAATCATTAAATGTTAATTTTGAACCCTCAAATGATCATGTATGGATTCTAAAAAATATCTAAATCAACTCTAAGTGGATAGGGTGGCTTAAGACAACATCAAAATTTTTGATACAATTGATTTGGCATGTGGAAGAGCTCAAAAAAAGCTATGGGTTAAAAGTTATGACCTCAAGAAGGTTATCCTATTTTTTTTGCATCAATTACACCTAATAGATCCATTTTGTAAAATATAAGAATCACTTATTATATACCATGCACTAGGATCTTTCTTAAGTCCATAGAGCACTTTATTGAGTATGTCAGCCTTATCTTTATGACCAAAGATTTCATATCCTAGTGGCTACTCCAAATATACTTATTCTATGAAATTATTTGAAATGTAGATTTTACATCCTTATAATATACTAGCCACTTATTTTCAGCTAATATAGATAATATTGGTCTTATTGTGTCTATATGAGATACTGGATAAAATGTTTTATTTTAGTCAACTCCAAGTTGTTGTCAAAACTCCTTTGCTACTAGCCTTTCTTTATGCTTTTGCACATCTCCTTTTGATTTAAACTTGGTCTTATAGACCCAATTACTCCTATCACATCTTTTTTCTTATAGAATATCCATTAAATCCCATGTATGATTCTTCTCTATAGAATCAATCTCTTCATCCATGGCTTGTGTCTAATTTTCATCTTTATTTGATTATTTAAAATTAATTGGATTGAGTAATTTTGAAAATAATGAAAAAATATAAAATAAATCAACATTATGTTCATTTTCATTTCGATCATAGATATCCCTCAGACTTCTTATTTTATATTTATTTAGACTTTTCAATGTTGGGTTTGACATAACACTTGTAGTATAGTCTGAATAATTTGGACTTCATAGTCTTGGACCTAAAATTCATTTTTTAGGTGTTACTTCAACTTTAACTTGTATTTTTTTATTGATTTGATATATTTATTGCTTGAATCCGTGAAGATTTCCTTGTACTTATTGAATGTGTCACTTATGGACCACTTTGTTGAGATTCAGAGGGTTTAGAAGGAGGTACCATAGAGGGAATGTATGTTGGAATCAATAATTCAATATCATATTGAGGTAAACCTACTACAATACTCATTATTTTCTCCAAAATTCCATTCCATTTTTGTTCTATGAATTACACAATCTCTTTTGATTATCACATTTTTAATTATTGGATTATACAATTGGTAATATTTTGTGGCCTCATTATACACTATGAATATAATTTTTATCCTCTTTTATACAATTTATTTATCAATTTTTTTGGGACATGTGCATGCACCATAAATTTAAACAATCTCATATGAACAACATCATGCTTTCTTCTACTCCATGCTTCTTATGGAATCATGTTCTTTATAGTCTTGGTAGGGCATCTATTGATTATTTAGAATACACATTCTATATCTACTTCCAAATATTAATTTGGAAAATGCTATACCTTCAACGTAATCATGTCCATGTCTATGAATTCTATATTCTTTATCTATACCACACCATTCTATTGAGGTGTGTACCTGTCTATAAACTATTTGTGGATTCCATTATCCTTTAAAAAATTTAGAAAAAAAATTGAGATCTATTCACAAACTTTGTCTATTCTTAAGACTTTAATATAGTGCCTAATTTTATTCTCAAATAGGGATTTGAGTTGGAAAAAATATCAAAAACATCTGAATTATGCTTCGCAAAATACACCCATGTATTTCTAGTGTATTCATTAATGAATGTCAAAAAATAAAATCATCCATGAATTGAAGGTGATTGCATTTTTCCACACAAATTAGAGTGAATAATTTCTAATGGTGCAATCTCTCTATCTGACTTGTGAACTAGTTATGACTATGTGTACTTCTTTACCAAAATGCACACTTCACATAGTCTATCTAATTTTTCTCTCAGTGGCATACCTTTTACCATATTTTTATCGTTTAGTATATTTAGGCCTCTAAAATTAAAGCTTCCAAATCATAATTTCTAAAGACTAATTCTCATCCTTTATTTCACACTAGAAAGATGCACATTTAAGTATATACTACTGGTCTAAATTTGGGACTACTAAATGAATCACCAAGGGGTGAACTTAAAAAATTATTCTCTAAAATATTGTTTCAACCTCAAAAGGAACATTTTATTTTTGGTCATTTGGAATCTAGATGTTATATAAGTTATTTTAAATTGGTGCAAAATTATCCATTCATTATTTTTGAAACAAAACTCTATACCCATTCTAAAAAAGCTACCTAATGCTCAACAAACTATGCTTTAACCCTGAAACATAGTAAACATCTAGAGTAAAAATTTTCTTTCCATGCTTAGTTATAATATTGACATTCCATTTTACCATTACTAACACTATTTTATCATTTCCCAAATTAAAATCTAATTTTATTGACTAATCTAGATCGAAAAACATTTCTAAATTTCCTATCATACGAGTAGTACAATCTGAATCTAGAAACCATAGTTCATTTGGATTCTTCTGAGTAACATTGCATGCTAAAAACATAGTATCATGACTCTAATTTATCTAAAAAAGTTTACACTTTTATTATTAAAATCAAACTAAATTTTTATACACTCATGCATAATTACCATACTTTTTAAAGTAATGACATTGAGCTTGAGACATTTCATACCTTTGGCCATGAGACTAATTCTGACTTAGATTTTGGTTGGTTTTTCTACCAATTGAATGTGATGGACTTGTTATTCCACCTCTTGATGATTTTTTTCATCTACTTATAAATTTATATCTCCCTCTACCTCTACCATGACTAACGTTTTTTTTTGAATTGAAATCATGCTCCAAATAAGAGATAGAAGAGAGACTTAGTCTATTATCATGAGAAATTATAGATGTTTAAATATCATCTACAAAAAGTTGTTTAATATTGTTTTTTATCTTCTATATCCATAATAATAGAATAAATTTTTTTTGGTAGGCTCCTCAATTTTTTTCTACTATTCTCGTGTCTTCAAGAGTTTCACCATGAGTCCTAATTTGATTAACTAGACCAATAACTTATGTAAAATATAAATCTAAATATTTGTAATACTTCATAGAAAGTCTTAAAATATATTCTTAACATTTAAAACTTTTAAATTTTTACCTTAGTCATACATCATTAAGTAGTCTGGAGGATGTCCCATGCTTATTTTGATCTTGATGCTACTACAACCCTTGGGAAAAACATTTCATGCATTGCCAGAAAGATGTGCAAGAAAGCCTTTGAATTCTATTTTTTCTATAATTCTTAATCAAATCCATATTTTATTTAGATAATCCATTGTATTTTTTTCCATCAGTAGGTTAAAGGAAGCCATTCTCCAAAAGCTCCCATATATCTTGAGAACCAAACAAAGCCTTCTTTGTGATTGACCAATACTCATAGTTTTTGATAATAAATTATGTATTTTTTGGATTAGTATGGCTTGTGAAAAATGAAGATGCCATTTCTAGCTCTAATACAAAATTTAGGAAGACAAATAAAATAAATGAAGGCAAATAAATCCAAAAATATAAACAATTTTGTTAATAAAAGAAATAACTTATTATAGAGAAAGAGTAGAGACCTAGATCTATTTTATATCACATAAAACCCAATTTTGGAAGATATTTTTTGATATTATGTTCTTTTTTTCACATCTCTATTTGTTGGTTGAGTTATATATTATTGTCAATATTATACTACCCTATATAGCCTAGTAGTGATTCATTAATTTTTCTATTACAACAGGGAAGGATGAGATAAAAACTAAAATCATTAATTAAATAACTATTACAAACAATAAATTTAATAACATAAATGAGAATGAACAACTCAAGAAAAGTTATACAACTATTAAAATACAGTGCTATAGATTTAGAAGATCAATTGGATATAATAAATCAAATCTAAAATTGACATGTGGGTTAGAATAGATATTCCAACAAAAAATTAAATTAGATAAAATTTTAAATCATAACATAAATAGACGTACCCATACCTTCTTTATTATTTTGAATTAATTTTTTCCTTTGTAATTCCATTTTCCATTCATGATTGGAAATGTTAGTGTAGGATTTTTTCCACTATGCAGTTTTACCTACACGGTCTAATTAGTTTGCTTAGGTTAATAATAGTTCATTAGGGGAAATGAAATTTAAGTGATTTATCTAATTGTGAGTTGAGTTAATTATATTTTTAGGTGAGATGATTACTCACTATATAATATACCTTGCCATGTACTTTTTTGTTAACAATGTTAATATAAATTATTGGTTTTTAAGATAAGATTCTTCCATTTTGATTTGTTCTTTAGATTTCACTACTACATATAGGTTGCACTATGTGCATTCAATCCTATCAAGACAAATCCTCAATTATGACCCACTCTGACATGGTATCATAGTTTTAATGGTAGATGAATATAATTGTTACTATTATGAGATCTAGCATTCTAGATTATTATATGTTTTTAATTGATTTTAGTTCTCTATGATTTGGTGGGGTTTCTAAAAAAACTATGTAAATCTAAATATATAAAGTCCCAAAAAAAAATAAAACATTGTCGAGTTTAGAAGGTGGAAAACCCTAAGAAAGGTTTTAAGCATGACCTAGTTTTATGACAATCATTTTTTTGATGATTTTGAGGGGTTTAAAAAATATTTTTAAAATTTTACAAAAATACATACATCTGGTGACTTTGAGGAAAAACCATTTCTAATTTTTTAGGGTTTTTTAATAATCCAAGGGGGGTTTTATTGGTTTTTGGAGTAATTGCACCAAATCTACATATCTGAGAGTTTTATAGTCTTGACAAAGTTTCTAACCTTTGTAGGAAATATTTGTTATTTATGGTAATTGTCAGACTTTCCCTCCTACCCACACATTTGGTTGATTATAATACACTTATATACACCCTCCATGTAATTTTCCACCCTTGTTTTCATATATTTCAAAATCTAACACCTTTGTATTAAACCTAAGTAGAACTCGATTGTCCGTCATGTAACCCCAATGAACTTTGAGGACCCTATCAAAAACATTGATGGAACCCAATGGTCTTCCATGCAACCCTAATGGGATCTAACCTCACTACACATAATATAGGTGAAACATGACCTCCCTACAAGTAACCTCGGTAGACTCACTCATATCCTAATCTTATCCCTCAACCCCTTGGTGATGACCAACCTAAGGGAGCTTAACTATTTCTCACCAAATTTGGCCAATATTTTGCACTCCAAAATTTTATTACAAAGTGGAGATCATTATTTTTTGCAAGAAAAATTCAAACTTACATAACATTCAGCCAAAACCTTCTTTTTAGGTGCCATTTTTAAAATTGTGTGTTTTTTCAAACTCTAAGGACTGGTGATATTCTCTTGGCTTGTAAAATTAAACCTCTACAAATTCAAAGGGGTTTCACATTCCTACTATTTTAGCACATGAAATTCATCACATACTTCCTTCATCACCATGGATCAAATTTAAGTTCCACTTATTACATCATTCAAATATCATGAATGTAAAGTCAAAGTGTAAATCCTATTGAGAAGCAAAGGCTTACATTGAATCTAATGGGTTTAGAAAAAGGACCGACACTTGATATAGATAAGGTGAAGTGGTTTAACAAAAGTGATGAATCCTATAATATACTATAGTTGTATATGTCTCCTGACCTACTCTTTCATATTGAATCTACAACTACTCCTAGTGAATTTTAGACCATATTTTGAAAATTATTTGGAAAGTAGGACATACTGAAGAGTCATGAGTTGGAAAATTATCTCATTAGTTTGAGCCTAGGTGATTTTGATTCTATACAAGACTTTTTCACAAAGTTCAAATCACTCATCTTATAGTTGAAATTGTGTCATTGAAAAAACATATGATTAATTTATTATTTCTATCCTCACCAAATTAGGATTTGACTATTTTATCTTTATTTCTACCTTTAACTTCACCAAGAATGGCATTATACCTACATGGACCATGTCATCCTTAAATGATTTTTTTCTTACTTAAATCAAAAGCAAGACAAGATTATTTAAATTGGTACACTCAATTCATCCAAATCCCATTCTTGAATTATAAGTCATGACAAACATAAGGCTTTTGAAAATAAGGAAAAGAAATATAACAAGAAGAACCCATAAAAAAGAAAGCATCATAAATATGATGCCAATTCCAAAGCATAAAAAGAGTCCTCTTCAAATAAGAAACCCAAGAAAGAGTGACTTACATGTGCCTGATATAACAAATATGGGCATGATGAACCTAAATGCATGAAGAAGAAGATTGACAAATTGAATAAGATGATAGAAAAGCACAATATCAATTTACTTGATTCTTCCAATCAGATTTCATTAACACATGAGTATTCTAATGTGAAAGACAATAAAAAAAATGAAAATATAAGGGTAAAAAAAATTATAGTTTCATCCCAACCTGAATCACATGGGTAATTGACTCTATCTCCTTGCACCATATGGCTTCATTAGAGGACATGTTCTCATCCTTGGAGCCTTGTTTTATGCCTTCCATCTTGTTGGGTGGTGATACTTATATAGAAGTTAGTGGGAGAGGATATGTTGATGTGAATGATGGGACATTTAATTATGTTCTATTTGTTCCCCTATTATCCACCAATCTCCTATATATTTATCTTATCACTCATGTCAGTTTAGGTAAGAGAGTTGAACTCATAATAAATCCAAAACTTATTAGGAGGGTAGATAATGATTCCATATTTGCATTTGGGAAAATAGATCACTAGTCATGATTTTATACTTTCTCACATCTTACTCATGATCAAACCTCTAATTCACTTCTCACTCATTCAGATGGTGTGAGTAAATTATGGCATGATAAATTCATCCATCTCAATTATATCTATCTATAATAAATCAATCATTATGACATGGTTTCAGGATTGTCACGTGTTCATTTTTATAATGGTGTTTTCCAAGGTTGCATAATTTTTAATCATCCTGAGGAGAAGTATAAAAAAGGAAAATTTTGAAGTGCTACACATATATTGGATCTAGTTCATAGTGAGATTGTTGGACCATTTCCAGCTCCTTAATTCAACAAAAATAAATGCATGCTTACTTTCGTAAATGAATTTTTGAGGTATACTTGGGCGTATTTTCAAGACTTTAAGGTACTTGTATAAAAATAATTAAGTAAAGCCATTAAAAATTTTCACACTGACAAAGGTGGTGAGAATGTTAGTAACTATTTTTTAGTAATTCTACATATTAGAAGGGATTGAACTAGAATTTTAAATTCCATATAATCCTCATAAGAATGGTGTTTTCCTTGAAATAAATGGCCAACCATATCTACATTGGAAATATCTTAAACCTCAGTATTAGGCCAAGGCCAACAATTAGGTTTGTTATATCTAAAACCAAGTTCTTCATAAAGAATTGAAATGAGTTACTCCTTATGAAGCTTAGAGTGGTTCAAAACATAAATTGAATCAATTATAAGTGTTTGGACCTACTACTATGGTTCAAATTCTAAAAAATAAATGTTAGGTAATGAAATCTCATAGTCACCCTTATATTTTCATTGGATATCATGAGGTGTTAATATATATAGTCTTCTCAATCCCACCAATCATGAGTTTTTCATTGATATTAATGTTCATTTTCAAGAGGTTCATTTCAAATCCACACTCAAAACCTTTCCCCATTCCTTGAATGCATTGGGATTTGATGATAGAACTAATGATTTAAATCTACATGAGAAACTTTTGGATGAACCATATTCTTATTGTAGTTATGATGATGAGAGTAGTGATGAGGACTCACCTCCTCCTTATCCTATAATATATTCATAAGATGAGGAATATCCTCTTGAATATCTTATATTTGGTCTTATTTGGGCTAGACAGACACTAAAAATTGTTTTCCAATGGGTTAGAGATACATCAGACACCAGGAAAACTCATTCATAATCATAGTATGCCCCACATGTTTTCATTTCATCTACTTTTGGTCAAACATAATTTAATGAGAAATTAATCACTCCTAAATGGGATACTTATATGTAAGAGGAACATGGTTTCTTGATAAGGAACAACTCTTTAGTTCTAGTTGATCTTCCTAAAGGAATAAAAATTGTATGATGTAGGTGGATCTATTGAATTAAATTTACATCAGATGGGTTTGTAAACAAGTTAAAATAATGTTTGGTAATAAATGGTTTTTATCAAGTACATGGAATTGATTATACTAAGATGTTCACCCTAGTTTGAAAAATGAACTCAACTTGACTCACTCTTACTATTGTAGCAACACATCACTTGAATGTTCACCAAATGGATGAGAAGAGTGCCTTTCTTCACAGTGACCTTAAAGAATAAATATACATGGAGTAATTGATATGAATTATGGAAGATTCCTCCTTAGTTTAAAAACTTTGGTTATTTGTCTAAAGCCTTAAATAAGCTCCTCAATCTTGGTATGCCGAGATGGACTCCTTACTTATTTTAGTTGGGTTCACCAGATGTTATTCTAATTTAAATTTCTATATTTTATGGTATAATGATTCAATATTGATTATGGTTCTCTATGTGGATGACCCATTAATCATAGAGAGTTCTTTGTCCACTATCATAATAGTGAAAACTATTTTTCTAATAGATTCTCAATGACTAAGTTGGGATTGTTGCATTACTTCATTAGGATTGAAATTTCTCAGTCTGACTCTAATATCATTATTATAAAATCTAACTATGTTCTTGATTAACTTTAATGGTTTAGCATGGTTAAATGTAAGACTACTTTGACTCCTTTTCTATCTTATATGAGGCTTGATGTTTATTTTCCATCTCCTTTTGTTGATCCTACCTCATATGTTATAAATATCATCTACCTTAAACACACTAGACCTCACATTTCATATGTAGTTGGCATGGTCTCTAGATTTATATAAAAACCAATTATTTAAATTCTAAAACATATAATAATATTCTCCACTAAATTTATGTTACTCATAATTTTAGGATTCACTATGGAGTAAACATTGATGTTGATTTGATTGGTTATACAAATTTATATTGGGCTGCTAATATTTAAAATCATAAGTCTACTTTAGGTTATGGTTTCTCCCTTAGTTTAGGTCTAATCAGCTCATCAAGAAAGAACTAGAGCGTTATTTCTTGGTCTTATAATGAGGTAAAATAAAAAATATCAATTAATGTTTCCATTTAGGCTATTTAGATTTAGGGAATTCTCATTGAGTTTGGCATCCAATTTTGATGACCAACAATCATCTTCTACAATAACCAAAGCATAATATAGATATGCAAGAATCTTTTCCTCCATCAATGGAAAAATAATTTATAGTTTCACATGTATTTCATTAAATATCTCATCTATGAGCAAGTCATTGATGTCCACTACATCTAGACAATGGGGAAATTGTTTATATATTCACCAAACCCTTCACTGAGAGAAAGTATCTTCATTTCTGGGATCTTCTTAGGGTTCAATGAGATATAAATTATTCCTTATTTATGGGATTATCTCTATGTACTTAGGTACCTCATCAAGTCTTGGTATCAGGACCCAATTCTCATACCCACCTAAAATATGTTTAAGGGAGTGTTAGTGTAATCATTTTACCACTATGTGGTTTTACCTACACAGTCTAATTAACTTTCTTAAGTTAATAATATGTCATTAGGGGAAATTCACTTTAATTTAATTTTAAATTTGTGAGTTGAGTTAATTACCTTTTTGGGTGACCTAATTCCTCACTATATAATGTACCTTTCTATTTAATTTTTAGCTAATGATGCTAATACAAATTTTTGGTTGTGAAGACAAGATTCTTCTATTTTGAGTTGTTATTTGGATTTCACTACTTTATAAAGCTTCAAATTCATGTATTTGATCTTATCCAAACTAATCCTTGATTTTGTCCCACTCTAACAAGAAATATCTATCACCTCTATTTGGAATCTCCCATGCATTTCAATGTTATTAATAGTTTTTACTACTCTTAACAAATTTTACTTGTCTCTTTCTTTCTTGCATAATATAAAATAATTAAAAATAGGATCCAACTCCTCTATCTCTTTTTGAGTGCCAATTCTAGCTATTGAGTTCCAAAAAAAAAAAATTATTAGCTGAGTCAACATACTTATTTAAGACAATAGTAAAACCTCTACATCCTTTACATTAATGGCATAGTGCATTTTTGTACTACCATAGATATCACATTAATTTGATGTCTCATAATATTTATCTAAAAATAGATGCATAATATTTTTATTTCCTCCACAGGCTACCATTTACAGTGTATTCCTTCCAAAGATGTCAGGTTGTTCAATATCTTTTATCTGTATCAAAATATAATAGTTTATGATCCATTATTACATTACCTTTCATAGCTACTAGATGAAAGGACATCCTTCACTTACCATCCCTTGAATAAATTAAGTCATTTGAGGATGATTCAGTTAAAATATCCATATCTTAATACCCATAATTCTATTTTGTCAAATAATGTAATGAATTATGCTCCAAACTATCCTTGGCATCTAGTTTCAACTACCATTTATAAATACAATATATGGAAAAAAAAATATTATTCGTTAAATGATTCCTAATGAAGAATGTTCCTTCCATTTTTATTCTTTTTCAGTTCCCTACTCATCTTACTATTACACAACTAATACATAAAAGACATGTATTTCCTGATTTGACTATAATATGGAAGAGCATATTTATATATTTTTCTTGTTGGAGATCATTCCCAACTCTTATCATTAACAACTCTAACAAATTATGTATAAATTTCAAGTATATTTTATGAGAAACTTCTTATAAAACTTTCAAATACATATACTTGGTGGTTTGTACACCATAATATTTTAACTCTACCAAATACATGTCTACCAATGGACTATATCCTCTTTCAACTACTTCAATCAAAATGTCTTGAAAGTAATGATTAATATTAGATATCATACTTTCTAGTGAATCATGTTGAGATATTAAGAATATATTTTTAAATATAGTAATCCATTCATTCTATGTAGTTATCTCTAAAAAAAAAGACACACATTCCATAGTTTATAAGTGAAAAATAGTTGAAAAGTATACCACCATATGGTGTAGCCTCATAATCGATGAACCAAATACATGGGAAATATTTATCTTTAAAACATTAGTGATAAATTCCATAATAAATGAAGGAATTTCAAGAATATATGTTAGTTATATTGTATTAATTTGATCAACAATATTTATTGTCAGAACCATCATGATCCTAAAACAGAAAAAAGACAAGTAAAAAATATCTCAATCAATAGGATATGTAAGACTTAAGAAATAAATAAATATTTTTGAAATTAGAACATGTGATTATTTTTTATTATCATCAAATGGACATATCTAAAATATTTAAAATTATCATATACTTTATCATTCTATATAACAATGTTGTTTTCAATAGATTAAATTTTTTATTAGCAATTTTCTGGCCATAGGTGTTTTTTAAAAATTGACTATCTCACCTCTAAGAGGGAAAACACCATAATGTTTTCAAAAAATAATAGTTATTATTTCCAAAAAATAGCATAAGATAGATAAAATAAAAAATATCTAGTTAGAAATTAATGTAGAAACATGTCATAATACTACACAATTGAGGATTTGCATTTCTTTATATTGAGAGAAATCACTCACATGAAGAGCCTTAGCCAAGTCACCCTCACTTAAAAAATTAAAGTGCACTGGATATAGTCCTTTACATGTAAATAGTTATTATATCATCAAAAAATAGGTTTAAACCTTTGTACATAAAATTTCATACGATAAATAATGTTTTGACTCAACCTGATAATAAAATTCATTCATTAACAAGATTTTATGATTTGATATTTGGAATTTAACCAAATGATTGTAAACTAATACACAATATGTAGATAAAGTAGTTAAATTTTATATAAAGGAAAATATGAAATATAAAACATTTCAGAATGACGTCAAACTATTGGTTCATATGGGAATTTATTCTCATAGATATTCCATTTATAATTCTCCCATCTTTCCAAGTTTGTAATATCTAAGTTACTAGTTTATATTTATCTTACTTTAGACCACATCTCTAATACAATTTTAGATGTACTAGTAATATTTATTTTAACTTCATTATAGATTTTTTTTAAATTTTATTCCAAATAAAAGGCAAAGGGATTGCAAATAAAATTGGAGTAGCTTATTACAATAATGTCATTGATGAGGTTTTAAAAATGGTATATGCATTAAAAATTAAAACTAAGAGGAGGATAAATTAAAATCAAAATGTCATTTATCTAAACTCATTATGGTGGAATTTTAGGCATCAATCCATTCATTTAATATATCACTGGTATCTTCTAGTAGGTATTGAGGATGAGAATGGAGGTTTTTTAACTATAAAAAATTTTTATGATATATTTTTTTCTTCTATTTATAGTTATTTATGTTTCAACCAATATGTATTTGAAATCCTAAGAAAAAAAACACACACATGTATGTGTGTGTTTTTTAATTTACCAAAAATATTGTGTAGTTTAAGTTAATGCATGCTTTGAATTATTAAGCAATTGATTAAATAAATGGATAACCATAAACAAATTTTTAAATATCGATCTAGCTAGTTATAACTATGGAAACAATGAACTAGGTTATTGTTTTAGAACAGTTGAAAATTTCCCAACTATAAATTTAGCTACTAAAACTTACATAATAACTCACCAAATGCTTCACCTACATGTCACTATTGTAATAATATGAAAAAACATGTATTATGTATGTTTCATTTACAAATTTATAAAAAAAAAATTAATAATTTCATTATAGTACATAATAAAACTCTTTCATGTTAAAACATATTATTCTCACCTTATTTCCCCTACATGTCTTGGCTTTGGAGATATTTTATAATAGATGTTCAACTTAGTTACTTCATTTAATGGACATAGTTTTAAATTTGAATCTTTGGTAGCTATTTGGACTAAGGGATATTTTTTTGGCAGGTGGAGGAATAAAAAAAAATTAGACAAAAAGGATAATGAGATAAATAGAATGTAATCAAGGAGATTTTATGTGCAACATAAGTAGATAGATTAGAAGGAACATAACAATAGACAAAGAATAGAAGAAAAAGACAATAGTCTAAGCATATAAATTTGTGAACAATAGATTTGAGGTAAAAAATGCAAGAATAATGTTTGATGATAGTATTCAGAATATATAATTTGTATCATAACTGAGGGAGAATTCATACCATCCACAAAAGTACAGAATAGAAGGAAAAAAATATAAGTTTTTGGTGAGTTTGCATGAATACAGATGTAGTTATTTATATAGGTTGATGTAATCAGTTTATAATAAAGATTATAATAAATAATATACATGAAAGTTTTTTTCCATCCCCTATTTTAGTGTTTTTTACATGTTTTTTATGAATTTAAAACACTATATCCCTAGCTCATAGATATATCATTAGCCGCACTTTTATTTTTTTTTAATTCATCATTATCCCAACTATATTAAGTGTTACCTACCTAGGTTTATTTATTCCCAATAACTAGTATCAGAGCTCCCAAGTTAGTAGGGTCTTTTAGACATGGCATCAAGTATTAGTTCATGTTAGAAACCTCTATTTTGAATGAAATGACTATGATTTATGGTGTATCAATATGAAGTCAATAGTTTTATTAAAAGAACTATGGGAGCTTGTATAAGGTGGTTATAATGAGGTTACAGACCTAACAACATTCAATGCTCTAATCCAAGAAAAAATAAATGTGTTGAAATATAATAGGAAGAAGGATGCCAAAGCTCTTAGGTACATCCAAATTGCACTAGTTGATTAAAATTTTCCAAGGATAACATCAACTATCCATTCTAAGCAAGCTTTGGATATTTAAAAAAAAAGCCCATCAAGGTAGTGACAAGGTGAATCTTGTCATATTGTAGCTACTAAGAAGAGACTTTGAGACATTGATGATGAAGTAAAATGAGTCAGTCAATGACTTCTTAATAATGACAATGAGCATAGTCAATCAAATTTAGAAAAATGGATATACTCTTGAAGATCATAGAATCATAAAGAAGGTGTTGAGGAGCCTACCAATCAAATTAAAACCTATAGTGGTTGTAATTGAAGATTATAAGGACTTGATACAAATGATAATATATGAGATAATACATTTCTTACAAACCAATGTAAAAAGGTTGGATAGGTCAACTGCTTCTTTCCATGAACAAGTATTCAAGTCTAACATGAAAGTGAGAAGAAAGGAGAGAGGAACAAACAATAGAGGTAGAGGAATAAATTGTAGTCATCAAGAAGGTAGAAGACATAACCATCAATAATCACATTCAAGAGGAAGAGAAAGTAAAAATAACACTTTAAGAGATGGTTTTACACAAAGGTATAAAATTTTGATGTACAATAGTATTATTGTAAGAAGTATGGACACTATACTAGTGAGTTTAAAAAGAAAGAGTATGATTGGAATAGACAAAACTCAAATTTACATAAGACACAAAAGGTTGGACCTAATAAGAATGATAAAGTTGAAAGCTTGTTTATAATATGCAATATAGTTGAGAAAAGTAGTAGAGAGATATGGTATTTGGATAGTGGTTGTAGCAACCACATGAATGGGAATAAATAAATGTTCAACCACATTGGTGAGTCAATCAAATAAGAATGAAATATGGTAAATAATGATAAGGTCCCTAATATGGGAAAATGAAACATGTCTATTCAAACCAAATAACGTGATAAAAAGCAAATTCATGATGTTTAGTATGTGTTCAAGTTAAACCACAACCTAATTATCATTGGTAAACTTATTCAAAAATGATATAGGGTGAGATTTAAAGATGGAGAGTGTATCATATTTAATATGAGTGGCTATACTAAGAAAATTTTAGTATTCAAGATGATAACTAATAAGATGTTTCCTTTAAGAATATAAGGTGACCTTGTAGCAGTATTTAAATCAGTGGTCATGGATGAATATACACTTTGGCACCTTAGATATCGGCATTTGAGTTTTTGTAGGTTAAACCTTATATATAAGAAGAAAATGGTGAGAGATATTCCCCATATAAAATAATCAAACAAGTATGTGAATGATCCATATTGGGGAATCAACATAAGAGTGTATTTCAAATGGATATGTCATGGAGAGTAAGAGCTCCTTTAGAATTGATCCATTCAGACTTATGTGGTCCCATGAAGACTATTTTATTTCACAACATTCATAGATGACTTCAACCAGAATTCATGAGTGTACTTATGAGATAACAAATTAGATGCATTTGATACATTGAAGGAGTTCAAGGCCTTGGTTGAGAGATAAAGTGGAAAACACATAAAGATTTTTAGAATAAATAGAGGGGGAGGATATGTATCTAATAAATTCATTAATTTTTGAAATGATAATGATATCAATAAGAAATTTATAGTGAGGTATGCTCCCAAAAAATGGTGTAGCTGAGAGGAAGAACCAAACCATCCAAGAGATAAAGAAGCATGCTAAATGTGAAAGGTTTATCTAATGAGTTTTGGACTGAGGCTATAGAAACAACCATATATTTGTTAAATATGTTTCCAAATAAGAGTGTTAGGGATATAATCCATAGAGAAGCATGGATCAATTAAAAACTAAGTGTTTAACACCTTATAGTGTTTGTATGTGTGTAATATGCACATGTCCCAAAGAAATGAAGATCAAAATGGGATAACAAAGGAGAGAAACTTATATTCATTTGCTATAGTGAACAATATTAGGCTTACCAGTTATACAATCCCATTACCAAGGAGCTTATAATTAGCTAGGATATTTTGTTCAATGAAAATTTAGCTTGGCAAGAAAGTCAAGAAGATGAACAATTTCAAATAAGGGATAGTGGACCCTTTCTTGAAATTGAAACAGTAAGTGCTGCATCCACCCATACACCAAGTTGGAGACCTATTTCACAAAGGGTTGATTAATATAGTGGTATAAACAAATAGGGATTATAATTAGGATCTCATGAGTTAAATTCATCCTCATCCAACTCAAATCAATTCTTAATGAGGACAAGAAGATTGAAAGAAGTCTATGAGTAGTCAAGGTATGAAAAAAATGAATATGAAACAATGAATTTTGTTTTATTTTTATCAACTAGTCCTATCTACTCCAAGGAAGAAATCATGGATAAAAAGTGGTTTAAATAAATGGATGAATAAATGCATGTCATTTAAAAAAATTAGACATGGGATCTAGTAGATCTTCCAATAGGATAAGAGGTCATTAGAGTGAAATGGTTTTACAAAATGAAAAATACTCCCAAAGGAAATAAAGAAAAACATAAGGCAACAATAGTAGTGAAAGGCCATAAAAAAAGGCATGGACATGATTATAATGAGAAATTTTCACCCATATTAAGACTAAAAATGGTTAGAATAATCATAGCTATAGCTTCTTAACACAAGTGGAAAGTACCTCAAATGGATGTCAAGTCAATCTTCTTGAATAGAGTGTTAGAAGAAATTTTTTATGTGGGACAACCACATAATTATAAGATTGTTAGGCATGATACAAAAGTATATAGGCCAAATAATGAATTTGATGGGCTCAATCAAGCACCAAAGGCATGGTATATCCATATAGATTCATACTTTTTAAGAAATGGATTTATAAAAAATGGTAGTGAGCCCACTCTCTACATCAACTCAAGTAAAGATGATATTATAATAGTTATTTTATATGTATATGATTTAATCTTCACCAGAAATGCAAATTAGTCCATAAAAATGTCTAAATCAACCATGAAGAAGGAGTTTGAAATTTATGATTTATGTATATTGAAGTACTTTTTTGGTATAAAAGTTAAGAAAATAAATGAAGTCATAGTTATAATCCAAGCCAAGTATTCAAAATAAATTTTGGATAGGTTTATGATACTAGTAAGCAAAATAGTAATAATCCCAACTAAAATAATCTTGAAATTACGTAAGGAAGATTACAACAACAATGTGGGCCCTAAATGGTACAAGAGTTTAGTAGTAAGTTTGATGTATTAGATTGTAACTATATCAGATATCACGTATGCAATAAACCTCATCTATATATTTATGGAGACACTAAAAGAGACACATTTGTAAGTATTCAAGAGGATCTTGAGGTATGTTAATGGAACAATAGAATATGGAGCTGTATATATAACAATAGATGAATTTCATTTAGTTGGCTACACAGATAGTGACTAAGTCAATAGTCTTGATGATAGAAAGAGCACATCAGAGTATGTGTTTCATCTTGGTTTAGGATTGGGATTAAAATAAATAACCCATATTTTTGCTTTCAAAAGTTGAATCGAAGTATATAAAGGTGAATGAAATATCATGCCAAGTCATATAGATTATAAGAATCCATTCATATTTGCATGAGGAGTAAAAAGGAGCTTGAACTATCTTTTATGATAACATATCCTCCTTTTCATTGTCAAATAATCTTATTTATCATGGTAGAAGAAAACATATTATGATTAGATATCACTTTATTGGAGAGTTAGTTGAAAATTATGTGATAGATCTTAAATTATGCAAGTCAGAGCAATAAATAATTGACATATTCACTAAAATTTTATCAAAAGATAGTTTTTTATGTTTAAGAGGAAGATTAGGGGTCATAAATGTGGCAACATTGGCCATATATGGTTTCATGTTGGATCTAAAGTCCATCAGTCTAGACCTAGAGTCCATTAGACCAGCTCTAGAGATGAACAAAAGAGATCCAGACATGCTTAGAATTGGTCCACAAGCACATAGATGTATAAGAAGTTATAAAGATGTTTTATTGGTTGAAAATATTTTAACAGATCATATAAATAAGTTCAAGAATAAATGGGAGTGTTAAAATATATTATTCCCACCTTATTTCACTTACTTATCCTAGATCTAAAGATATTCTACAAAAACTCCTTTATTTAATGAAAATAATTTAAAATTTAAATCTTTGGCAGTTGTTTAGATTGGGGGGATGTTTTTTGGTAGGTGGAAGAGTCAGAAAAACATTATAAAAAAAGGATAATAACACAAATAAAATGTAGGTAAGGATATTTTATGTGTAGTAGTGGTAGACATATTAGAAGGAAAATAATAGAAAAATACAATAGTCTAATCATAGAAATTTGTGAACAATAGATGTAAGGTAGAGAATGCAATAATAATGTTTAATGATAGAAATCAAACTATAGATAGTGCAGTATTATATATGGAGAATTAATACCATTTGCAAAATTAGAGAATAGAAGGACAAAATCAAAGTTTTTTTTGTTTGTATGAATACAATTGTAGTTATTTATATAAGGTTGATATAACTAGTTTGTAATAGAGATTACAAACAATATTATATATGCAAGTTTGTGTTTATTTTTTATAAACTCTACCCTCCCCTTTTTTATTGATTTTTTCATGTTATTTTGTGTATTTATATCACTATATCCCTAGATCTAGGATATTTCAGTAGCTACACTTTTATTTTTATTTTTTTCATCATTATGCCAACTAGATTAAGTATTGCTTACCTAAGCTTGTTTATTCCCAACATTCCATGGGTTTGTAGTGAAATTAATTTTATAATAACATGGTGTAATAATATTCATTTGATTAATCTCATATGCCATATTATATTTATTTCACAAAGGTAGAGTGTATTCATTATAATGACTAAAGCATGTCAATGAATTCCTAATTGTAACATTGACTTCTCTGTACTGATACACCTTACAAAAAAATTGGTTTTTTATGTTTTTGAGGGGATAAATAAAATAAACCAAATTAATTAAATGTTTCAAAACATGTTTATGGATCCTTTGAATAAATATAAATATCTAGATACAATTCAAGATCTAGTGAGTGCTCACCTTGATAAAATAGAGAATCCAATGCATAGGATCTAGAAGAGGAATTGATAGAAAAGCATAATGTAATAAATGAATACATACCAATGTACACAACATATGAATTTATCATGTAAAAACATCAAATAGGTAAAAAAATCCACCAATGACGATTATTCAAATAATTGAGAAACTTAACTCTGTACTCCAATAAAAAAATTAATTAAAATTTGATAATAATTAAATAATTGTAACTCTATTATT
The DNA here is from genome assembly GCA_037957365.1 of Torreya grandis. NCBI lineage: Eukaryota > Viridiplantae > Streptophyta > Pinopsida > Cupressales > Taxaceae > Torreya > Torreya grandis. Next base: position 1,824,730 of record JARHVA010002153.1, on the reverse strand, counting down.
TATTATCATAAGGTTTCTAAATCATGGTAATAAATAATATATTATTGTTTATTTAATTAATACCAAGGATAAGGATCTATTGATCCCACTTAGAATTAAATGTTTTAACACTCCCCCTTAATGTTAAGAGGGGATAAGTGTCATAGTCACCTCAAAAAGAGGAATTGTACTATATACACAATTGAAGGATTTAAAAACCTTCACCATGCTAAACATCACCTTTTGAAACAAAAAAAAATTATAATTCATAAACTACTTGAAAGTAAGTTTAGGATAAAATGATTATGAAACTACATCTTGTAGTTTCTCTTGAATAATCATCTAAGAATATTTTGAGCCTTTTATAACATAACTACCTCCATTACAAAGTATGCTTTTCTGTATTAGTTATAAAATAAAACTTCCACATCAAGTTTACAATAATATAACTTCTGCACGAAGTTTAGAATGATTTACAATTGAGAATAAGTATAGATAAGAAGAAGAAACACATGGCCCTTAGGAAGTGATATTTTCGTGCAAACTCTCCCTTAATGGAAACTTTGAGAGGCCCAATATACATAAAATTGACAAAACTTAGTAGCACCGAGTGGTTTTGTAAATATATATTTCACTTGTTCATTTATAGGATAAAAGTACAGATCAATATCACCATTAAATACTTTCTCTTAGATAAAATACACATGAAATTTAATATGCTTAAATTATTGGTGTTGTGTACCTACACAAAACTCAAAAACATATCCAAAAATAGATTCATGATAGTATACTATGGTTAGAATCACAAAAATCACAAACATAAAAATATGTCATATGTTTTTCTATGTTAAAACACTTTTAAAGAAATCATGTCATATTTTAGGCAAACAAGTTCACTACTTTGATTACAAATTTAGTTGAAAAAACATAAATTATTATATGTAATTCATTATTTGATGTTTCCAATATTGACAAGATGAGCTCCCCCAATTATCATGAGATGTGCATACAATAATTTACTAATAATATGATTCTAAGTTTAAACATTACATATCCTATTAGTATAAAAACTCATTTTATCATTTAAGTTATTATCATAACTTTGTAAGTTTAATATGCTTCAACAAAGGATTGAGCTATAACCGCTCATACATAAAATATGGATAATTTTAACATGAAATTCCATCATCCAATCCAGTAGATATGAGACTAAAATAAATAAGTTCAGATATGTATGAATAAAATGCTTATTAAAGTAAATGAAGAAGAGCTAATAATATATACTCTATTTACACATTGTGTTTCATAGCATATATTATTATCAAATGAAATGTATAAGATTGTTAACATAAAAAATCAAATGATGAAATAATAAAATGAGAGTATCTAAGCATATTATCATGGAATTTCCCCATAATCAAATGAAAGTATTAAAACATAAAAGATCTAAACTTATTGATCATGATCTTTTTACTATATGCAATAACTAAACATGATCATTTTGTCAAATTAATCATGAAGTTATGCATATAATATATTTCCATGTTAACTCGTAAGATTTGAAAATACACATAATATCTATATATGTTCTTTGATTTCTTATCTAAGATAAATATATCTATTACAATATAATTTGTAATAAACTTTTTTTAAGAGTCAAGCTAAATCATTTTACTAACAAATACAATATAGATGAGACACTATCAATATAGTTTGTATCTCTAAAGTAACAAAAAACTAGTTTAATAAAAGTAAATGAAATGATATGAGAATACATGTATGTTTTATGTAAAAATTTCAAAAATTAAGAAGTATTCTATTCAAAATATGCATAATAGTATTCATGGCTTCATCCCATAAGAACTAGGAGAAAGATTTATAGATTGCAACATCGTTCTAGGCATCTCAAAAATATTATAATTTTTTATTTCAATAATACCATTTATTGAAAAGAACAAGGAGTTGTTAATTCCATTTGAATATTATAATTAATGCAAAAAAATCAAACTTTTTACTAATATATTCACCACCATTATCAATTATTAATCTCTTAATATAAAAATCAGATGTATTTTCAATAAATACATTAATTTTTTTTAAAATTTAAACAACACATAATATTTATTTTTAATTAAATGTGACCAAGTAATAATACTATAATCATTAATAAAAATTGGTAGTATTCAAAGAACCATAAAAGAGATACACCTTCAAGGGGTCTTACAAAATCACTATGAATCAATTCTAAAGGATGTGAGGAATTCACATCATGTTTCTTGTAAAAAAGGTTATTAATTTTCCTACCACATAAGCAACCCTCACAAGTTTCATGATGAGAAGTTATAAAAGGAAGTCTAATAACAATATTCTAAGAAGACGTATCATGTAAACTTATAAAATTAACATTTCCTAATCTTTCATACCATAATTGAGATTCATTCTTACTATGCAATCAAAGAAAACATGCAAAAGGAGATGAAATATGTAAACCATTATTTTGAACCCCTTCAACAATCATAAACCTAGATTAGTTTTTAATGGACCACGCAGATGTGTTTGAAAGGTGCCAAAACCTAGGGATTAACTAGTTACATGACTATGTTTAACAAAATATTCACTAGGTCGAAAGTTGAAACAAGTTTGATAGATTAAATAGGGTTTTAAATGCATGAAAAATTATAACTCAAACCAAAAAGTGTAAATCAATTTAAATTAAATTTGAAAATTTGGTTTTACCAAGTCAAAAAATAATGAATTTAGGGGTTTTGTACTTGGGACCTCCTTAGTTTAAGTTCAAGTAAAAGAAACATTTACCAACTCTACTACTAAAACAAACAAGAATATACATTCATAAATTTAATTTCAAGGATAATTTATATGATTTTTATGTTTTTAAAAAATAAAACTTAAAACATATATATGTTTTAACTATGCTTGTAAAATTTAATTTTGGATTTTTAACTTTTTTGGGTAAAATTAGTTATTCAACATGGGCTTGGGGTTGAATTTAAATAAATTTTAGTTAATTAATTAAATAATTATTTAATAAAGACTTTTCAAACACTATATACTTACCTTCAAAAAATTCTAGGCTGAAGCATGGCACCCAGGCAAAAGTTTGAAATTCTACATAGGCTTCCACAAGGCACTAAATACTATGCAACTTGGGGAACCTTCTTGATTTTTTTTTGATACGAAAAATAGCTTCAAAATTGAATTGTGACCCAAGAACAATTTCTTTCATTCCCACGATAGTACTATGGCACCTTAAGAGGCTTAGATAAAAATATAGAGGCTTGGAATGTCCTTCCCAGGCCCTGAAACTTTGCATGAAGACTTCAATCCTCAAAACTAAGCAGATAGAAGCTTCAAAACTGAAATTTCATATAAATTTTTGATTTTTTTAATTTTTCAAATGCTATAGGGCCATAAAACAGAATATCATCACAAAAGAGGAAGCTGTGAATGTTTCACAAGCTATAGGAGGCCAAATAAGGCCATGTAAAGCTCCAAACTCCCTTGAAATGGCCAAACTAAGCTTTGGACATAACCAAAATTGAGTTTTTTTAGGAAAAATAATCTTTACTAATTTTTAGTTCACACATGCCAAAAAATATCATGAAAATTAAACAAATCTGGAAAAAACTTCACTAATTTGAATAGAGGTTGCTTGAAGTGATATCTTCCAATATATCAATGGGCTTGTTAATCATTCAAACTCCCTTAGTCTTTAATTCCATGATAAAATATAAAATCCAATGCATAAGATCTAGAATAAGAATTGAAAGCAAAGCATAATGTAATAAATTAACATAGATCAATGTACACAAAATAGAAATTTACTATTATAAAAAATCAAAGAGGTTAAAAAACCAACCAATGATGATTATTCAAATAATTGAGAAACTTAACTTTGTACCTAATACAATTATTCAACCTCTCACTTCTTATTAGACAAGCTTTCATAAAAATATTTGGGATTCAATATGATTAATATTTCATATTCATGGGTTGGCTTTACAATAGAGGTAAACCCCTATTTATAATGAAAAACCAAGGGAGGTGATTGTTGTAAAAAATAAAGGGCCCATCCATCATGATAAAATAATTTAATTAAATTTTGATAATAATTAAATATTTATAACTCTATTATTTATTTTCATGAGGTTTCAACCTCATGGTAATAAATAATATATTATTTTTTATTTAATTAATACCAAATATAAGGGTCAATTGAGCCTACTTAGAATTAAATATTCTAACACACCTACCAATATAACAACCTACCTGTTTACATCACATAAAATGATATGTGAAGTGTCATCACCTACTATATTTTAAGTAAAATTTTTCATGATTATGAAAGAAATATTTATATGAAAAGGTCTATAATAAATAAATAATGCATGACTTCCTTTAAGGTACCCATTAAATGATACATGGTAGTTGGCACATTCACTACATTTCCAATCAATTTTTACATCTTCTCCTTGCAATATGGTATAACATCACTTGACTATTTATAACATCTATATAGAGGATTTTAATCAAGTTATTTCATAACACTAAAATACAAATTAATAGGGATGGAGGTTATGTGATAGGGTATTACAGATGGATTTTTATGGATGGTTATAAATGTAATGACATATACAAATACACATTGATTTTTTATTTCATTGACTGTACTCATAACTTAGTTGAATGTCTTAAATTATATTATTCTTGTTTCTATAGTTTTGTTGGTCAAAAAGAACATTTAGTATATGGATGTGATATAAATATAATATTATTGGCATGATGACAATGATAAATGGAATATAAAGAATTATTTTTTCAATAAAAAAAATGAGTTATATAAAAATAGTAAAAAGGATTACAAATCCCCCAAATGAATGTTGTAGTAATCTCATATGTGAGGGATAAAATCAAAGACATTAATCGATATTAAGAGTGTTGCATTCTAATATGCAAGGTATAAGAGCATGCTACAAAAACAATACTTCCAAACAATTACAATGAGCCTCAATAATTAAATTTCATTCTATTTATGTTCACAAAAAAATTAAAAGTATTATTATTAAAATTTTATATAGACATTGAGGGATTTATGGAGTCTTGACATGAAGTATAGAAGATGAGATTGGTTTTTAAAAAATCCAACTTCCTAGCCATTAAATTAGATATCCAAAATAATAGTCTTATTGATAAAATATAACATTCAATAGGGCTCAGAACACCAATAATTAAACATAATAATAACCACACAAAACAAATAAAGATATTACCTAACTAAGACAATAGAGGGTTCATAACATAAATAGAGTTATTCCAAAATTTCTTCCCAAATTAATGTTCTTATGCTAGACAACAACATGCATGAAATGGGAAACCATTATCCTTAATAGGAGGAAGGTCTTTAGAAATCCAATCGTACTCCCTCAATTACCAACCTATTTAACACTTCCTAGTGAAATAATCAAAGTTTGAAGGAAAATCCATGGCCTATGTCCAATTTTGTAGTTGTTGATACAATAAAATTAAAATATTTCCCATTCCTTAAACAAATAACAACCTCTCCCTTAGAAAACTCAATAATTTCATTGAAATTTTATATATAGACCATGTCATCAACAACATGAACATCAAGAAGAAAATTAGAGCTACCATCAGCTATTTTTAGTAAAACATTCAAAATATCCTCAAAATAATCCTTAACCACTATTACTTCTTCACCATCAATACTATCCCCACTCCTATCACGCTCAAAACGCATTATATTAGCCCACTTTAATAAATTCATATCTTTATCACTTTTTTCCACCAAATAATTAAAATAAGGGATAAATTGACTTATAAATGTATAAATTTGAACCTTTGTGGTGTTTTTGTGATGATTTTGAACCATCTTAAAAAATAATTTTTTTTAGCTACATAGTAATTCATTTTCACAACAACCAAACAAAAATCATAATGGAGCTAGTTTGCATTACACATTCCCCCCACAATACCCAAATTTTACTTCACTACATCATTCACAAATAACTCTCTTGTTATGTGACTCCAAATGTTTCTCCAATGTTACTTTCCATTTGAAACTTAATAAAATTAATAAGATAATATCTAATGGTGTTCTTGAGATAATTGAATCAGGTTGAATTGCCAACATTTTAAATGCTCATATCTAACACTTTCTAATAAGGATGAGAGGATAATAAGTGTGGTGTGCCTCTTTAACTCTAATTCTCATGGGATTAACAAATTAAACTGATTGAATGCACATTTTCTTGAAATGTGGGTCACTTGAGACATCAACAATGGAATTTTCATATATTGTCCGTAGTATAATCTATTCAAGATGCATTTTTATGATATGGCTAACATAATTTGATACTATAGCATCCCAAATATACTAAAAAACACCCTATATTATGATTCCCCACTCTATTTAGTGATTTCATATTTTTAGAAACTAATAACAGGTGATTTATAGCCTTTTCTAAATTCATTAATAACAAATATGGGTACTTAGACAAAAATTTTAAAGAGAGTTCCATGTTTATGACTATAAAGTCCATCATATGACAACAATAAAAACTTAGGCCTACTAAAGAGGTTATAAATGATTAATTTTAAAGGACTCATTACAAGACTATGGGCCATTTAATTTTATTTGATAAATACATTCCATTTGGCATTTGACTAAAGTTTGGCAAGTTACAACCTAGAATTGTTATATACTTATTTAATATGAGTAAACTATGATATTTTCCTTCATATTTCTTATAATAAGTATAAAATTTTAAATTTATCATAAAAATAAACTTTTAAATGTCACTAAGTATCCACAATGTAGTACCCTATTTGTCACTAAGAGAATATCCATACCAACTAATAGGAAAATTTTAAGGACTATGTAGTAATGTTTAGCAAAGAACGAAGAAATTTTTGTATTGATCCTTGTTATGAAAGCTTGTTATTTCACATATGTAAGATATATTACCTAAAAATAAAGTTAAATTTAATAAATATATAGAGGGAGGGTGGGGAATCAACCCTAAACACCAAGTACACAACTAAGATAAACTTACCTTGAAATCCCCAACATAATACTCATAATTTAGCATACCATGCACCATTACACGAAACATAACCTAGGAATTAGGTTAAATAGAATATAATTTCACTAATTTTATTAAAATAACTTACAAATAAAACCCACCATATGCAATGTACCTTAAAATTTGTTCCAAAAACCCACTAAACCACCGAATTTTTAGTGTATAAAAATACCCTTGAAAACATAACCGATCATTATTTAATACTTTAGACTTTAAATGATATAAAATTATTAAAATTTTATAAAAAATAAGTTTGTGTGGAAATAAATATGTGCTTTTAAAAAACCTTAGATATGGTAACACCCCCAATTTTGAAGAAAGTCCATATCTAATAAAACCATCAGAAATAAGATTAATTTAAAAAACATACCAATCAATAAAACCCTAAATTTTGGGATATCCTTCAATATGGAATTACCTTATCTAGGCCTTTATCTTGGAAAAAAAATTAATATTTAAGTGGATCTATAGTACTTTATTCGAGATGGAATTACCTTCTCTAGGCCTTGATCTTGGAAAACAAATTTGATAGTTAAGTGGATCTATTGTACTCTATTCTATTGAGCTTAGAAAAAAATGGGAATTAATATTATAGGGTTTATAAATACATAGGTCTTATTAAGGTAATGTTGTGCATAAATTTGCTGAGGAGTGGGATTAAATGTGTGACTTTCCATGTAGTTTCAACCATAGACATGTGTTTATCGATTAGTTCAACTAATCAATAAACACTCATCTCCATAACTACAAATTTTCATGTATTTTAAGGCCTTTTAAATAATTAAAGAAGGCCTAAACTTATTTAATGGACCACTATCGATAGTCAAAAAAAAAATTAGGCCACACTATGCAATATCTGATCATTACCTACTCATTTTTAGGTATGAAGAATTTTGATGGTTTTAATTTATTTATAGGTATTTCCGATATTAAAACATAACCTTAAAAAATGTGCATACATAAAAATTTCCTTTGAATTCCCCCCTAAAAACCTTGAATGGATTAGGAAACCTTATCAAACAATCATATATAATAATTGGAATATTACATCACATACAAGATTTAACATTATCATCGAATTGCATATTTATTGGTAAAGGAAGAAAGGTGGGAAAAACTTATACCAAGAGGGATATAAAATAAAATTTAAACACTTAAGTGTTTCACTCCTAAAAATATACAGAGCTAGAGTATAATGAAGAAAACACACTTAAAACACTAAAAAATGGGGTAGTTAGAGTTAAACAAAACATAAAAACGTATGTTTATATGATATTGATTCAAAAACACTATTAAAAATTGACTAAAAACATAGATAAATTTTTTTATTATATTATAGTTTTTTATGTTTTCACCCTTACAAAAATCGATGTACTAAACTTAACTCACTTGTTGTTCTATCTCACACAACCTCTACTTTATAAACTTTGTTTTGTATTTATTTGTAGGCAGTCACTATTACTATAATGTTGTTTTTGTTTACATAGGATGTTTCATATATTATATATGTATTTATTCTCTATTATTTTTGTTCTATTGCCTACAACATTCTTTTCTCAGACTTTTGTCTACTCCTTTTGTCTTATGCATGCTATGTTGTGTATATTACTCATTTGTCTTTTTCTAATTCTTATATGTGTTCAGAAATTAATATTTTTATATTTATATTATCCTCTCTCTTACATACTCTTATGTATTAAATTTTATATATTTTATTCTCTTTTGTCATGATGTAACTACTTGCCTTGCCACTCAACTAAACGGTTCATAAGACATTTAAAATTCAAATGGTCATGTATTAATTATTGTCTAATTGAGTCTAAATGGTGGAGGGAGATATCTAAATATAAATAAATGATAATATTGGTATGTAGAGTTAAATATTATAAAAATTTAACACACACCCCCTTAATCTTGACCTTCTTTTCATGTTGTTTTGAAAAAATTTCAACACATAAATTTTATTTAAAATTACCAATGAATTGTTTATATACTTCCATAATCATTCTGATCATTTTTAGAGCCAAAATAAGCATATTTGGACCCAAATTGGTGATCTTTGAAGTAACATTACTAATCTTCAAAGATAACCTATGGATATCTAAAACTAGCTTGTGGATCTCTAGAGCCAACATATGAACCTCTGTAACCAATGTTGGTGAATCCATAACCTATCATCTCTCTCTTAAATGTAAAAAAGCTATATTTTGATAAATTATTAGTAAATATATCAATACAATACTAAAATGAATTGAAAAAAATATGTTTTATCACACCTTTTCAACTAATTCTATAATACAATGATACATTATCACAATATATTTTATTATTATGTGAAAAATATGATTATTTGAAAATGCAATGGAAGACAAGCTACTAAAAAATATCATTGATTTTCTTTGATGCTACCCATGTAAGTTTGATAGGATTATTCTGATCCATATTTCCTAACATGATGCTAAATGGGTTTTTATATACTTAGTTTCAGCCATAGAAAGTGAAATTATGGGTTGCTTCTTTTAATACCATGAAATGTATTTTGACCCAATATGGAACACGTATCTAGATGTTTTATTTCAATCATCAAGACAACCATCCGAATTAGTATCCATATATCCAATTAAATTAAAGTCATTTTCTACTACATATAAGACTCCATGGCTTCTCATTCCATTAACATAACTCAAGATCCTCTTCCCTACTTGCCAATATCTCATTTAGTGTCTCCATGAATCTATAGATAAAGATAAATACATAAGTGATATCTAATTATAGTAAACTAAATTAATACTCCTCCCCAAATATTGTGTTATGTGGAATCCACATTACTACCATGATATCCTTTGTGTAATTTCAAACTTGTTTTAGTTGGTGTTGGTACTAGTTTTTTCTCAAGCATCCTAAAACTCTCTAAAATATATTTTGTATATATGACTTGGGATATAAATATAACACTATCCATTTTTCTAACTTATATTCCAATAAAATAATTCAACAAACCTAAGTTAGTCATCTCAAACTCTCTCTTCATGGTTGATTTGAACTCTCCTATATATTTATTTGTATTTCCATTAAATATTATATCATCCACATATAAAAAAATAATCAAAATACCTTAATTTCTCTCCTTAATTTAGAGAGTGGGATCACTAACACTTATGCTAAATCCATTTATCATCAGGTATAAATCTATTCAGCTATATAAATTGATTAGTACTTGTTTGATCCCATACAATATTTTATTCATCTTATATACCTTGTTATCATGCCCTAGAATCTCATCACCAAGTGTTTGTCCCACATAAATATATTATTCTAACACTCAATTCAAGAAAGATTACTTGACATCCATTTAATGCGCCTTACATTTTTATTGTAATCTATACTTATGATGGTCCTCACCATTTCTGGTATTGCTATGGGGAAAAATGTCTAATTGTGGTCACATCTAGGCCATTTATCATATCCTATGACAACTAGTATTGATATGTCTTTAAATATTTTCATTTTTTATAGTTTTGATTTTGTAAACCCATTTTTTTCTAATGAAATATTTTCTTTTTGGAAGGTCTACTAGCTTTTATGTCTATGTTTTCTTAATGGCATGCATTTATTCATCCACTGCTTCACACCACTTGGTGTCCTTAATTAAATCCTTAAAATAAATAAGATAAACTTATAAAAATAGGGTGAAATTCATAGTTTCATCCTTGGTTTATTCATTACTTGGTTATTGGTATATGAATTTCATGCTCCTTATTCTATCTAAGTGCTAACTTGAGTTGGAGGATGATGATGTTGTCTCATAAGATGGTACTTGAAATCTTTGTTGGGTGCAACCACTACATTAATCAACCCTTTGTGAAGTATGGCTACAACTTTGTGTATGATGGGTTGAACCACTTGTTATTTTAGTTTTAATAAAGGTTCTACTAAGCCTTATTTGCACATATCTTTGACCTTGTCTATCTTCTTAAGATGCATCATGTATAAAGTAAACATCTCACATGATTGTCTCCTTAGTGACTATATTTTATAGTTGATAAGATTTTGATTTACTAGTATATCCAATGAAAATGCATTTAACTTATTTATCATATAACTTTGATCCTATTTTATTAGGCACATGTGCATATGTGACATCCAAAAATATAAGGTGTTCAATAATTGGAATCCAACCGCTTCTTACTTATTGAGGGATCATATCCATGACACTTTTACTTGGAAATAAATTATTCAAATACACTATTGTTACTACAAATTTATCCCAAAAATCATTGAACCAATCTTTGGATTTGTGCATGCTCTTATCCATACCTTTAATAGTGTTTTTCTTCCTTTGAGGTAAACCATTTTTCTGCAATGTATACCCAACTATAAATATATTTTTGATGCCATAATAATTTAAAAAGTCTATATATTTATTTGATATTTATTCTTCCCCTCTTTCAATTCTCAAAATATTTTAGTAATGTTCACTCTAATTCTAAAACATGAACTTGAACTACTCAAATATTTAAAATGCTTCTGATTTATTTTTTTTAAATGATAGCCATATCTTTCTACTAAAGTCATATATGAATGTCATGAAATACACATTTTTGTATAAGGAGGGGGTCTTCATGGGACCACATAAATCTTAATGAATTAGATCAAGAGGAGATATTTCTCTCTAAGACTTACCTAATGGAAAGGCACTCCTATGTTGATTCCCCAATATGAATCCCTCACACACATTGTTTTGTTTTTCTATGAGGGGTAGTCTTATTACCATTTTTTTCTTGTGAAGAATATTTAACCCACTAAAACTCGAAATGGAAATGCCTAAGGTGCCAAAGGGTAGATGCATCCACTACAACTATTTTAAATGTTGTTACTAACTCACTTTACATCCTCAATGGAAATAATTCTATTACTTGTCATCTTGATTACTAATATTTGCCTATTAGTTTCACTTATATCATAAATTATACATTCTCCATATTCAAATCTCAACTGATACCCCTTTTGGGCAAGCTTCCCAATGCTAATTAGGTTTTGATTTAACCCAGGGACATAGTAAACATCTTTAATTTATCTCTTATCACCTTTTTTGGTGCATAGATAATGTTGCCTTTGCCCATGATGGAGACATTCTCATTGTTTCCAATATTCACTTCTAATTTGATTCACCCATATATATTATTAAACATCATTTTGTTCCCACTCCTATGATTTCTATATCTAGTGTCAAGATACCATATTTAGCTTCTATTTTTGTTAGTTATATTCCATTCTATGAACAAGATTCCACCTTTTTCTACAGTATCACAACTTTAAACCTATTTTACCTTATATAAATTTTAATTTTTCCTATTCAAATCATGTTATTTATTTCTACATTCATTGACATAGTACCCATACTTCTTTCAATAATAACATTTTACATATAAATTATCATACCTTTATGTAGATCCACCTCTAAAAGTGTTGTTGCTCCTTCTTCCTCATCCATGTGATTTTTGATGATTATGTATTCTAAATTATTGGTTGCTACATGTCCTTCCTCTACCTATTTTGTTTTCTCCTCTCCTTTGCCTCTCACATTTATACTTATATTGAAGTTTTATTCTCAGGAAGAGATGGATGACCTATTCAAATATTGCTCATGGGTTTGAAAGGAACCCATCAGTTCATCAATTATCATTTGTCTCAGTCTTGTATTGCAAAAACTATGGGATCAAACCTATTTGGAAGGTTCTTCAACACTTTCTTAATGACTCTATGATCTTCAAGAGAATATCCATTTGTCTTGATTTGATTTAATATGATTATTATCACTATAAAAAGGCCTTTTATTGATTAATTTTATCTCATATGTAGGGTCTCAAACTCCCATTTCAATAGATACAACTTGACTAGTTTCACCTTGTCACTTCCTTGATATGCAATTTTAGAATCTATGAAGTTTACTTGAAATGAAGAACATGTACTATCCTTGGGAATACCAAATCAATTAATGCAATTTGAATGTATCTTAAATCCTTGGAATACTTATTTACATTCTCCTTTAACAAGTTTATTTATGCTTGAGTGAGAGCATTGAATGTTACCAATTCTACCACATTAGTATATCCACCTTCAATTAGCTCTTATATCTGTTGAGGAAAAATAGAGTCTTCTTATTAATACATAAGGTATCATAGTTCTTATCATCAAATGTAGGAGTTTACTACCATGAATTATTTTTAATATCTATCTTATCCAATAGACCCTAAAGTCTTGAGGATGTCATAGCAATTGTTGGAAAAATGAGAAATGTGGGAAACACTTGTACCAAGAGGGAGATAAGATAAAACCTAAATACTTAAGTATCTAGATCTTGAAAATCTATAGAGCCAGTGTATAAGGAATAAAACACACTTAAAACACTAAAAATAGGGGAGACAGTTTTTAAAAAACACACACATACACTTATATTACATTGATTAAAAACCATGATAAAAAAAGTTCTACCATTACATGTACTACTATTTTCACCCATACGAAAACTAATGTACAAAACATACTACACTATTTTTCTATTAAAATCTATTATATATGTTGTTGAAGACACTCACTACTGTTTTGATTTATTTTTATTCAAACATGTTGATGCATATATTCTATGTTCTTTTTTCTTCTTCCCAAAAACTTATTTTCTCATACTGTTGTATATTCCTTTTAAATTATGCCTACTCTTTTACATATATTCTTTTCTCTATCTTTTTCCATTTTCTCTATTTGCATATCTTATTTTTAATCCATGTATATTATTATCTCTCTTACATACTATTTTTTTCTACATTATCTTATTCTCTTTTGTCTTCACCTACCTACCTACCTTCCTACTCAACTAAATGGTTCACAACACATTCAAAAATCAAATGATTGCACATTATTTATTGTTTAGTGAGTTTAAAAAGTGGAGGGAGATATATGTATCCCACCAAATGTTGATATTGGTAAGTAGAGGGAAATTTTATAATAGTATAACAATCCTTGACCAAAAATCTTGATAAAATTTGCATTAGATACAATGCATAATAACTTTTCTATGGGTAGATGTTCAAAATGAGATAATATGTGCATGAGATAAAGATAGTGGGTTTTGATCACTCACCCTTAGATGTCATAGCCTTTTATAGTCATATAAAATGTCTGAATTGGTAGTTTGAGTGTGGCTTATGACAACCTGTCCATATCTCCTTTTTGCATGCTCTTGTGACCCTTCTAGACATTTTTTTTCTCATTACCAGTCATCTAAAACCTTTTAAATGATCATTCCACCTTAGCCATACTATATTTCCTAAGCCAATCCTATTCCCCTAGGTCTTGAGCCTATAGGATAGGAGTGCCATACTTGGAGTTAAACATCAGACCCTAAGGTGTCCCATTTTTAGTGTTCCTATCCATTTGCACATTGAGCCCCAAGAATTGTTTTCATCTTATGCCTATCCTTAATTATGTCAGCCTAGTGTGAATACATCTAACCCACGACCAATTTTTCCCTATAAAATCCCATGTAAAGCTCATTTACAAAGGGAGGGGACAAAATATGACAATGAAAGAAAGAATACAAACAAAGCATTAAGGCAAACTTCCCTATTCTCTACATACAATCACCCAACATAGCTGCAAACATACTCAAACCCTCATACCAATCCCTAACCACCTCAATCACTCTAAATTAGGAATTTTTTCATCTGTATCATATTATTTCATAAATCACATTAGGTGGGAGAAATAAATATGGATTTATGCCTCTTTGGATTATTGGTATGTAGGCAATGTGCTTACACAAGGGGTGTGGATTACACATTTAGTGCATATTACACACTAAACCCCCATTTCTCAAGTGATTCAATTTTTTTTTTATCAATCATGATGGAGGGTTAGGTTTTTTAATATTAAATCAGCTATATAGATATTTCATCAACAATCAACACTCAATATTTCACAAGTAGTCTCACATAGGAACAACCTAAAAACCTAGAAAGTTCTAGGTGTCTGTAACTAGTTTGGACAATAATGACAGAGGTGGAAAACAACATCGGACACTAAAGTGTATTAGTTTTGATGTTCCTATCCTTTTGTTAAACAAAATCTAGATTCAAATTCATGACACTATCCCAGTCTTGCATAGCCAATTTCAGGCTTTGTCTCAACCATCTCAACCTATTTCTAGCTATGTCATATTTCTCCTTATTTAATTCTATTTTTAGAATGGTAAAAAGACAAATAAATTATACAAATTAGGATTGTATTTATTATAATATTCTTTACTGATTTATTAATCTAGACATTTAGCTAAATTAGGAATAAAATTTTATTATTCCCAAAAAAGTTAAAATATTTGGTGAACCCAACTTACTTTTTTTGTGCACAAAAGCCCTAGAAACCATAGGGAAAATTCCTTGCTAATTTTTATAGTAATTTTATGATTTTTCCTATACATTTTAATCAAAATTTCACATTTAATTTTAAAAATTCACCATAGTAATTTTAAAAATCATTTCTTTCAAACCCTAGTTGAATATACTAGGTCCCTATGCTCTTGAGGTATCACTTTACATGTTTATGAGTTTTGTATCCTTTTTATGCATATTTTAGTTTGAATTTTTTAGGAATTTACATATCTTTTATTCAGTACTTTCCTTCCATCACATTTTTATTATTAAAAATTATTTCAAAAAAATTAATCCATTTTTGATATGTTTTCCTAATTTAACAATGGCCCAATATACCATTTTTGATGAAAATGATAAGAGGGAACTTCAAGACCTTTTAACTAAAAATCTTGATGTACAAGATGATATGCTTAAAATACTACAAGAATAGCAAAAAAAATCAAACAATGGTCAACCTTCTCAAACCATAGCACAACAAGTTACAAATGACACTATGGGGGAAACTATCTATCAATAGCTCCTTATAGTAACTCAACCTTCCTATGTGGCACCACCAATTACAGCTAGTACATTTTTATCTCTTTATGTGGCTATCCTTATGTAAGAGATAATATCTCTTCAATCCAAGGTGATACATCTTGATCAAGGTGCCTCTAGACCAACACAGGCTTTAGATTCTTTTTCTCTTCTTCATACACCATTGACATGTCATATTACTTCTACACCCTTGCCACTAGGTTTTATTCAACCCAAGGTCACTCTATATGATGGCAAGGGTGATCTAGAGACACACTTGAGATATTTTCATGCAACATGCTTGGACTATGTGCCAAATGACTGGTTATTAACCAAGTTATTTCCATGAAGTTTAAAGGATTATGATCTACAATGGTTCTATAGTCTACTAAATCAGTCAATCAATGCATTCAATCCTTTAGCTAACATGTTTCTAGATTATTTTAGCATTAACATAGGTGACATGTTTTTTTATACCTAAGTTACACAACAAAAATAAAGTTAAAATGAGCATCTCATAGATTATGTTCTTCAATATAAGACTATCTTAGATAAAATGACTAACCCCATGGTCAATCAAGAATTATAGGATGTCTTAAAATAATGTCTTTTGCTAGCTTTACATGAGTCAGTAACATTCAAAAAGTTTTCGTCATTCACTAAGTTATGTCATATACTAAAGGAATGGGAATACTAAAGGAATGGGAAGCCAAATTAATTTTAATGGGAAAATTCAAGTACACAAGCATATCAAAAATAATAATCAAGAGTAACTGTAAATTCCCATACAAAGTAAAGGCTAATGATAGAAAAAGTCAAAATCAACCTACAATTAATGCAACTTTAGATCCCCCTCACTAAGTGGTTTTATTATCACCTCCTCAATGAGCCTTTACCAATCTACCAATATCTCCAGCTAGAGTCTTATAGCAACTATTGGAATGTAATAATATATTTCCCTCCTATTCAAGAAGTTGATATGATAAAGCCTATTCTACATGTATATGATCAAAATACATTTTGTAATTTCCACAGAGCACCAGACCACACAATGAATAGATGCATTAGTTTGTGACACAAAATATAGAACTTAATAGATGGAAACCTTATTGATCTTGGCACTATATTTGAGCCTCCTCAGGAAAAACAAACATAAGACAAGGCTCTAAAAATTTTCTTAGATTCTTTCCCATAACATTATAAACAAGAGACATGGGACACATCAAGTGTTCACCATACATATCATGCACACCATGCACCATCTACATACTATGCACATTTAGTTGAGTCACATCTTTTTAGCAACATGATTGGTGTGTGCAATTCTATAATTATAACTAGGCCTTTGACCCCCTTCTCAGATCAGGAGATAGTTGAGGATGATTTGGATTACCATGCAATTTTTATCAGAGCCTACATTAATCATCATCCCATTCATAGTGTTCACATCAATAATGGATCCAGTGTGAATATGTGCACTATAACATTAATTCAGCATTTGGGATATTCAGAGTAGGATATTACCCTAATAAACATAGTTATCAGTGGATTTAGTGAACACATACAAATTTTTTTGGGTGAGATTGTAATTACTCTATAGGTTAGACCTACACATGTGGCCACACTATTTACTATTGTTCCTAGTATAGGAGTCTTTGACATGTTTCTTGGTTAACCATGGATCTAGAAACTTCAAGAAATACCTTTTATTGTTCATAAATTCATGAAATTCATTCATGCTAATCAGGTTGTTATAGTTGGTGGAGTTCCATATGAGTTGTCAGTATCTACTCTAGAGCCATATCTTACTTCATAGTCATCAGTTTTAGCTCCTCCACTAGTTATAGTTCTTCTAGTTGAGATCCAAACACAGTCAAACCTTCCTCACTAGTACAAAGATTTTATACACTTCTATAGAGGCCTCTTTTAAATAAACCATTACATTAACAAAAAATTTAGGACTCTAGATAGTTTCCAACTATAGTATTCACACCTAGGGAAGTATCTTTGAGATCTCATGTCTCTACACATAGAGCACACTTTCATAGAGATTTTTCTACTACCATATGGGTCCCTAAGAGCCCTATAATTGCATCTATTTATTAGAGTTATAGGGGGACCCCATAGTCAGTTTCCACTACCAAAATTTCATAACACTTACAACATACACAACTTTTAGAATCACAATCTCATCCCTTCCATCATGTTTCATGATCATGCACAATCCCTCTCCTTGATACTGGACACCATGATAAGGAGTCTCTCATGAGACTCATTGGTTAGTATTATTTCTTCTAACTTTCTTGAATATATCTTATTTTCAATTACTTGTATATAGTTTCCTTATGATTGGTTTTACATCACTTATTTTAAAAAAAACAAAAATAATATAACATGTCAAAACATAAAAACATTATAATAACTCAATATACCAAAAACTTTTCAACTATATGTATTATCCATGCTTTACATTTCTACTACCATGATAGACTTACTTTTTTTTGTTCTATGTTATTATTTGTTGATTTATCTACATTACCATACTTCACTTGATCTTATTAGAGTGTGTGAAGTGACACCCAAATTCTTGATTGCTTCACTCTACCCATTGAGGGGGTAACCTAATTTTACATTCGAGGAATACATTGACATATCTACCCAATGGGGGCATATTATACATGACTACACCATCCAGGTTATGTCATTCCTACACCACACACTCTATCTATCATATTGATGTACATTATTTATTATCTTACATAGATTATTCTATCAACACTCACTAGTATATAAAACTTGTGTATTTATTAGTATATACCTAATCTTGTACTTCATGTTTTTTATACTTTCACTTCTTGATTTGATTAGTTAGATGCAATAGTATTTCTAGCATATACATGCTTTCTTTTCTTGCTTTGAGTAGTTAGATGTGATTGAATTTATCAATTCCTATTTTTTACTCTTGTGTGTGCCTTAAGACATTTTCCAATGTCATTTTCTTATTTGCAATTGTATGTGTATGTGGGCATTTAAGCATGCCTTTTATTCTTGTGTTTACATTTTGAGTGACATGTGCACATGTCCCTTGTCTACTTGGCCCCTTGGAAACTTTTATGTGCTTATTACTTCTTGCCTTGTGTGTTTTTTTGCTTCTCATTTGTTTGTAATGCTACGATCTACATCATGCATTATCTTACTTTCTTGGATGCCATGATGGACATCATGCTCCATCCCTTCTTGACAACTAACAACTAACATTTTCTAGTTTTAGTTTAGTACACTACACATGATATTACATTATTACATCCATCTAGGCATACTCATATTGATCTAACCATATCCAATACAAACTATGTTTTATCTTAAGACATCATTTTGATTATCATTACTATATCATCTATTTTGTATCATAACACACTTACAGGAATATTTTTTTTGAGGGTAGTCATTTTAGGGTCTTCATTCCTACCCTCAAAAGAGGGGGAAATAAATAAGGTTTTTGTCATAGAGATTAGATCCCTCTACTAGTCAAAAAATTAGTCTTTAAAACAATCAAAACCCAAAATATTTAGATAAACTAGAAAAATAGTGATGAATATAGAATAGTCATAAGAAACAATAAAGTACAAGAGCTCCAAAAGCATAAAATAGCATTGGATACCAAAGTGTCCCATTTTTTATGTTCCAATCTAAATAGCCAAAAATCTAAAATTTTCAAAAATAGATAGAAAGGTACAATTAGTTACAATTATTTTTAGCTACAGTACAATTCAAATTGGGTAGTTTTATTATAGTTTTACTCAAAGTATCTAGATATAGGGGGAATCATACATGACATGATGACTCTCACCTCTAGTTTTAGATTGGGAAGTTGGTACAACTTCTAGATCATAATCCATGTTACAGGAACTAGTGATTAGGGGAAATGTGTGTGGCACATTTGCCTTCTTTTCTTTACATTTTATTGTATTACATAGGTATTATTATTAGTTGCATGACTTATTCCATCTATAGGTGGTTAGCATAATTTTAGAGTGGCTTTCATATGAGCTTAGTTCTTAGTTTCAAAATGGATTTCATACAAGCCTAATCTCCACCTTTTAGAGTTTCCAAAATTGGCCTAGTTATCAGTACACATTTGGTTATTCATGTCACATTATTAGATTATAGATCATTCATGGGCTTCGGGAACCATCTCACATGACACACATTTATACTGGTATCAGTTCATAGTTCAATACATAGTGGGTAACAATCGAGCTAAAGGACTAGCTAGCCTTTGTATTCTTGAGCCACCTACTTAAAGTGATTAGACACAAAGTCCAAACATCGATTAACACATGTATGATCACATAGATTCACTTAGTGAGTGATGATGGATCCAAAAGGATAGATTTTATATTCTTGAGCCACCCTTAGTGAATTGAGCACTTAGTTCCATTCATGATATTAATTTTGGTAAAACACATACCTAGCATCACTCAAAATTACTTATCATCACACATCTTCATGGGCTTCACCCTTATATGTAAGTGCAAGTACACTTTCTACTTTTAATTTATCCTAGTATTTCTCTTTTCTACATCACTAGAATAAAGGGAAGGCAAATGTAGTCATATCAAATATCCAAATTGGTAGTTTGAGTGTGGATTGTGGCACCCTATCCATAACTCCTTTTTTCATTATCTTATGACCCTTCTAGACATCTTCTTGCTCATTATTGGTCATCCAAAACCTTTTAAACAATCATTCTACCTCAGTTAGACTATATTTCCTAGGCTAATCCTATTCCCCCAAGTCTTGATCTTGTAGGATATGAGTGTCATACTTGAACTATAGCATTGGAACCTAGGGTGTCCAATTTTTTTTACTCCTATCCATTTGCACTTTGAGCCCCTACAGTTATTTTCATTTGATCCCTACGTATAATTGTGTTGGCCTAACATGAATACATCTAACCCATGACAAATTATTCCCTATAAAATCCCATCCAAAACTAATTTACAAAGGGAGGGGACACAATCTAACAAATCAATCAAGAATACAAACAAATCATTCAAGAAAACTTCCCTATTCTCTACATACAATCACCCAACATAGCTACAAACATTTTCAAACCCTCATTCTAGTCCTTAGTCACCTCAATCACTCTTAATTTGGCATTTTTCATCTACATCACATTATTTCATAAATCAAATTAGGTGGGAGAACTACATAGGCTTGATCCCTATTTGGAGTATTGGTATGTAGGTAGCATGCCCACATAAGGGGTGTGGATTACATGTTCAGTGCATCTTACACACTAACCCCCCTTTTCTCAAGTGATTTAAACATTATTTTATCAAACATGATAGAGGTTTAGGGTTTTGAATGTTAAATCATCTATATAAAAAGTTTCATTGATAATCAATATTCAATATTTCATATGCAAGATTACATAGGAATAACACAAAAACCTAAAAAGTTTTAGGTCTCTATGACTAGTTTGGATAACAGTGGCAGGAGTGGATAACATTATAAAAAAATTAAGTGTCTTATTTTTGGTACTCCTATCCTTTCACTTAATGAAAGGAAAATTTAGATTCATGATACTATCCCAATCTTGCACAGTGAATTTCAACCCTTGTCTCAGCCATCTCAGCCTATTTCTAGCTAAGTCATATTTCTCGTTATTTATTTCTATTTTTAGAAAGGTAAAAAATACAAATAAAATATATAAATCAATATTTTATTTATTTTAATATTATTTACTGATTTATTAATCTAGAATTTTAGCTAAATTAGGAATAAAACTCCATTATTCCCAAAAAAATTAAAACACCTTTATTAGATGAATCTAGAGAGTCTTGACCCTACATTTACTCCCTAATTAAGTAAAAGAATAAAATAATTATTTATTTGAATTGGATATTTTAGTGAGGATATAAAAATTTCACTATCATATTAAAAAAATTGATGGATGGAAGTTACAAAAAAAAAATACACTTTCATCTCTAACATTTGTGTCAAATGACCAACCTTTATCGTAGTGAATTACTAGTTTCTAAGAAATACCATTTTTGAAAGGAGGTTAGAAAAATTTAACATAAGAAACATGTAAATTACCTACACTAAAAAATATTTTTAGTCATCCCCTATTGGGATCTGATTATTTATTTTTGTTATGTTTTTAATGGGTTCCTTGCACACCTAGATATGCAACACAATGAAGAGTATATGTTGTCCTACTAACTACACAAAAAAAAGAAAATTCAAGAACAATTTTAAGATAGTTATTAATAATATTTTCAACCATGTTAATTCATCATTATATGGTGGTTTCAATAATTTTATCTCTGACAAAATTCTAGACATGGCTTATGGATTTCTTTAATGTCAAGGAGATGCAATGAGGAAAGACTGCTATAGGTGTTTGCAACTAGAAAATACCAGTATTGGTCATGATTGTGCAAATGACACAAGAGGTATAGTTTTTATTGATAATTGCTTCATATACTATGATAATTATATATACATAATAAAAAGGAATGCATCCCTTACAAGGATTCTCCATAATAGAGGTAATGCTACAAACCCTGATGTCTATAGCACAATAGTTAAAGGGATTTAAAAATATATATAATAAAGTAATCCTAGCAACCTAATAATCAATAATCCTATTGAATAACATATGTTGATGCTTCATTTTTTATGACGTTCAGTCTAGTTTTGTACTGGAGAGATAAAACTTCCATTGATGACTGAAAAACTTGATTATCAATTGTAATTGGTAGTTTCTTAGAGTTAATCACAATGGAGGGAGGAACTTTATTATGTATGTTTTGAATCCTACCCATTATTTAATTATCTTCCTTCACTTCACCCATTTTCTCCACCACTGACTTAATATCCACCATTATCACTACCAACACTAATTAATCTGCATAATAACTTTTATTTTAATTAAGTTAGATCTTGGTCGAGTTTTTTTGAAACAAATAATAATAATCCAAGTTTAGAGGGGGGTAAGTTCTTTGCCTTAATCCACACACTCTAAGCTTAAACAATTTTTAATATGTTTTATTATAGAAAATTCCATTTTAGACAAACAGATGTCAAAAAAAAAAAACTACACTTTAGCATTTGACATGATTGAACATTAAAATTGATCTACTACAAAAAAAAGAGTCATCAAAAAAAATATTTATAGTTTTGGATATTCTTCGTGGCTTACTCATGATGATATTACTATACATGTTTTGTAATTTAAACAAAACTAAAGTCTATCATATTTTGTAAGTAACTCGTGTTAGAAGTACAATCACTGAAGGGGGGGAGTGAATCAGTGATGCAAGATATTTCAAACTTCAAATGAAATTATTTTAAACTCTTAATCAATGATCAAAATCATTCATAAATCATACAATATGTTCATAATAATGAATAAGAAAGATGATGCAAGATCACACACATAACACAAGATATACATGGGAAACCCTCTTGGGGAATAAAACCCACTCTCAATCCTAAAAACACATGGATTACTTGTCCTATAAGATGATTATAAACATGAGACCTTTTAGTGAAGCACCCAATTCACAAGGAAAACCCAACCCTAGTTATGAATAATTACCCAATTATCATAGATGTTGACTACCCATACACCACCTTATCATATCAACAACTCTACAATTATGATTACATACCAATCTAATTGGATACATAATGCATAACACCATTCTTTCAACTCATCACACACACTCAAAATTGCTCATACAAATAATGCATCCAAACACCCTTTTGGATCTCTCTAGTCTTCTTCACTCATCTTCAAACTATTTTGTACTTTAGTCCATCCACTAAGCACACTCTCTCTGATCTATTTCCTTCACCCCTATCTTTTTCACTCTCAACACATGCATATTACAAGACTAGAAACCATTACCTTGACCTCTATCTTTTATAGAGTCTTCATGAATATCGATCATCTAGGTCAGCCATAATACTTTACTTATCCCTTAAGACATATAACAAATCTTAATACCATCCTCAAAATTTGGCCATAACATCTATGGGTCACACTTAATTAGCTATCAATTAGGCCTTATTAGCCTTTATAGGTATTATGGATACATATTCACCAATTTAGCACTTCATTGAGAAAATTAAGAACATAAGATCACTTTAAAGTACATGGGTCCACTCCATATAATCTCTAACACATTTTCAAGTCATTATACCTGCCAAAACATTCTTCTGTTAACACATAATTTTCTCAAACAACATTTTGTACACTATAGCACCATTAATGAACAAATAGTCAACTTTGAAGCTCCATAACTTTGACTGTACAAACATTCAAACCTTCTAACTAGGTTTTCTAGATAAACCTTGAAGTCTTATACAACTTTGAATTTTACACCATGATCAAATTATTCTTAGATCAAAAGATATAACTCAAAAACTATAGACTAGCTTTCCCACACAAATTTGAATATTTAAATTCCAATAGTCACTGAGCAAATGTTAAACTTCGAACACTTTGACCTCATCTCATGATCCCTAACAACTTTGACCAAATACACACCATTGATCTCCTTAGATCATTCTAGTATTTATATTGTAATGCTCACTATTGATCTAAGATATGAGCTCCCATGATTGTGTCACTTGGCAGCTCTACGCACCTTTTACACATTTGACTCTTTGACTCAACACACACCATCAATATTTTGAATTCAAAAACACTCACGAACCATTTATCTTCTATCCAATCTTTGTGAATGTGACTAGCATGTTCTTTTTTGACAATTTGACTCTTACATGCACCATTGGATCAAGATCTTGCAAATTAATGTGCACTGTTAGATCTACTAACTAGTTGACATCAGACTTCAACTTGGTTAAAACTGATGGTCTCTGGCCCATCACACTCTGTTATAACAACTTTGAAGATGTATATCTTGAGCTAGAAAACATTTCAGGATTTTAAAACTTTAGGGTAACTTCTTGGCACTATAAATAATATTTCCATGAAATCCTTTAGCCTTGGTTGAATTTATAAGTACTTAAAATAAATACACAAACTTACTAGTTTATTCATATCTTCATGATGTGCATGACAGTCTAGATTTTCTTAAGCTATAAGATGCATTTTTCTCTTTCCAAATGATCAAGTGACACATTATAGCTTCACCAAGACATATATGGATGCCTCAAAACTTCTTATTTGTCCTTATAAACTTTCATATGTATTGTATATTCTCAAAGATATCAAATGTAACTTCTTTGCCATTAATGCATTAGTACCACATACTCTCTTTGACACCAATGACAACCTAACATCAATAAAAATGCTCAAAAATCTCCCCCTTTATCATTTATGGCAAAACACCCTCATAATGATTTCATTTTAACTTCTTCATTCTGATCTTTCTCCCCCTTTGACGTTAACAACAAAGGGTCCCCTTCTCAACATGCTAAAAAACATTCCTCAACATCATGTATGCATTCAAAAAATATTTAAGATGCTCAAGATACATAAATTCAAGTGAATGATTCAATTTATCCCATTTTGACATTCACTAATCTAAATGTGAGCTTTTCTAATCCTTAAACTTGATATACTACTCATAGAGCTTAGAAAATATCACCCTAACATTATGCTCCATATCATGTCATATTTGTATTGAATTGGCATTTTGAACATTACCTAAAGAACACACACTTGCTTCCACACATGAAATATGTCAATTAAGAGGCATAGGTAGAGACAACCACTTGTCATAAAGGTACTAAAGATCCCAAAAATTAGGAGACTCCCATATCTTCATGCTCTTACTTGACTTGCAATTTTTCCTCATCTTCATATTGTCTTTAAATGAGTTCTCAATTTCATTATTTTAATTTATCTCAAGATCATGCTTTATTTCCTTGTCCATTTGGTTAGATAAGGCTTGTTTTTTTATACTTAAAATTTTCCCTATTATAACATGCCAAATAGTCCACTTTGAGTTTTTTTTTTCATTTACCCGTTTAGAACTCCATTCACTCTAAATCCTTATCTTCATGATATGATTGATAATATTTAAATCAGAATACTAATCATTCTTGAAGAACCTTGCTATGTGACCTCTCTCATGATAATTGAAACAAATGGTTTTTCTCAAATTGTGCATACCTTGGGATCTTGAAGTTTCATGATTATGTACCTGATCATTTATTCCCCTAATTAGGATATTACAAAACTTTGCAATATGACCCAATTCATGACACTTGTAGTAAAGGATGCCATTCTTTCCTTGATAACCTATTGACTATCTTAAGTGATGATGTTATTCATGCTTGCCATTATCTTGCTCATAATTTCATGAAAATTTATTCCTTGAGGATCTTTTATAATATTTTGACCTATGACAAAACTAATTTCAAGAGTAACAATAACCATTGAAATTTTCATACCTCATAGCATTTGGTTATCTTATCTGATTTGTCTTCATTCTTCCAATACCTTCATTCTTTGATTGATGATTGATCTTCAAATTCAGATTGCCCTTAT
The DNA here is from genome assembly GCA_037957365.1 of Torreya grandis. Classification (NCBI taxonomy): domain Eukaryota; kingdom Viridiplantae; phylum Streptophyta; class Pinopsida; order Cupressales; family Taxaceae; genus Torreya; species Torreya grandis. The sequence continues at coordinate 1,798,148 of JARHVA010002153.1, read as the reverse complement.
TCATATCAACCTTTATCTTGTTTTTAGTTACATGCTTTTGTTCTTCTTTGTATCCAAGACTAATTATATCACTTGCATGATTTTGACTACTCAAAATATTATCAATTCATTTGAGCTCTTTTCAAACTTATAAATGCCTTCACCTTACAAGATGCCTTGTCTAACTTAGATTTTAAAGACTCATTTTCAATCACATACCTTGAATATTCATCTTTTTTTTTTGCTTTTAGGCTTGTAAATAGGATTTATAATTTATAACTGAGATGCCTAACTATATCTTCATGCTCCTTCGTGTCTTCATCCATTCTTTCCTAAAACACACTGAATTATTCTTCATAGTCCTTGATTTGTGAAATCATCTCTTTGTTCTTTTTATTCTCAATATTTAGATCTTCAAGAGCATTCATTAATTCATCCTTATTATTTGAATCATCAGCTATATATTTAATCATATCTTGACTTAGTTTTATCTACAAAGACTCTATCTTTGATTTATACATGATACACTCTTCATCCTTATTCATTAAGAGTAAAAACCTGAGTTTGAAGATGTTGTGTGATCTCATCATGCTACTTGACTTTATTAGTTAGCCTTCCTTCAAAATGTCCAATTTGATCCTCATAGGATTTTATCAAAGAATCTTATTTCCTATTATTTCCTTTTATTATATTCATTTCTTCCATGGTAACTAGATATTTATCTTCAAGATTGACTTTCACATCTTCTTCCTCTGATCTATCTCTACCAAAGAAATCTCTGCTTAAAGAAGATTCACCTTCACAATCACTAAGAGCCATGAATATTGTCTCCATGTTCTTATTATAAAAAGAATCATCACTTTCAGATGTGTTTACTTCTTCTTCTATAGATGAGTTACTATATTCTTCATGGTAAAAGATCTTACTACCTTTGTATGATTCCTTCTTTCCATTTTTCTTATTGAAGAACTTTATGTACTTGCTAGGACCCTCAGATTTCTTATGTTCATCCTCATGAGATTACCTATTAGCTTCTTTATGTTCAAACTGGTCTATACCTAGACATCTAGTTGTAAAATCACCAACTTTACCATAGAAAAAACATTTAAAAGGAAGTTTTCCTTCATACTTACCTTATCCTACATTTAATTTTCTTGAAATCATGGCTTCAAGTTAATCTTCATTAAGATCAAAATATTCAAGAATTAACTTGTTCTTCTTAGCCTTTGTATTTTTGATCTCCTTGAAGGCTACTTCCTTCTTAGGAGGCCTATCCTCATCAATTCTCATCTCATAGGTAGTAAGAATGCCATGTAATTCATCCATATTTAATAGATTGAGATCATGAATTTATTCTACAGTAAAAACCTTTAAATCAATCTTGAGTGTAAGAGTCCTAAATACCTTATGTATTATGTTAGCTTCAATAATCTCCTATGCAAGACCTTTGATCATGTTAACTACCTCATAAAACCTTAGTATATAGGATATCACAGTATCTTCTTCCTTCATTTTGAGACCTTCTAATTGTCTTTGGTAGGCATGTAACTTAGCCAGTTTTACCGTATAGTCTCCTTCATAGATAGTATGTAATTTGACCCAAATTTCCTTGGTAGACTTTCAATGGATCAATTCAGTGAACACAGCCTTAGATATACCATAAATGATAACATTTATATCCTTAGAATTATTCTCACTCAACTTATTGCAGTAGCACTAGTTGGAGGAGTATTTAGTGTAGTATAACCATTCATGATATATTTCCAAATATCAAACCCTAGAGACAAAATGTATTTCCTCATCCTTGTACATCAGAAAGCATAATTTAACCCATTTAATAATGGTTCTTGCTTTGTAGATAAACATTGAATTTATTTACTTGCCATATGTAACTTAGATCACATTTAAGTGGTTAAACTTGCAATGAAGGTCCTTCTTTGATACCAATTGTTGGAGGTACAATCACTGAAAGGGGGTGAATCAGTGATGCAAGATATTTTTAACTTCAAATAAAATTCTTTTAAACTCTTAATCAATGATCACAAGCATTCAAAAATTATAAAATATGTTCATAATAATTAATAATCAATATGATACAATATAATACACATAACACAAGATCTATGTTGGAAACCCTTTTAGGGAATAAAACCCACTCTCAAGCCTACAAACACATGGACTACTTATCCTATAAGATGATTAAAAACATGAGACATTTTAGTGAATCACCCAATTAAAAAGGAGAACCCACCAATAATTATGAACATGTAGCCACTTGTTCTAGATGTTGAGCATCTACACAACACCTTAATATATCAAAAAATATAGAATTTTGATTACAAACCAATCTAATTGGAGACAAAATATATAACACCTTTCTTTTAACTCATCACACACACTACAACTTGATCATACAAGTAATACATCCAAACACCCTTTTGTATGACTCTATTCTTCTTCACTCATCATCAAACTATTATTTAATTTAGTCCATCCACTAAGCACATAGTCTCTAATCTTTTTCTTTCACCTTTTTCTTCTTCACTCTCAACACATGTACATTAAAATTCTATAAACCATTGCCTTTATCTCCAACTTTAATAGAGTCTTCATGAATATCAATCATCTAGGTCAGACATAATACTTTCCTTATCCCTTAAGACATCTAATAAATCTCAATACCATCCTTAAAGGTTGGCCATAGCATCTATGGGTCACACTGAAGTAGCTACACCTTTCAATTAGGCCTTATTAGCCCTTATAGGTCTCATGGAGGCCTATTAACCCATTTAGCACTTAATTAAGTAAATTAAGGACATAAGATCACTTTAAAGTACATGGGTCCACTCCATATGATCTCTAAGACATATACAAGTCATTACACCTACCAAAACATTATTCTGCTAACACATAATTTGATTATATAAAAAATTTTACATTGTATCACCATTAACAAAAAAATTCAAATTTGAAGCTCCTTAAATTTGATTATACAAACATTCAAACCTTTTAACCAAGTTCTCTATATGCACCTTAAAGTCTTATATAACTTTTCCTTCTATACCATGATCAAATTCTTCTTGGATGAAAAGATATAGCTCAAAAACTATAGACTAGTTTTCCCACGTAAATTTGAATTTTTAAATTCCAACAGTCACTAAGCAAATGTTGAAATTCAGATACTTTGACATCATCTCATGCTCCCTAGAAACTTTGAATAAATATGCACCATTGATCTCCTTGGATTAGTTTAGTTTATATATTACATTGCTCACCACTGATCTAAGATCTAAACTCCCATGATTGTGCCACTTAGAAGATCTGCATACCTTTTGCACATTTGACTCCTTGAATCGACCCATATCATCAATCTTCTGACTGCACAAAAAAGTTTGAATCATTGATTTTCTATCTAAGCTCTATGAATGTGACACATATCACTATCACTTTCATTCTTTGATAATTTAACTTTTACATGCATAGTTGGATCAAGATCTTGTGATTCAATGTGCACTTTTAGATCTATTGACTAATTCACCTCAAACTTTAACTTGGTTAAACTTGATGATCTCTAGTCCATCATAGTCTGCTAGAGTAACTTTGAAGATTTATATCTTGAGTTATAAAACACTTCAGGACTTCAAATCTTTAGGGTACCTTCTTGGCACTATAAAAAATATTTTCATGTAATCCTTTGACCTCAATTAAATTTTGAAGTACCTAAAATAAATTCATAAACCTATAGGTTCATTTATATCTACATGACATGTAGTGATGATCTGACTTCTCTTATGTTAGAATTTTCATGTTTTTCTTTCCAAATGATCAAGTGACACACCAGAGCTTCACCAAGACATCTGTGGATGCCTCATAACTACTTCTTTGTCCTTACAAACTTGCATATGTTCTATATATTATTAAATCTATCAAACATAACTTTTGGGTAGATGCATAAAGTTGGGGGACAAAAAATATGATAGTCCCCCAACTTTGCAAGTTTTTTACAAAGGATGTATGCCCTTTTTAAAAGGGCATAAAGGGCATACACCTCTGTTTTGAAATTATAAGGCTTAGGCTACTACCCAAGACTTGAGGGCATATGCCTTTTTTAAAGGGCATACACCATTTACAAAGGGTATATGCCCTTTGCAAAGGGCATTCACTCTTAACAAAGGGCATACGCCCTTTATAAACAACATAGGGCATAAACCCTTCCCATTTTTTATTTTTCGTGGGTTGTTATCTAAAAGCCACATCCAAGAGAGGAAGGGAATTTTTTTTGTTAAGTTTCCAGATTGACACACTCAATTTGGATATTTATTCTACCAACAGGATTTGGCATCAGATTGCTTCACATCAGGGATGTTATTTTCACTTTTTTTTTTCATTTTTGTGTAACTTATTGAACTAAGGTTTTGAATCTAAATTTTCATTGGCTAAAAAAACCTATTTTTTAAAATTTAGATACATAAGTTAGATCGATCTATTTCCTAAAAAAATGTTAGATAAAACCCACCAGAGTTTGATTTTTCACAAGAAGAAGTTAAATTGTATGAGTAATACAATGCCAAGCATCAATAATTATAGATAATTATCAATGGTTTCAATCATTACTCAGATGGTAATGCATAATTTTACTTGGTAATATATTAGAATATGTTTTTAATGAAGTGAGAAATGTGACTTCACAACTAGATGCAATGTTGCATCAAAGAGAGGCTCTAAAACAATTTTATTCCAATAAATTGTTATATTAAGATGTTAAAAAAATAACAAAAGAAGATTTGTGTGCTTTATTTATTAAACCTAGAACCAACCTACCTCCACCAGTAAATTACAAACATATTAGTATTGATTGGTTTATTCATGTGGAGATTAAAAATAACTTCAGGGATAGGTGGTGGATGGTGTTTGATGAGCCTCCATGAAACGAAAATGAGGTTCCATTATATTTTTTGATAAAATCATATTATGAATTTGTATTAAAAGTAATTCCAAATTATTTTGACATGAAAGGATCCCAAGGTAGGGGAGGTGGGTCTTCATTTGATAGACCTAGTGCTAGGCTAGACCAAAACCATCATAATCGACCTCTGAGAAATAGAAGAACAATATCACATGCCATTATTCTTAAAATTTTGCATCATAACATACAGATGGACACCCTTGAGGTGGTTACTAGTTTGACACAAATTATGATTGATCATGGTATTCATACTTTTAAGACTTATACTTAGCCTACAGGGGGTTCTAGTGGTAGTGGTGGTGTTGGTGTTGGTATAGGTGCTAGTGTCCCTCCTTCTACTCATGTTATAGTTCCTATGCATCATTGCACATCATGCAAGAGGAAGTGTATGGGATCTCCTATTCAGGTATGATATACATAGAGTACATTTATGGAGACTAGTATGCTATATCATATGCCATCTGTATACGCTTCAACAATGCTAAATAGTAGCATGCCAGACATTAGCCTGCTAGAACATATGCCACATGTAGATGCTTCAACAGTGCATGACACTAGAATTTTAGACACTATGCAATATGTAGTAGCTTCAGTGATTCCTATCAGGATACACCAAGCTCCTATAGTAGAGGATTCTTCAACATCTATATTTGATGCACATGTTTAATTTTAATTATCTAGTTTGTTTTTGTTTGTATAATAATATTAATTTTATTTTCTAGTACATGTTTTTGTACTTAATTGACTAATTTGTTTAACTGAACTTGTTATTTATTGTTTGTATCTAATTGATTGCTGATATTCTGGGTACCTCAATAGGCCTTGACTCTATTTTAGAGGATGTAATTGGCACAGGTGTACCTTATACATAGGTTTGTAAATTTTTAAATTACGTATTTATTCATTTACATGTTTATTGTCCTTTGAATAAAAAAATCTATTTTAATATATATTATAGTCATAACTTTTTATCATGTTCATTAAATTCACATATTATTCATTTATTGGTTTTATAGATGATGAGGGATGTTATGGGCACCCCTCATGGATGAGAAAAAAGTTTAGGTGATGTTGCTGCTATATCAAAGAATCCACTATCTACATAGTACATTAGGATTTAAGGATGAAGACTAGTGAGAACACATAGTTTAATTGTTTTTTATCTTTAAGCAATGATATTTTATGTCATATTTACATAATTATATGCAACTCTAGATCTAAAGATGTGTGTGTGTGTGTGTGTGTGTGTGTGTGTGTGTGTGTGTGTGTGTGTGTATATATATATATGTATATATATATATATATATATATATATGTATGTATATATATATATGTATATATATATATATATGTATATATATATATATATGTATATATATATATATATATGTATATATATATATATGTATATATATATGTATATATATATATATGTATATATATATGTATATATATATATGTGTATATATATATATGTATATGTATATATATATATGTATATATATATATATATATGTATATATATATATATGTATATATATATATATGTATATGTGTATATATATATATATATATATATATATATATATATATATATATATATATATGTATGTATGTATATATATATATATGTATATATATATATATATATATGTATGTATATATATATGTATGTATGTATATATATATATATATATATATATATATATATATATATATATATATATATATATATATATACATATATATATATATATATACATACATACATACATATATATATATATATATATATACATATGTATGTATATATATATTTGTGTGTGTGTGTGTGTGTGTGTGTGTGTGTGTGTGTGTGTGTGTGTGTGTGTGTGTTCTATAAGATTCCTCATCGCAAGTGTATATGTCACCTCATAGCCATAGACAACCATCTAAATGGAATATGGTGAGTGTAGAATAATTTAAAAAAAATTTAAATGCTTGAAAAATTTAACAAATTTTCAATATACAATTTTAATGCATTAATTTTTATATTTTACATGTTTTGATGAGACAAACATTTTCATTGATTGTCGATGAAGTAATGGATGACTCACATGCTGAGAGGAGAGTATATCCTCTTACTGAGGCATACAACACCCTTGGATCTACGTCTATGGAAACAAAATGTAATTTATTTTGAGGCAATGAGGAGAAAAAGAGCTATTTGTTGTTCTAGGGATCTAGTTTTAGGCATATTCTATTTTGTATGCTGATATGGCTCACATTGTATGCATATATGGCATATTTTATCTATGTACAAAGTTATAGGCATAATCAATTTTGTATTTTGATATGGCCCACATTGTATGCCTATATGACTCATTTTATCTATGTACATGTTATGGTATAATTTTTTTCTTGATATATGTTATATAATTTATGTTAAATTATGACATAGAACTTTTCATTTATCACATATGTACTATTCGACAATATGATTCCTTTAACTATGTGTATTTTCTATTTTTATCATTTAATGTTTACACATATTATTGGTTAATCATTGAATTATTAATTCATATGGGGTTAAAAAAATTCACATTATTCTCTAAGTTAGTTGCTTTGAATCATTATGTATATTGTACATTTACATTTGATATTTTCTATTTACTTGTTTCATTTACATTTGCTATTTATTTTCCAACCCACACATAATTCCCCATCTAGACCTCTGGCATAGAATAAAAATGCTTTTTATAAAGGATATCAACCTAAGAAAGCCACACAAAACTCAACTCCTCATATGCCTTCTAGCTCAGACAAAGGTAATAATAATTATAGTGAAAAGTGGTAACATCAACAATTACTAGAGAGACACAAACACTTTCAATGTTGGGTGTAACAATCCTTTCTTTGGAAACCTATATCATATAATTCACATAAAGATGATACTAAACCAAATAACACTTTTCTAATCACCAACACCGCTTCTATAGGGACCTCTAAGGAGTGTTAATACCTCTTCCATACCATGTTATGGACCTCAAGGTTCAGCCTCTTCATCTTATCATTAACAATCTAAGTCAGAATAACATCATCACACTATCTACAACCCAAAAACTTGGCCTTCCTACTATTGTGCATTGTAAATTATAATCCCTAGGGTGGATTCAATAACCCGGTACAAATATATAGGTTTGGAGACAATGCAAATTATAATATAAATTTGAGCCTATGGATGGTACCATCACTTGAAACATTGTGCCTCTTTAAGTTTATAACATATTATTAGGGAGGTTGTACTTGTATGACTAAGATTCTACATATATCAAGTGAAACCAAAAATTTGGGATGTACACCCAAAATATTGCTTCTTCAACCACTTATAATCAAATCCACTAACCAAAGTCATATTTTTCTCTTCTAAAAAATGTCATAAACTAATCATGCACATGCATGGTTTCATGTTGCTCATGGTTTATCTTATGACACTTGTTAGGAAGGAAAGTAAGAGTTTATAGTGTGATCAATGAAATAAATGTCCCAATAATTTTTTTTTGACAATTTATAGAAGCCACATAATGGATTCTTCCTAGATAATTAATTTCTTGTAATTCACCATGTAGTAAAACACCACATATATTTTGGGTATTTACAAAAAACCCTTTCTATCATAAATAAATTTGGGAGAATGATGATCATAAATGTTAGGAGGTATAGTGATGCACTTGTGTATGTCTTCAGCTCCTACTTGTCCATAAGAAAACAAAGAAAATTATATGTTTTAATAAGGTTAGTATGGCCTACTTATACATGGGTTAATATTGACATTGATAGTCCTCTCTAGACTATCCACAAAATTACAACCTTGGCAAGGAAAGAATATAGACACAAATGAAGAGACTTAAGCAACTTCAATATTCCTTGATTAGTATATAAAACTTGAGGTTATATTATTATGTTCCTTAAATACATATTCAATGTTTATCTCAATATGGAAAACCAATCCATCTATTGGTTTTGTCTATTTGAACTCAAAAGACTCCAAGCTCTCTACAAGCTAATTAAGCATAAATGCCTCAAAAGGATCAAAATAAAAACTATTTGAAAATAGGGGTATATATCAATCTAAAATAATTTATCACAATATTTTGTACATGAATCAACTTTTACAACACCTCATAAGGTCTACTACAAAGAATTTTATCAAAACCCTCTCATAGACTTACTAGTCTTAATGTTGATCTAACATGCCAAAACCCATTATGTATTGAATTAGCACTTCAAGAAACCTTAGACATATGTATTTATCTATTTTATTAATTATCAATGATCATATAAAATTTTTGGATTTCCACATTTAATATTTTACCCAAAAATTAATAAAATCATGTTTTGTCTATTACGCTTAATTACCCTCTAGTAGGTCAAAACTCAAGATATAGTTGTCTTATAACAAATGATCCTTTTATGAGGTCTATACAGGTGCATTAGAGTTTTTTAAACCTTAATTTTGATTTTATAGACAATATTTTTATGTTTATAAACCAATCTCTCTCCTCACTGTCAAAGAAACAAAGAAAACATGGTATCTCTTACACATACTCGATTGGTCAGAGGAGCCCAATCGATGAACTATATATGAAAACACATCTAGATGGAAATTTTTAGGCTAAAAATAACTTTATCTCATCTAGCATCAGCCCTAAAATAATTTTTTTTAGTTGGTTAGAGGCATCCATAAAGAGAATTCACTCATCCCTGAATGTGCAAAATGAGTGAACCTTGGTCATGCATTGCACAACAATCATGAGGGATAGAGACTAAATATCAAGTCCTAAAAATTTATGGATGAGTTATTTAAGAAATATAAATAGTATTTTATTTAAATTATTATGGATGAGATGTGGTAATGATTTTTCTCTCATGAACAAATATCTCAAAATGGGATAAAAGTTGGTTAGTGGGGGCCATAGAATCTAACTCATCAGTCTAATCAATGTACAATATATGTAAACACATATATATTATAATTTTAAAGATATATTGAGCTTTATCCAATCTCTTTCAATCCCTAGAAATGAAATTTGTAGTTGGTTGGAGGCTTCCCTTAAAAGAATTAACTCATCCCTGAATGTGCAAAATGAGCAAACTTTGGTCATGCATTACATGAGAACCATGAGGTATAAAGACTAATCATTAGGTAATACACATGGATGGATGAGTCATCTAAATAATCTTGAGAGTAATTTATCTAATTCGTGATGGATGAGATGTGGAAATGAGCTTTCTTCAGTGGCCAAATCTCTTAAAAAGGGGTAAAAGTTGGTCAGTGGGGGCCATAAAATCTGACTCATCAGTCCAATCAAGTAACCATCTCCATGGACACATTTGTATGGGAATTTTTAGGATATAATTACCTTTATATAGTCATGGTTTATCCCTAAAATTTATATTTTTAGTTTGTCAGAGGCATCCCTGAAGATAATTCACTCATCCTCAAATGTGCAAAATGAGCAAACTTCAGTCATGCATTACATGAGAACCATGAGAGATAGAGGATAAACATCATTCCATACATGGTGAGGGATTAGTCCTATAATAAATCCTAGGAGTATTTTATCTAACTTGTGATGGATGAGATGTAGTAATGAGTTTCCTCTTATGGCTAAATCTCTCAAAACATGCTAAAAGTTGGTCAGTGAGGGCCATAGATTCTGAATCATCATCCCAATCAATGAATAATCTATGTGGACACATATATATAAGATTTTTTAGGCTATAATCTCCTTTTCTATAGTCACATTTGGGCCCCAAAAGTGAAATTTATAGTTGGTCTAAGGCATCCCTTAAGAGAAGTCACTCGCCCTTGAATATGCAAAATGAGAAACCTTTAGTCACACATTACATGAGAACCATGATGGATAGAGACTAACCATCAGGTCTTACACATGGATGTATGAGTATTATAATAAAATCCAATAGTATTTTATCTAAATCATGACAATCGAGATGTGGTAATGAGTTTTATCTCATTGCTAAATCTCTCAAAACAGGGTAAAAGTTGGTTAGTGGGGGCTGTAAATTTTGATTCATCAATCCAATTGATAAACAATCTATAAAAATATGTTTATATGGGAATTTTTAGGATAAAACAACCTTTGTCTAGTCTTGGTCAAACTGTGGAAGTGAAATTTGTAGTTGGTCAGAGGCATCCCTTAAGAGAATTTACTCATCCCCAAATGTGCAAAATTAGCGAACTTCAGTTGTGCATTACACAAGAATCATGAGGGATAGAGATAAATCATCAAGTCCTAAATATGTAGGGATGAGTCCTATAATAAATATTGATATCAATTTTTCTTACTCAAGATGGATGAGACATGGAAAGGAGGTTTCTCTTATGGCCAAATCTCTCAAAATGAGGTAAAAGTTGGTCAGTTGGGGTCATAGATTCTAACTTGTTAGATAAATAGATGAACCATCTATGTGAACACTTTATATGGGAATTTTTAGACTATAATAACTTTTTTCTAATCTCATTTGACCCCTAGAAGTGAAATTTATAGTTGGTCATAGGCATTCCTTAAGAGAATTCACTTGTCCCTGAGTGTGCAAAATAAGTGAACTTCCATCACGCATTGCATGAGAGCCATTAGGGATAGAGATGAACCGTTAGGTCTTAAACATGTAGGGACAAGTAATATAAGAAATAATAATAGGAATTTATTGAACTCGTTATGGATGAGACACAACAAGGAGGTTTCTTTCATAACCAAATCTCTCAGAACTAGGTAAATGTTGGTCAGGGAGGGCCATAAATTTTGACTCATCAGCCCCATCAATGAAATATCTATATGGACACATCCATATGGGATTTTTTAGGCTATAATCACATTTATATGGTCTTATATGACCCCCAAAAGTGAAATTTGTAGTTGGTTGGAGGCATTCCTTAAGATAATTCACTCGACTCTGAGTGGGTAGAATAAGTAAACTTTCATCACATGTTGCATAAGAAAATTGAGGGATAGAGATGAAATGTCAAGTCATAAACATGTAGGAATGATTCCTCTAAGAAAGATCAGGAGGAATTTCTCTAACTCATGATGGATGAGACATGGTAAGGAGGTTTCTCTCATAGACAAATCTCTCAGAACTGGGTAAAAGTTAGTCAACAGGGGCCGTATATTCTAACTCTTCATCCCAATCAATGCATCATCTAAATGAGTGTTTTTAGGTTATAATGATTTTTTTTTAAATATTATTTAGGCCTTAGAAGAAAAATTTACAGTTGGTCAGAGGCATCCTTGAAGAGAATTCACTCGTACTTGAAAGTGCAAAAGGAGTGAACTTTGGTCTTGCATTGCATAAGAATCTTGAGGGATAGATACTAACCATCAGGTCATACATGTGGAGGTGTGAGTCCTATAAAAAATATTATTAGTATTTTATCTAACTCATGATGGATGAGACATGATAATGATTTTTATCTCGAGGTTAAATCTTTTAGAACATGCCAAAAATCAATCAGTGAGGGTCATAGATTATGACTCATCAGCCCAATCGATGAACCATCTATGTGGACACATATAGATAGGAATTTTTAGGCTAGAATGAAATTTTTATAATCTTATTCAAGACCTATAAGTGAAATTTACAGTTAGTTATAGGCATCTCTTAATATAATTAACTCATCCCTAAATATGTAAAATAAGTGAACTTCGATTTCACATTGTATAAGTATCATGAGGGCTAGAGATGAATCATCATTTCCTAAACATGTAAGGACAAGTACTATAATAAAGTATAGGAGGATTTTTTATAACTCATGACAGATGAGATGTGTCAAGGAGGTTTCTCTCATGGCCAAATCTCTCAGAACTAGGTAAAAGTTGGTCAACAGGGGTCGTAAATTCTGACTCATCAACCCAATTGATGAACTATCCATGTGGACACATCTAGATGGGTTTTTTTAGGCTATAAATAAATTTATCTAGTCTCAATCAACCCCAAAAATTGAAATTTGTAGTTGATTGGATTCATTCCTTAAGAGAATTCACTCATCCTTGAGTGTGCAAAATGACTAAACTTCTATCATATATTGCATAAGAACCATGAGGGATAGATATGAACCATTAGGACATACACATGTAGGGATGAGTCCTATAATAAATTCAAATATGATATTTTCTATCTCATTATTGATGAGATACATTAAGGAGGTTTATCCTGTGGCCAAATCTCTCAGAACTGGGTAAAAGTTGGCTAGTAGGGCCTGTAGATTCTGACTCATCAACCTAATCGATGAGCCATATGTGAAAACACATCTATATGTGTTTTATTAGGCTAAAAACACATTTTTTTATCTTGATCAACCCCCATAAGTAAAATTTGTAGTTGTTTAGAGGCATTCCTTAAGAGAATTCACTTGTCTTCAAGTGTGAAAAATAAGCAAACTTCCATCACACATTACATGAGAACCATAAGGGCTACAGACAAATCATCAGGTCCTACACATACAAGGATGAGTCCTCTAATAAATATCAAGAGTATTATGTATAAATCGTGATGTATTATATGTGACAACTAAGTTTCTCTCATAGCTAAATCTCTTAGAACTGGGTAAAAGATGGTCAATGGGGGCTGTAAATTCTAACTCATTAGCCCAATCAATGAATTGTCTATGTCAACACATATAGATGGGAATTTTTAGGCTAGAATAATATTTTTCCAGTCTTGAGAAACCCTTGAAAGTGAATTTTAAAGTTCATCAGAGGCATTCCTTAAGAGAATTCACTTATCCCTGAGTGTTGAAAATGAGTAAACTTCTATTGCATGTTGCATTAGAATCATGAGGGATAGAGATGAACTATCAGGTCCTACACATGTAGGGATGAGTCCTATAAAGAAACATAAGAGGAATTTATATAAATTGATATGGATGAGATGTGGTAATGAGGTTTTTTTCATGGCCAAATCTCCCAGAACTAGGTAAAAGTTGGTCAGTAGGGGTTATAGATTTTGACTCATCAACCCAATCAATGAACTATCTATGTAGACACATTTGAATTAGATTTTTTAGGTTAGAATCACCTTTGTCAAATCTTGATCAATCCCAAGAAGTGAAAGTTGTAATTTTTTAGAGGTATTTTTAAAGATAATTTACTCGTCCTTGAGTGTGCAAAATGAGAAAACTTTTATCATGTGTTGCACGAGAATTGTAAGGGATAGAGATGAGCCATCAGGTCCTACAAATGAAAGGATGAATCCTCTAAAAAATAACAAAATTAATTTATTTAACTTATGATGGATGAGATGTAGAAAGGAGGTTTCTCTCATGGCCAAATCTATCAAAACATGCAAAAAGTTTGTCAGTGAGGGTCATAAATTTTGACTTGTCAGCCCAATCAATAAACCATCTATGTGGATACATCAAGATAGGCATTTTTAGGATAGAATAACCTTTTACAAGTCTCAATAAAACCATTGGAGTGAAATTTGTAGTTGATCGGAGGCATTCCTTAAGATAATTCACTCATCCTTGAATGTGTAAAATTAATAAACTTTCATCATACATTACATGAGAACTGTGAGGGCTAGAGATGAACCGCTAGGTCCTACATGTGCAAGGATGAGTCTTATAATAAATTAAAAGATTAATTTATCTAAATCATGATGAATGAGACATGTCATAGAGGTTTCTCTCACATCTACATCTCTTAGAACATGCTAAGAGTTTATCAGTGAGGGTCATAGATTCTGACTCGTCAGCCCAATCGATGAACCATCTATGTGGACACATTGGGATAGGAATTTTTAGGCTAGAATCACCTTTGTTAGGTCTTGGTCAACCCCTGGGATTGAAATTTATAGTTGGTTAGAGGCATCCCTAAAGATAATTTATTCATCCTCTAATGTGCAAAATGAGTGAACTTTTGTCACGCATTGCACAAGAACTGTGAGGGCTAGAGATGAACTATCAGATCCTACACATGCAAAGATAATTCATATAAGAAATCCCAAGAGGATTTTATCTAAATAATTATGGATGAAACATGAAAAATAGGTTTCTCTCATGGCTAAATCTCTCAAAACAAGCCAAAAGCTAGTCAGTGAGGGTCGTAGATTCTGAATCATCAACCCAATTGATAAACCATTTGTGAAAACATATTGAGATAGGAATTTTTAGGCTAGAATAACCTTTTTAAGGTATTGATAAACCATTGGGAGTGAAATTTATATTTTATTAGAGGCATCAATTAAAATAATCCAATCATCCTCATGTGTACAAAATCAGTAAACTTATATCACGTATTGTAGGAGAACCATGAGGGCTAGAGATGAACCATCAGGTCTTACACATGTAGGGACAAATAATATAAGGAAGATTAGGAGTTTATATAACTCATGATGTATTAGATGCGACAAGGAGGTTTATCTAATGGCCAAATATCTCATAATATGCCAAAGTTTTATCAGTGAGGGTCATAGATTCTGACTCGTTAGCCCAATCGATGAATCATCTGTGGACACATATAGCTAGGCATTTTTAGGATGGAATCACCTTTGTTAGGTCTCAGTAAACCCTTGAGATTTAACTTTTTAATTGATAGAAGGAATTTCTTAAGATAATTCACTTGTCCTTGAATGTGAAAAATGAGTAAACTTCTATCATGCATTACACGAGAACCATGAGGGATAGAGATAAACCATCTGGTCCTACATGTGAAAGGATTAGTCCTTTAAGAAATCCAAGGATTATTTTCTATAACTCTTGATAGATGATATGTGGTAAATAGGTTTCTCTCACAACCAAATCTCTTAGAACATGCCAAAATTTGGTCAGTGACAGACATAGATTCTAACTCATCAACCCAATCGATGAACCATCTATGCAAACATGCTAAGATATGCATTTTTAGGATAGAATCACCTTTTTTAGGTATCAATAAACCCTAAAGAGAGAAAGTTATAGTTGATCAAAGGCATTCCTTAATAGAATTCTTTCATCCCTAAATGTGCAAAATGAGTAAACTTTCATCATGCATTACAAGAGAACCATGAGGGCTAGAGACGAACCGTTAGGTCTTACACGTGTATAGATGAGTCCTATAAGAAATATAAAGATGAATTTATCTAAATTGTGATGGATGAGATGTGGAAACATGTTTCTTTCTTGTCCAAATCTCTTAAAACATGCCAAAATTTGGTCAGTGAGGGCCATAGATACTGACTCATCAACCCAATCAATGAACCATCTACACATCCACATTAGGATAGGAATTTTAGGCTAGAATAACATTTTTAGGTCTCAATAAACCCTTATGAATAAAATTTATATTTTATTGAAGTCATCCCTTAAGATAATTCACTCGTCATCGAATGTACAAAATGAGCAAACTTGCATTGAGAGTTGCACAAGAATTGTGAGGGCTAGAGATGAATCGATAGGTCCTACATGTGTAGGGATGAGTCCTATAAGAGATCATAGATAAGGTTATTTTCATGTTTGATGTAGATTTTATATCATACTTTCTTGTTCTTGATCACATTGTGTAGGTTTCCAACATATAAATGCGTTATTAACCTTATGTGTTATGAAAAATTTAGGACAGTGTTACAATAATTTAAAATGATCCTTACACTATCAACAAATCATCCAATAACCTTCAATCATCTATATCATTCATTGCTCATGTGCTTTATTTAACCTTCATGATACTCTCACAAATCATCAATTCCAAAATAACCTTTGCATGGGGAATCAAATCCCAATGAAGTTTTATTCACGTCAAGATTTCCTCCTTTATTATAAGACTCTTTTTTTAACCCTATTTATGTAGCTATGTTTTGTTAGGTCTATATAAACATTTAAGATCTCCTCCAATGACTCACATAACCTAATTACCTTCCATAAATTTCATATTTTCAAAACTTAGAGAATTGGGTTCATCCAAATCTTGGTAAACTTGCAATACAAATAAATTAGGGTTACAAAAGAAGTTTATAGATGCACAATGAGTCTGTATACCTTCCTAACAATTCACACACTGATATTCATGCATTACACAAGGAATAGGTATCAAAGTATCCAAATGACTAAATTGAAATGTATGGATCCTTTTTAGGCTCTAAGATTCATTTAGAGACTATGAAAATAATCTATATCCTTATCTACACTTCTTATCCTCAACAGTATAAAGACATTGAACATGTTCATATAACTCAAAATTTAGTTTTTATCTCAATACTGTAATAGATCCATTACCATAAAACAAGGGTCTATTAATAGAGAACTTTAACATAAATGTCATTATAATATTATATAAATTATTCCTTTCATTTATTGATCATCATTCACAATAAATTTACATAGCATATACATTCAAGAAAACACAAAATATAAGATATACATAAAATACTATGAGCAGAGACAATTTTGTCAATAATTTCCTTTTATTCACTGCTCTCCTCTTTCTTATACTTCAAGAATATCTATCTAAAACTATTAAATATGTAGACCCATGTCCTATGATGGTCAAGGCATTAAAAACCCTTCACCTTTTCATAAGACTCTTAATTACATGCTACTATATCTCACATCATCAAATAGATGCTATGATCCCTCAAAAGGGCTTACAAGAATTCAAATTTTTAAATAGTGCCTTTGGTGGGAAACTAAAAAATTTGAATTTTATGAATCCTAGACACCTAGTTAAGACTCCTAAGGACCAAAAACTACTCTATAACACCTCCTACCTTATTTCAAGCTAAAAAAGACATCATGATGACATCACTAAAGGATGCCCCTACATTAGTTTTTTATTGAAAGGATAAATAGAGAGAATGTGAAAAAGGATTTGCTCAAGGTAGATGAAATTAAAATAAATTGTTTTGGCTTCTCTTCATTTCAAGAAGATAATCTTCTCAACTCATGACACCAATCACATGAAGGTGGAAGCTCGTATGGTTCCACTAACTTACATTTAAATTGTTAGTAAAAATTTTAAACATAAATAAGCACATAATCATAAAATAATTGAAAAATCAAATACATTAAATCAAATAACTTTATTATATTAATTTTAAATAAGTTAGATAAAATTACTAATTCAATCTAACATACCTTAAAAATCAGCTCTATTTGTAAGTGTTTCAAGAATCGCTTCATGGTCAGATTCATGCACTTTTCACAAAGTTGTATCATGAGGCTTTCTATGATATTTGATCATTTGAATATTTGTAGCAATGACAAGGTTAAAATAATGAAGCACCGTCCTATGTGTTTCAAATTCCTCAAATAACAATTGTTTTATTTTTTTATGATAGTACCTACAAATCCAAGTTCTAGTAACCACTACAGATCCAATGAGATAAATTATCTCTTCTCCATCCATAACATTTGTGGTTAATTTTGTTTGCCTCTACACAATGACATAAGTAATAGTTTGTTCCCTCATCATTGTTTTCAAGTGAAATTACTATAAAAACATGCCTTGCATTTAAAGCATAATTAAATTGATATTACATATTAAAATAAATAAAAATATCACTAATATTTAAGGTTGTATATTTAATTAAAGAATAAATTATACCTGGTTGCATAAAATCTGAGATGTGGTCAAAGTCAATTGATGATGCCATTTCATGATCTATCAATTATTGGAGTGAATGGCTCCTCTTTATAGGTGATATGGGTCTACAATACCATTCATCAATCCATTATTTTGACTCACATTCATTTCAATTAAATTCCATACATGAGGAATAAAAACATGCCATATCCCTAGTATAAATAGTCCATGAACTTGAATTTGAGCTTTGAATGGAGTGGAAAAGACTTGATCCAGGTACTGTAATGCAATCTTCACACATTAACTTATGTTGTTCCTCTATTAACCAAAAGAATCTTTGTACATGAGAATGTTTATCCAATCCATGACAAATATTTTCATTACAACAACTCATAATACTTGTTGCATCAATCAAATTAGCACCATCCTTGTGATTTGTTTGCTCTCTTTTTAAGGGATCTTTTAACACATGCACAAGTACCATCATGTTCCCCTTTTCCATGCCCAACCTCAAATAAGATCCAAAAATATTGAATG
This sequence comes from Torreya grandis, assembly GCA_037957365.1. Taxonomy (NCBI): domain Eukaryota; kingdom Viridiplantae; phylum Streptophyta; class Pinopsida; order Cupressales; family Taxaceae; genus Torreya; species Torreya grandis. The sequence continues at coordinate 1,779,107 of JARHVA010002153.1, read as the reverse complement.
ACATTTTTCTTATGAATTCTAATTAACCAGTAAAACATTTGAGAATTCTTAAACTATCCTGTAAAATTGTCTGACCAAATGTAGTTTGCATCAAACATGATTTATCTTACATTCATATTCATATAAAATATCTCAAAATAACCCTGGACAAACTCTAGAGAATCTGATCTATTATCACTCATATAAAAATGGCATTTCCTCAAAATATTTTTGTTGTCATCTGTGCTATTAAGTGCATGTCTGAATGTAATATGAAAAAAAATTCCAACTTGAATTGAATTATGATATTAGGATTGAATCTCATTCTATGGTTGTAGTGTGTAGCTTTTAGTAAAATCCACAACCAAAATAATGGTGCCAATTAGTAAGTTGTCCTTGCATGCTTTGAATTAATTATTTAACCATTGTGATTTGTGTGTGTGTCTTATATAATGGTAGATAATATTCTTTTTGAATTCAAACATGAACTCACATACAAAAACTTTGGTCATAATCAATTCACATCTTGATAACTCTTTTTCATCTTTTAACACATACTTAACAGATCTATACTTCTTATAATCAACTAATTGCTTTCCAAATTCATGCAAAATATATTCATGTAAACAACTCATCAAATTTTACAAACCACCACAACTATTACATGTTCCATATAAACATTGTTTGGAAAAAAAATGTCCCTCAGGTCTGACAAAAAAGACATTGGATTAATTATCTTGATGTTTTAGTTGGGGAAGACACCATACATTCTTGCAAATTCACGTCTGTATGTAAAGTACAACTTATATAATGAAAAATATCAAAATGCATAGAAAATTCAACATATACCTTACAAAAACACCTGGTGCATTATTGGTTAATTTTAACATAAAAAGGCTTGCACATCTCAAATGACCTTTGGCTAATTGTTAATTGGCCATTAAATTTTTCAATAAAATTTTTATAAAATTATGTTTGTGTCATGTCTAAAAAATGTTTTACATGTGGCTCACGATTTTTTGATATTTTTCTTATTTTAAAAAAATATTTTACATTATATGAGACCCTTGTGTTGTCATGCTAAATTTTTTTAATCAATTGTTTGTTCCTTCAACCAATACCTTATCTTTTCGTGGGATTCTACCATTAAATGCCCAACAATCCATGAATGAATTGTCATCAAGCCTTGTTATTCTTTTTATGGAATTTATTCAAGATTTTTGATCTAAATTCAAGAATTTACTTGGTTCACTAAGAATTCAAGAATTTACTTGGTTGACTAAGAATTCAAGATTTATATGTTGACTTACTCACTATAGGTTCCATTATTACTCATCTTGCCACATTACTATCTTTATTCTAAATTTTATTGCCTATTGTTTTAAATGAATTAAATAGATTCTTTACTATTGTACTATTTTTTCCCTCCAAGATTAATGTTATTAACCCCAAATTGTGTATCAATGGGCTCATTTTTTGTGTTTTCATTAATCGAAAAAATAATTAACATCATTATATATGGATTTGATTCATAAATGCATAGTTCTTTACAGTTGAGAATGACACTGAACTGTTCTTTTTGACATTTTACCTTCCATAGGTTCTATTATTTTTTCATCTATTTCAGCCAAATACTTTGGTGTTTTTATTATTATCCTTGGAGGTGTGGGCACATGAGCTATATTTTGTATTAAATTGTGTGGTGTTAACACTTCAACCATAGTAGGGACATTAGGGGGTTGACTATCTAAATTAGGGGTTATAGGTGAATTAAATTCCTCTTCATTAAGAGACGCATGACTCATGGTCATTATTTGATGTTGATTATCATTATACTCAAAATTTTCATTATGAATGGATGCTTCATTATATTGTGTTTGTCCATATGTTTCATCATTCATTACAAATTCATTACTTACATGCTCTACATTTTGATTTTCATCTTGCAACAAAGATTCACTCAATTATCTTATCTCATTTGAAGACATATGTAAACTAAAAATGTCCACAGGTAGGCGCCAAATTGGGGGACAAAAAAGGGCCTACCTGTGGACATTTTTTTTCTAAAATTTTAGAAATGTGAACTTTTGCGTATAATTAGAGATGGCTACACTTAAAATTTAAAGATGATATAAAAACATGAATTGTAGAATTTTGTGTCTAGTTTCTCAAAAAATATCTTTTTTGAAAAATGGTTAAGTATAAATAAGTCAAATCTAAAATTTTAGGAGTACCTCCTTTTTTTAATAAAATTTGAATTGCACCATTCCGTGTGACCCATCATTTTTTTAGCATCATTAAATATTGTTAGAAACCCTTTGGTGAATATTTATATTAGATCTTTTAGTGTGTTACGATTTTTTTTAATATTTTTTATGAATATTTTTTTTATTAATTTTGTAATTAAGTATATCTTGAAAACTGACAAAAAAATAGATAGCCATCCATGCAACCCACCATAACTAACTAAAAAATGATTTTTTGTTTTTAAATGTCTATAGAATTAGGCTTAGTCTATTACCATATAATTTTTTTTTCATTTGGATAAATGAAAAAAAAATTAGATAAACATGAATACGCATGTGTGGGTGAGGCATGTAGTGGTCTAAAAAGGTGTTGTTAGAAATAAATATTATTTGAACCCCTAAAATAACCCAAAAAATAAAAAAAAACACACATTTAAAAAGAGGACAACATGCTCATCATAACGGTAGTATTTTTTTTAATTTTGATGTTAAAATCCATAGCGTATTTGATGATTGAAGTTGAAATTTATTGGTTTTTACTAAAACTCTCGATTTTGACTATAGATGCACAGTCCCAAGCCTTTGGCTCAATTTTAAATTTAAATTCAAATAATGTGTACACATTATATAGTGTACTATATAATGCATACACATTATATAGTGTACTAAATAGCACTTAAACATTATATAATGCATATGAGTTGATTTTTTATGAGTCCAAAACCAACTCCATGAGCATTTGGGAGCTGCATGTGAAGCCAACTTTATCCATAAGCTTATATTTACTACTCTAAAAGATATGTATAAGAAATATAATTTCTTATACTTTAAATTTATTTTAATAAATATAAGAAATTAAGGTCACTCAACATATAATAGAGTTGGTCTCATAGTTGCATGTTTTATGATGTAGAAAATAGTTTTTCAAAATTCAATCAGGTCAGTACTTTGGCATTTTTAGGGTCTAAGTATTAAACCTAGGGATTTTAGAACATAAATTTTGAAATTGATATCCATTTTTGGTAAACATATAGTAAATTTTTAGGTTTTTTTGCTTTACAGATTGATTCTTGGAATTTATAGGAGTCTTACAGTTGTCAAAATTGAAGTTTGTAAACCACTCACTTTGAAATTGATTCAAAGTGGTGTGATTGGGGTAGCATAGGTCGTATTGACGAGCTACACACATAAACAAACCACTTTGTGTTGATTTCACTTGTTCATCATCCTTCACCCATATTTGATCACTTCTTACTCATGCCTTATCACCCCTAATCACTTTCTCATTATTATTCATTGTCCCTAATCACTCCCTCATTAAGCCTCACTATCCCTAATCATCTCTAATCACTCCCTTATCATCCATAATCACTCTTCCATTGACCCTCACTATCCCTCATCATCCCTAATCACTCCCTTTCCATCCTTCATCATCCCTAATCACTCTTTTCTCGTCCCTTATCATACCTAATTTCTTCATCATCCCTAATCACTTCTTCCTCATCCCTAATCACTCCTTCATTGACCTTAGTTATCTCTTATCATATTTAATCACTTGGGATTATCATCCCTAATAAATCCTTCATTAATTATCACTATTTCTAATCACTTAGTTCTCATCCCTCATAATACCTAATCAATCTTTCTTCATCCATCATCATCACTAATCAATCCCTCTTTAACCCTCACCGTCCCTCACCATCCTTCATCACTCCATCATTGAATCTCACCACACCTTACCATCCCTAATCACTCCCTCATAATATAACTTAAGTATATACTCTAAATATATCTTTGATTCTAATCATATGTTATTTAATCAATTATAATAAAAAATAACCCTTTTCTAGGACCTGTGGTTTCAATACCCATTTGTGATAGTCAATTTTATTGCAGAATGAATTAGAAGATATTCCAAATTTATAATAAAGTAACATAAGTATTAACACAAAATAAAGTCTAAATTTTATTTCATCAAATTATCTTCGTTGTGTAGATAACTAAATGAAACTTTATTTGATTCCACCTTTAGTTGTTTGGTGTTGACCAAATTTGACTTTTAGGTTAAATTGGGGCACCCCTAGGTAAAAACATGACTTTTAGGTGTTTTAGGGGTATAATATAGATATAAAAAGGTGTTTTATAGGTTAATTGATATCATTTAATACTATATTAGACTTGGTCCTTAGTCATTTTAGTCTTTTGAGTGATTTTGAGGTCAAAAAGGTGCATTTAATGACTTTTAAAGATTTATTGGGAAGTGTGAAGGTTATAAAAGGTTATTTCATGATATATGTGTCTTATTATGTCTTAGGTAACTGAAAACAACTGAAAAGAGGTAGGTTCCTCAAAAAAGGGTAGTTTTCTTAGGAAAAAGGGTGAGTTTGGCACTTGTACAACCCATGGGGAAGTGTGTCACATGGGAAAAGATTATACAATGCCTTTTCAGCTTCACCAAGATAAAATACACATGTTAAATGATATTAAAGTTCCATTTTTGGTACAAAATAGTTTTATTCCTTTTTTACCCTTCTTGGCAAGCAAAAGTGACATGTAGCTTTATACTTGGTAAAATCAACATGAGAGGTTTCAAGCAAAATGATCTTGGGGATGTATTATAAACTCAGTAAAATTATATTTGATATTTTGTTTTAGAGGAATGGTGGTATGATATTTATGAACCATTCATAATATTCTTGATAATATGTGTACCCTACATGTTTTACCTTGGTTTAAGCAATTTCATATAAACTAGTTACTAGAATTGATCATAAAGGTATTATAATATACTCACACATTTTACCCATCATTTTTTTCAAGTTTGGAGTTGATTTGAAGAGTACATAACCTTCAAGTTTGTAGACTAGTCACATTTTGTGTTGATGATATGTTTCCACTATTTGAAGTACCTTTATGCTTTGGTAATGGTTTTAGAAGGTGAGGATAGGTTCACTATAATGTTCTAAAGTTTATCTAAATCCTATTACTTTTAAATATTATCTTCCAAAGCAACATTCTCCTTGAATTTTTAGTCACAACCACACATCCAGTCAGTCTGCATTATGACTATTATACACAGTCAGCCAGGTGCCATGAAAGAAGGGTCTAAATGTTAAAATGGAGTATGAGAGATGGCTTCAAAATTTTAAAAATATTGATGTGTCCTTATATAAACATGAAGGGTTATTAGTTAGTTATAAAATCATATCTTTTAAGTATATTGACTATTTCATTCTTATTTCATATATGTAACTCTAAATGCACCTACATGTGCTTTCATGGAAGGTTCGAAACATTGAAATGCAAGTATAGGATCATGTTTTGAGTTTTAAGTGTGATTATTTAATTTCAAGGCATTAAAATAGTCCTAATTATCCATTAGGATCAAATGTGATGTTCACTACCATTTTTCCTACTTTGTTGCCTTTGTATGAAGATAGTCACCTACAAGTGTCCTTAATAGAGAGAAAGAGTGATGAGAGAGAGGTTTAAATATGTGAAGAAACCTTCATTGAAGTTTTGATATGATATAAAGAGAATGGATGATAATTTTGATAAGGTAAGTTGGAAAATATAGGTTGGAAACTACTTCTAAGGACTCAATGACACTGTTTAGGTCCACCTTCCAAAAAATGCAAAAATAAAGGTCTCAAGGGTTTTTAAATATCCTATAACATGTTTACCATAGAGAGTTAGAGCATATAGCTAGGTGAAATTTGAATTATATATAATATATAAGATCCTTGAAAAATTTTAGAGGGAAAGGATCAGTGGAAGGTGGTGATTGAGAGGCCTAAAGTTGCTCATAAAAACATTACACATAGGGAATGACATCTATAGGGTTTGATTAAAAAAATACCTTCTCCATCTAAGGGTTAAAAAATTTTGATTAGGCCTATATGATGGAGTTAATCCAAATGGTTAAGGTGACACTCATGATCTAAAATACTATCAATACAATATGATAAGTGGTGTCATGTTCCTCAAACACACCTATAGTATGTACAGGTTACCAAAAAACCCACCTATAGGCAGACAATGAACTAAGCTTGGTATTCCAGTGGTATTTGAGCCCATATAAGGTGAATTATAGTATTATTATATAATATGTGATCCTAATTCTCATGGAAGGTCTTGAATAACTATTACCAAGGTCATTAAAGCTAATATATGCACTTACAAGAATCAGACAGGTAGGGCTTACAGTGAATAGAGGGTTTTTAGTTTGTGAACCAAAAGTGAATATGAAGGGCATAAAGAGGCTATAATGATGAATAAAGTTTTTTATAACCTTCATTGTGACTGGGATGATCTCCATAATCTATTAAAAATGTAAAACAACTTATATAGACCTCTTAAAAGCCCAATATGCACCTACAATCAACTATGTTCGACTGTCTAAGATAATGAGCAGAAAAGTAGTGTTTTGGTGTTTTAATGGAACAAAAATGAGAAATTTATAACTAAAAAATGTAAATTTACTCTAATGGGTAGAATAATATGTGTTTAAAATTTTCCTTTAATCCAAACCACGCATGCACTTCCAGGTACAACACCATAAGCCAAAACACAGTCAAGATGTTATACTCAATCTTGACTGAGTCAACGTAGGTGAGGACTATATGATAAGTTTAGGTTAAAGTGGGTATAAATTTATTAAAATTTATTTAAATTAATTTTATAAAAACCTATATTAATTTAATTCATGTATATCTACGTACAGGTGCCCCTCCCATGCACAAAAAACACAGTTAGTCAAAGTGACACTTAGTATTGAGAAGTTTAATATATTGAAAGGTATATGGAAGATTGGAGTGGTAAGAGAGAATGATAATGATTACCTAATATTAAAATTTATATCATGTAACCATCATGAGTCATAAATAATCAAATAAAGTAATCTAAATCTATAGGATATGGTCCACATGAGCGAAACCCTACATAGTACCTTTGCCTAGCAGTCTGTTTTGGTTTTTGAGCTTTTGGAAGGCCATAGGAGATGACCAAGTGATAAAATTTTGTTAAATTAGTCCTAAAAACTTTAAAAATAACCAAATTATTTGAGATAATATGGGAATTACCCCCTATTTTATCTCAGATAGGGGTACTTCCCCTCATGCATACACTGGCAAGTTTAGGGAGAAATTGATGAGTGATGGACCAACCAAGTGATGTTTAAAAATATGAAGGAGTTGTGTTGAGTTTTATATAACTAAGTAAAATGTTTATAATACCTCATATATGTATGAAACCTGTTAAGATGATCTAAACCCTTATAGTTGTAGTCAAGCATGGTAGGAAAGTTTGACCTATTACCCATTTGAGAGGTCAAATTTTTTTTTAGCATGAGTTAATCTCGTTAATCAATTTAAAAAAATTTATAGGATTAATTTTTATGTGCTTAATTGATTTTTATGTATATTAAATCATGATAAGGTCATCTTGGGTCTCAAACCAACTCATGCCTAAAAGGCAAGGTTTAGATCTAGTGTCCGAAGAGGAGGTCATTCACACTTTTGGACATAGACATGAATATAAACAATCATATTATGTTTAAAAGGTCACCTCATATGAGTAAAATCCTTAACCTATATATAAAACATTAGGAGAGCCAATTTTGGCTTGAGATCAACATTAGGCTTGTTGGAATAGAGGAAAGAGCTCAATAAGAGATGTTCAAATGCTCACACCATTTATGAGGATTTGCATGGAGGCCTGAGAGGTTTTGATAAGTTATTAGGATTATTAAAAAAACTTCTTGTGGATTTTTTTTTCAAATTCAATTTCAAATATTTACGAATGAACCTTAAGAGGTCAAACTGCTTAAAACCCTTTCTAAACCCTTACAAGGACCAGTTTAGGGAAATAGAGTTAGAAATATAATATAATAGACTATATTGACTAGGATGATTATTATAAATTTGAAATTACTCCCTCAATCTACTCCCCATACTTTTTAGTTGTATGAACTTGTATGAATAGGGTATAAAATAGGCTTTTCTTAATAGTTTTACGTATTGTGTAGGTTCTAGGAGGAGTCTGAAGATGAAACAAAATTTGGAAGAAATATTAATACTTTTTATAAATATCCATTCTCATTTAATTCCTAAAAATAACTCTTAAGTACCTTAATAGGAGCTCTCATCTCAGCTAATAAAAACTAGCATATTAGACAAGCTAGTGAAGAGGTTGGAAAACTTCAAGTGGGGTGATTTTAAGGTGTGCTTGATGATTATAAGGAAATTTATGGTATTTAAAATTATAATAAACTCCATACTATGGATTTTCATGAGAAACTAAATCCAAATTTGATGCCAAGTGTGCAAGGTGCATGAATGAGGAAGTTTTTGGACTACAAATGATGATAGCTCATTTTGGGAAGGTTCCAAATAACCAAGCATGCAACCAAAACATGGAGAGGCATTTTTGATATCCTTAACCTCAATTAAAATCATTTTAACTATTATTATTTATTTATGAGGCATTCAAGAATCTCAAATCATGAAGGTAATTTTTCTGAGACAATCAAGAGGATTTTATGCCACTTTGCAAGAGTTTGATGACTTGGATGGACACTCTGGATTCATAACATTTCATGGTTCATAAAACATCATTATTTAATGCACAATTAAATTATTTTATTATATTGAAAAGTTTTCTTATGATCTTTGGACTTCTCTCTTCTCTTCTCTCTCTCAAGTTCTATAATAACTAGCCATTTTGGCCATTGTAACTTATGCTCCACCTAAGTATGGTAAATCCCTACTCCTTCGCATAATATTTTATCAATAATAATATTTATGTTTTACCTATTCATTATTATTATTAGTGTGTTTTACTTGAATGTTAGATCTTTCCTAGTGAAGACTATGGATTCCTTAGCATGTCGTCTCATTCTTGCATCCTATTTGTAATTGGAAAGCTTCTTCTTACAGGGCATGTGAAGTGTTTAGGAAATTTCAAATACTGAGTGAATTATTATTTTAATTAGTTTCATTCAAGGCCTTTTATCTAGTCCTCCTAGCTTTTTACATTCATCCATAACCTCACAATGTAACATTTATGTGAGAAGATGCAGATTGAAGGAGTATATGTTTAGTTTGTCCTTTGATTTCATGTGTAACATGAATCTATTTAGAATTAATAAATCTATTTGGTGTATCACCTCCCTTAGGATAGTTTTCTTTATGTTTTATCTCTCCATTTTCACCCCTAAAGTTTAAGTGAAGTATCAATCCAAAGTGGTACATCAAGGGAGCTAGTTCTATCTAGAGATTCATCTCATCCTTAGTCTACCCACAAGCATAGACGTGTTTACATTGTGCCACTAGGAATAGGAGAGCTTAGGAATATAATCAAAGGTTGAAAATACAAGTGACAACATTTGGTTCAAAAAATAAAAATTAAACACAAATATCTTGTATAATTTTCTAATTCTAAGAAGATTTGAGTTAGATGAAAAGTTATTTAGTTTTTCTCATTCATGTATAACTTGAATCTTGGTTAGGTTCACACATGAAATCCTTGTGTGTGTAATGTGTCCCAAATATTTTATCTCTTAAATTGAAAATTAACATTTATTCATGTTACCCAAAAAAATATGTTTCTGCAAAATGTGAAACACTAGTTCAACATGGTGTAGATGTTCATCCCATGTTTTCTAAAGATTAAGATGTCATCAAGGTAGATTTAAAAAATGGCATAGGTAAAGGGCCTAAGGATTTTGTTCAACATCTTGAAATTAATGAATTCATTATATGAGTTACTATAAAATGCATAGTCAACTAGTCAATCAATCTATCCTTTGTTTTTAAGAGCATATTCCAAATGTCTAAAGGTTTAACATGAATATTATGATACCCAAACTTAAGATCAATTTTGAAAAATACTTCTACACCATGGATATGGTATAATGTATAAGAACCATTAAATGAGGATAATGGTTCTTCACTTTAATCTTATTATTAGTTTTTTAATTGATTCAAAACTTTGGCACAAACACAATTGGGTTTTTTCAAGGCAGTGATTTGGGAATGATGTGTCCATTATCCATGATTTCATGGATCTACCACTTGATCTATTCATTCTCTAGAAATGATATGTTTTATAAAGAGTTTTGAGGTAGAGGTATTTAATGGATCAAATCAACATTATTGTTTATTGTATAGTATGTAAGAACTTATTTAGGTGAATGAAAGATATCCTTATATTCATCTAGTTCATGGTTCAATTATTTCATATTTGTTATTGTTGGATAAACCACACTATAATATGTTGACATAAGGATGTAATTAAACATTTAATTCTTACCATTAAGAGTATAATTATTACTAGAACTGAAAATATTATTGTACTTCCTAGTACTTATGATTGAAATCTTACGAACTAACTACGATATATGGTATTTCAGATCCAAACAATCTATCACACAATTTCAAGGATTTACTTCATAGAATATATTTCAATGGTGAATACATGGTTGAAAACATGTAAAAAATCACACGCCTATAATGGTGATATGTCACGAAGGATTTCATCTTTAAAAATATTTTTTTTTACACCAAGTGACACTACTAGGTGATCCATTTCTCAAGGCCTACATTAGACTATACACTAGCATATGGTTATGGATGATGTATAAATTTCAAGTTAAATTTTTGAAAGTATTATTTAGGATAAATTAAATTCTTCTAACTTCCATTAGAAATGATGAAGTGTATTATCTCACCATTGATCTACATTTGTTAATGAAACAATATTTTTAATTGATAGAATTTCTTGTTGGGGGAAGTAGATATAATTTTAGTACCAACAATATCATTGGGTTCATAATCTATTATCTACTTAACTTTTTATAGTGATAGATAACTTGTACCCACTTCTTGATATGTCCAAGTAGAGAGATCATAGTGTGACACTCTTCATTGGATTGAATATTGAAGTTATGAATTAATCACCACTTTTCAATCTTGGACTACTTATTCTAATAATTTTAAAATTATTTTCTACTCTCTGGTATGATGACTCATTCAATATATATACAAATATAAGGCCTTAAATATAATTATTCTAAATAATAAAATGTCCTCATATTAAAATTAATTAATTGGTTTTAGGAAATCTCATAGTTTGGTGATCCTCATGTATTTACTACCCATTTTTGGTGCTATGGTGGTTTTACTTGCTTCTCTTTTTTTGGTGTATTTTCAATTGTGAATTACATCATTTCTAATAGGCCAATTTTTTCATAGGTGTTAAATATTTGTGCTTCAAATTTTCCTCCACATAATTTTGATCACTATGTCTTATATTTTATGCTAGCACTCAACTCTCCACTAGTATCTCCTAACTTTTTAAAAATCCAAAAAATACCACCATCAAGGTATTAGATGGAGTGATTAAGAATGAGGAGGGATGAAGAGGAATTGAGTAGAGATGATCAGGGAGTAAATAGGGATGATGATGGATGGTGAGGGTTAATGAGGGAGTGATTAGGGAGTATGAGGTGGTGATTAGGGATGATGAGTGATGGTGAGGATTAATGAGGGAGTGATTAGGGGAGATGAGGGATGAGTAATGAATTATTAGAGATGATGAGGTATGATGAAGTAGTGATTAGGAATGATGAGGTGATGTAGGAGCAAAACTACCCAATATAAATAGTTATCTAGTTTACATGTTTAGAGTCTTTAGAAGGTGTTCAAGGTAATAATAAATATATAGGAGTCTTTATAATTTTATATTTTTGTGTCAATTTTGAATTAGATTTGTATTGGACTTTCCCTCCAAATTTTTCATTTCAATTTTTGAACTTTCATAGAGACTTCAATCTTGTTTCAAGAATTCTAATGTTGAATTTGGTGTGGTTAGACTTTAGCGAGGATTTTGGTATGTTAAAACACATATACCTTAATTCATATTTGATAAATATGTTAGTATTTGAGTTAGTTGAGGACACTCTCAACACGCAAAAGAAGTTAGAATTTAGTTGATGGTTATTTGGTAATAAGATTCTTGTCCATGTCTTATTTTGTATTCATGGTTAGATTAAAGAGAGTTTGATGGGGTAGGATTCAAAAGGATGAATTTAAATAACCCCAAATAAGTGAATAAATACAATTTTTGATTATTTGTAGAAAAAAGCAAATAGACCCTACATCTTTCTGAATATGTGTAAAGATAGTTGATAGTGTGCATGATCATGAAACATGATTAGTAACAAGTTATTTGTGATATTTGTGTGAGTGGTAAGTTTAAACTTCATTTTATTTTATGGTGATTATATAATTTTTCATTTGAGTTTCAAATCTTTTGAATGTTCAAATTACAAACTATATATCCTCTGATTTTACAAACTATGCCTTAAAATTTGAGTGAAGGTCAGATTCTTGTGGAGGAGGAGATTATATTTGGTGGGATTTTATAATGTATGAGTAATTATTAAATTGACATAAAAATTACTTAATATTATTTAAATATTTTGTTTTTTTATTTTGCTAAGGACATTCTATGTTAAACAACCCAACCCTGTCTTCTATGAGAAAAAGTTCTAAGTATACATTTGTGTGAGAAGGTAAATACATGTATTGGAGTGAAAATTAAAATTTATAAGTTGGTTATTTGATTATAATATGATCATTATTTCTTATATTCTTTCAATTATATTTCATATATTTAGATGAGCAAAAAATAAAACTAACACAGTCCTATAGTCATTAAGAAACATAACACTGTAAAAAATGTATCTTGTGTAAATTGGAAAATTGAGTGTTATAGATGGAAGGAATTAATTTTTTAAAGTTAATAAACATTATGGATATTATTTTCAACCTTAATTTTTATTTATAACCCTTTTTGTAATGAATTAGAATATATAACCTCTTCTCGGATTACTATAGACCTATGACTGAGTACACAATCTATTCAAATTTAGTTAAGTCAATCTATTGTAGCTTAAAAATGGAAATATAAAAATTTGAAAATGTGCATATTTTAAAATAATACATAATTAAATATTAAAATTCATTATAAATTCCTTTGTAATATTGAAATCTCATTTTGACCCTTCTCAAGTCTGTGAAACCAGTCCAAACCTTGTATTAGGGTTTTTACTTTCAAAGTGACTTTTTAGGAGTTGTAACTGTCAATAATTCTTGAAATTTGGTGAAAATTTTGATTTCAACATGAAAAAATATAATATAGTGTTTTTAAGTTGTGTAAGTATGGATAAGTAAGGATGGAGGAGGACTATGTGGTAGACAAGGTAGAAGGAAACCTAAAGACCTAATCTGAGAGTAGAAAGAGCCAAAATAAGTTATCAAATTATTGAACCAAAGATTGGAACTTTTTGAATAAATGTGATATATTATAGTTTATCCATAAATGAGGTTTATTTAATGATTTTAGTTAGTATAATAAGAGTCTATGATAGAGTAAGAGGTAGTGTATGATATTAGGATTGTGTTGAGAAGTTAAGTAGGGTTGAGAAGAAGTTAAAGAGAACTCAAAGGAGTGGAAGGAAGTTTTTTAGAGCCCTATTAAAGCCTAAGGAAATAGAGACAATATTTTATCCAAGTTGTTATAAAGCATAAAGACTAGTAAAGGGGATAGTCTCAAAGTAAGAGAGATTGAATGCATTGAGTAAGGAGAATAGAATGAAGAGTTTAGTGAGACCAGCCAAATAATGGTGGAGAATAAATGAAATGAATAAAATGTAGATGTGAACTTAAAATATGTATAGGATCCAAAGATATATATTAATAAATAAAAGATAAAGTGAAATCTACATGGATATTGGCAAAGAGCTTGGACGAGTATACAATAGGGATCTACATAATGAGGGATGGTGAAGGGCAATGAGGGAGTGATTATAAATGATGAGGAATGATGATGGTTAATAATGGAGTGATTATAAATGATGATGGATGAGGAGGAAGTGATTAGGGATGGTAAAGGATAATAAGGGAGTGATTAGGAATGATGAAAGAGAGATTAAAAATGATGAGGGATGGTGAGGGTCAATGATGGAGTGATGAGGGATGAGGAGGGATAAGGAGTGAGTTATTAGGGGTGATGAGGCATAGTTAGGGTCAATGAGAGAGTAATAAAAGATCATGAGGGAGTGATTAGAGATGACTAGGGATAGTGAGGGTCAATAAGGGAGTGATTAAGGATAATAAATAATGATGAGAGACTGATTAGGGGTGATGAGACATGATTAGGAAGCCATGAAGGATGAGGTAAGGATGATGAACATGTAAAAATAACACAAAGTGGTTGTTTGATGTGTGTAGGTCATCAATGTGACCTATGCTACCCCAATCACACCACTTTACATTAATTTTAATGTGAGTGGTTTACAAACTTTAATTTTGACAAACCTAAGACTCCTAACAATGCTAGGAATCAATCTAGAAGGCACAAAAACCTAAAAAATCACTATATACTTACCAAAAATGAAGTTTAATTGCTAAATTTATGTCCTAAAATCCCTTGGTTTAATGCTTTGACCCTAAAAATGCTTAAATACTGACCTGATTGTATTTTGAAAAACTATTTTCCACATCATAAGGCGTGTAACTATGAGACTAAAACTATAAATGTAAAATTATACTTAGCATTTAAAGTAGTAAATATAATCTTATGGACAACGTTGGCTTCACATGAAACTCTTAAATGCTCATGGAGTTGGTTTTGGACTTATAAAAAAGCAACACATACATGTTATCTAATACATACACATTGTATAGTGCACTATATAACACGTGTATATTATTTAAATATATAATAACACATACATATTATTCTTCTTTCAATAATGCATATGCATTATGGCTCGGTAATTATTGATCCATAATTTCAATAATGCAAGTGTGTTAATTAAATAATGTGGTCACGTTATTTAATAATGTGATTGCATTATAAAAAATGTACATGGAATTGTCCCCCAACTCCGTGCACATACCACTATCTATATATGAAATTTTATAAAAAAATTCAAGCATTTGCTCAAAAAAAGTGTGTTCATACATGTGCACTCCCCTTATATTTAAAAAAATATTGACCAACCTATTATCATAAATGAAACTATTTCGCATAATTTTATCATCTGGGTATTGAAAAAATTATATATTTAGAAACTACATTCAAAATTTTAGAATTCATGTTTTTATGTCATTGTCAAATTCATTTTTGAAGTGTCTCTAACATTCTCTCCAAGTTCAACTATTGATATTTTCATAAAGAAAAGGTGTCACTTTATACCCCCACTTTTGTCCCCCATTATCTTGCATCTACCTTTCTTTGTCATTAATGCATTAGTACCACATGCTCTATTTGACATCAATGACAACCTAACATCAATGACAATGATCAACAACTTGCCCTAAGGAAAGGTATTTTTTTGAGATGACCTCCTTTTCAAATTGACCTTGTAAGATTTTTATAAATAGAACTCCTTTATAATTATGGAATTAAAATATAATGGATAAACCCTTCACTCTATGAGCTGAAAATTATTGTTTGAAATAAATTTTTGAAGTTTAGGTCATGGTCATTCTTTTTTTTTTTAGAAATATACTTTTCCTTTAGGCCATGGTCCAAAAGTAGCTATCTAAAATATATTTTTGAAGTTTTTATTGGATATAAATTTCAAAATATTCTTCTCTACATTTATCCAACATAAAAATGAGGCATAAATGTAGGCTAGTGGTGAGGATGAGAAAATAATATTTAACTTGGAAAAATTTAGGGCTGATATAAGGTAACATAGAATATAACAAAGCCTTAGACCATCATTTTTCTTGTTTAGGATTGTAAAGTAGTTTGTTTTTCTTTTCATCCAAGTATTTAGTTTTTATATTTATTTAGGAAAAAATTATCTAGATTTTCATATTCTGAATATATTTTTTGAATTATTTCTTGTACTTGTATCTAAGTTGTATGGGACTAGCCTTTTAGGAACACTTCATACTAAGTTTGATGTGATATAAACCTCTACTTAGTTATGGAAAGGTCCATATTATTGATCATTTAAGCTCATCCCATTGTACATATCCTTCCCCAAAATAGAAATAGTTGCATTCATAATATATATTAATGTGGTTTGTTTTTATTTAATGTTAATGAGAGGGAATAATGGTAAATGGAAAACAAGTATTAGTAAATAAATTATCCATACAATCCTGATAAGGGAGAGAGGAGTTTATAAATGAGGTTAAGTTGGTGGATAAAATTCAACATCATAATATTATGAATCTACTCAGATGTTGCACAGAGCGATCACAGTGCTTGATTTATTATGAGTTATTATCTAACAAAAACATTTATAAAATATTATTTATTGATCTACTTCTATCTAATCTATTAGATAAATTCAACATACAATACTATTTATTCTTCTCGAGAGTAATGCCTTTTTTTGGTATACTGCATGACTATAGATCCACAATAGAAAAAATATCTTTCATGATAAATGAATTTAAACATAATAGGTGTATTAGCATGTGGGATTATATTGTTGGTAAAATAGTCCAAATATATAGAAATCAAAACTAAGTGACTCACCCTTGACAATCTCCAAAGCTAGAGATTGAAACTACAAATGCACAATATAACAGGGTTTACTAGAAAAAATAAGGAGGCAGAGTTTGTTCTAAAATACACACTATTGAATATCATTATATTAATAAAAAAAATATTACAAAATACTGATTACACCATTAAAATTCTTGTTATAACTATCATTGTTACAAACACACACACAAAACTACAAACTTCTATTCTGACCTTCTTTACTATTTTAAATTATCATTCTGACCATGAACTTTCATATTATTTTCTCAATGGAGAATGTTGTTGTACATTATCTTCATTCACTATTGTTATTTAACTTGTGATACTTATAATCTACTTCCCACATACATCTTTGCTCAAACTATTTTCCCCTTTTGTTCTTACATTCTATCATTTTATTCTCTTCTTTATTTTCCACAAGATGCTACTTTTGTGCATATTTTGCTAACTTACTTTCCCTTTTCTTGTATTTTTATACTTCTATATTTCCTAACTAGTTCTCCACATACCCCATGCTTTCCACCTCATTCCAAAGAATTAAAATATGAAAAAATCATATGCACTTTACTTTGATGATTTCTAATGATGGAGGGATATATTCATATCCATATAAGAACACTTTCAATGGTTTGGTAGAAGATAATATTAAATATTTTAACACTCCCCCATAATATTTATCTTCATTCAATGCTTTGTATGATGATTATCAAAGCATAAATCATTTTTAGGCTTCTCTTTTATTGTTTACATTCTCCTAACATTTTTTTATTCACTTATGGAGTTGTTCTAATCTTCTCTAAAGCTAGACTGTTGATCTTTGGATCTAGTGTGTGGATCTTTAGAGCCAATCTTGAAATCTTCACATCTAGGTTGAGAATATTTGGATCCATCATATTAGCCTTTGGAGCTAATGGTGTTTCATCTACGACTCTTAATCTTTCTCTTAAATGCACAAAATTATCTTTTAACAAGGGCTTAGGGACTATATCAGTGAGTTGTTGCTTCAACTTGTAAAATTTAAGAACTATGACCCATTTTTCAACTAACTCTCTATTAAAATGATACTTAATTGTAATATGTTTTATTATTCCATTAAAAATAGAATTCTTTAACAATGTGATGGAGGATATGTTCTCTCAAAATCTAGTTGAAGCTCTTTATTCTCCTCATGAAAATCTGATAGGATTGTTTTGATCCATATGCCCTGACATGTTATTGAATTTGTTGTTATATAGTTCCCCTTAGTAATGGAAAGTGAAAATATGGGGGTTTTCTTTGAATTACAAGAAATGGATCCTGACCCAAGATGAAACACATGCCTAGATCTATTATTTCTTTCATCAAGGATGAAAACCTAGAAACTATCCATGTATCCCACTAACTAAAATTAATTTGTTGTTGCATATAAAGATCCATATCCTCTTGTACCATTGACATACCTAAAATTTTATTTTATTTTGCATTCTATTGCATCTTTTTTGGTGTCTCCATGAATATATAGATCAAAATGACTGCATACATGATGTTAGTTTTAGTTGTATTCAAATACATCAATCTTTACACTAATATCTTGTACCATGTAGGATCTACATTATTACAATCATTATTATGTAATTTAAAACTTGTTTCAAATGGTTTTGATACTAGTTTATTGTCTAACATTCTAAATATCTCTAAAATATCCTTCATATACTTGGCTTGAGATATAAATATCCCACTATCCCTTTTTAAACTTCTATGCTAATAAAATACTTTAATAAACCTAAATCGATCATCTCAAAATCCTTCTTCATGGATTATTTGAACTCTTATATGGAATTATTTCCATTTACAAAAAGGATTAGAGAATTGACATGCAATAAAATAATCAAAATACCTTTTTTGCTTGTCTCGATGTAAAGATTGGGATCGCTACCAATTTTGTTAAATATATTGATCAAAAAGTGTGAATATATTTAGTTGTACCATGTCATTGATTATTTATTGATCCCATAAAATACTTTCCTCACCTTATATACCTTGTTCTCTTATCTTACACTTTCATAACCATTTGGGTTTCCAACATAAACCTCTTCTTCTAACACTCCATTAAATAAGGCTAACTTGACAACAATTCAATGCACCTTCCATGTGTGTTGACAAACTTAGCTATGATTATTATCATTATTTATAGCTTTAATATGAGATCAAATGTCTCATTGTAGTCACAACTAGGGTGTTTCTTATATCTTCTGACAACTAATCTTTACTTGTGTCACTAAATGTTGCCTTCTATTGTAGTTTTAGTTGTTAAACCCACTTGAATCTTATGACCTATTTTCTTACTAGAAGATATAGTAATTCCCATATATCATTTATATATATATATATATATTTCTTGAATTTATTCATCCATGGCTTCACATCACTTGATATTCTTAATTTCATCCTAAAAATAAATAGGTCCAACTACTAAAAATATGGAAAAAAATAGTTTCATCCTCATTTTCTTCATAGCTTGACTTCTGGTATATGTCTTATAAGCTTCTCATTCTATCTAAGTGTAAACTTGAGTTGGAGGATGATGATGTTCTCTCATGAGTTTTTTCTTGAGATACCTATTGGCTAATACCACTAGATTAATCAACCATTTATGAAATAAGGCTCTAACTATGTGTATAAATGGTTGTACCACTTGCCGATTTAGTTTCAAGGAAGGGTAAAATAATGATTTTATACACATTTCCCACCTCTATCCATTATTAATGCCTTTATGTAATAGTCACTTTGCTTCTCAACCATGGTCTTGAACTAGTTAAAGATTTTAAATGTATATGATTTATGTTTTAAGAAGTAGACCCACGTCTTTTTACTAATGTAATTTATGAAAGTGATAAATTAATCATTCTTGGATAAGGAAGGAGTCTTCATGGGACAACATAGGTTAGAATGTATCATCTCAATATGAGCTCTTCCTCTCCAAGGCTTGCCTAAGGGAAATTCATATCTATGTTGCTTCCCTAATAAGCAACATTCGCACACATTATTTGGAAATTATATTATGTGCATCCCTCTCACCATTTACTTCTTGTGAATAAGTTTCAACCCATTAAAAATCAAGTTATCATATGGGTATGTGCATGGAGTTGGGGGGAAAATTCTATAGACATACCCTACAATGCATATGTGTTATAACAATAACACATATGTGTTATTGAAATATATAATGACACATACACAGTATTATATCTATTAAAAAAACCCTCATTCTACCATTCATGTTTTGGCTTCATGTTCAGGTTTTCACTACTCGTTCATGTTTTGAATTCCCATTCATGTTTTCCCCTCCATTCACTAAATCGATGATGCCACCATGAAGAAGAGGTATATTTTTTGTAGATTAAATCAAGTTTTTTGTTTTTTTTAATAATTTTTTTAATGTGAATTACAAATTTGTTTTTATTTTTATGCAACAAGTCAACATGCTCCACATAACCCTCCACCTAATCCTCTGCCTAACCTTCTACCCAAACCTCTTAACCCTCCTATAGTTCCCATAGATCACCTAGGAAGTTAGGAAGAATTAGTTGCTCACATAGTGGAGAACAAAATTAAAATTGAGAAAATAATTAGGAGAATGAGGGATCTTACATCCACAAATAGTCACCACACCTATTTGGCCAATAACCTAGAGTTAGTATTAGGTCAGGTTGACTTGATAACGAGTCAAATTGATAGATGGAGGTCATATAGAGATATTTGTAGGGCTTACTATGCTGACAAATTGTCAGCATTTGAGGTGAAGAACAAAAATATAACAAAAGATCAAATGTGTTCCTTATTTATTAACCCAACCACCAATGCCGCATTTCTCATAACAACCAAATGTTTCCCAATCCATTGATGCCAACATGATTTTATTAAGGCCAAATTTTGGGAATGATGGTGGATGGTGTTCAAATATCCCCCTTGTAATAACCATGAGGTCCGTTTGTACTTTTTGAGGAGACTTTATTATGAGTTTGTCCTCAATCAAATTCTAAACTACTTTGACTGTGGTGAGTTTCAAGGCTAAGGGAAAGGCTTTTCATAGGATCAACCAGGTACACATCATACACCTAATTGACCTACAAGGATCCCTACCCAAAGCCGCTTCATCTAGATATTCCCTCTTTGGTGACAGAGGTTGTGGAAATAGACACTTTACATGTGCTTAGTGTGCTTACTAATAGACTCATTCATCATATGAGTAGACTTTCAGAGATAGATGCTCAAGATAATCTAGCTTGTGATCATAATTTACCCCAATAATGTAGATTTTGTGGTGCTATATGTACTAAACCTTTAAATGATGATGGTGGTGCTTCAATGGGCTTGGAAGATGTGGTCTTGATTGATGAGTTATTGACACACACATTTGGTTTAGATATGTTGGAAGTCTTTACACACATGTAGATATATTTTATATAAATTTAATGTTAAAATTTTAAGTTATATTTTCAATTTAAAAAGGTAAAATTAATTTACATGTTTAAATTAAATAATATACATGTATTTTTTTTGTGTTCTAAGAGGAGACATTGCCTTCAACATCACAACTAGGTAGTGGGCCAACCCAGGCTACTACATCTATTTATGTCAATATGACACCATATACATTTATAGAGGTAAAATTTAAAGTGAATATTATATACTCTAAATGTACATTCATACACCTTAATTGCATCCTTGCTAGATTTTGTTTAATAATTTATATAAAATATGTAGTATAATTTTTTAAGACTTTTTATTATTTGATGTATTAACATAGATTGGTGTAACCTGTTAGAAACTCATCCTCAATCTCAACTATGTTTTCATTAACCAAAATAATGAGTTGAAAAGTTGTTTGATATCCCATTATATGTAGTTTTCATAGTGGTTCAATCCCAATCAGTAGGATTGAATGTACATACATACACACACACACACACACACACACACAAAATTCATTTGATAAAAGTATTTTGGTACAATATATTTCTATCAATTTTCCAATCGAGCATATCATGTCTTCATTAATATGCACACCAATCCTTTCTTTTAAATACTAGCCTCATAGCTAGGCACTTGATTCCTTATTATCCTAATCACATATAGTAGTTCAATATCTATTATCAATATCCAAAATGGTCATAACTATTAATTCAATGCCCATCTTGATTCCATCCAAGCATAATAATTTCATCTCTATCTATGGAGTTATAAATTTAGATGGCATAGCCTCTTGATCCCATTGTACCTAGTCAATTTAATTCATTGGTTTGTTTGGAGAGTAAATCCATTATATCCCATTAGTTTTTTGGGAGAGTGTCAACTATAAAATATAGCCTATATGTATATGGCATAGGCCTTATGACCATACATAAATAGGGGACCTCAACCCCATATAGATAGATGGGGTTGAGTAGTTTGTTACAACCACCTACTTAGTGGGCCCAAACACATACTATATATAGTCTGGGGAGAGGTTATATTTATATCTATTGATGCATAACTATATCAAATTCTATACCAAACTATAGCTATATCCTTTCTTTTCAAGGTTCTCCTTCATCTATTCATAACTCATTCCCTTAGTCCTTTGGGTAATCAAATAAAAATGATAATATTAGTCAAATCAATCCTTATATCTTCTTATCATTCTCTCTCTACATCCTTGGTCATGTCACTAACTCAAATTGTATGTCTACTTACCCCTCACATACACCTTTTTAGCTTCACCTTCTACTAGCCCTATTTTTTATAAAGCTCTTTTTTGGGATCATCTAAAAAATATTCACCAAAAAATATTTACATATTTAAGGACCCATTTGGCCCATACAACTCCCACATTAACCCTTTTACACAACTCTCAAGGAAAATTGTACTTTCTTCTTTAGGCCTCTCACTAATTAACCCTTCATTTGTGAAAAGCTCCTTAATATGAAACATGTACAAGTTTATCTATAAAATATTGACCTTTATAGATACACATTTGGCTCTTTTAGTTGAATCAATCATTTTTTTACCCCCTTCTTTGGTCAAATTCTCTTATTTTTATATCACCCCTTCTCCCTTAACCCTTCTCTAGGCTTAGCACTAGATCACAACCTCGTTTACATAATTTTTTGTACCTAAAAATCTTGAAACCACATCCATTAGTGAAAATACATCATATAATGTAATATTACAAGTTTTTGGAAATTTTCAATAGTCAAATCTCATTTTATACACTAAACCATAGAATCAAGGTTTCTAGGCCATTACTAGGGCTGAGAGCACACTAAAGGGGATTAATGTTGTCTTAGTGGGCTTCAAAACCCCAAAAAAAATTCATTGGGTATGTACTGACCCTATATAACTTTCTCATTTAGACAACAAGTTTTGAAATCCCACAATCAACTGCAAACTCAAAACTCTTAGTTTACAACCCTGCCTATCCACCCATGAAAATAAGGTGCAAGGTTACTTTGCCTTTCCTTCAACTCCAAATATATTTAAAACCTAATTTTTTATTCTATACAATTCCATTGAATATATTATGCCCATTCCAATCTCAATAGAATCCCAAACTAGTTTCAACATAATATAACTCAGTCTTTTAACTGTATGTTACCCTTTAACAAACATGGTACTCAGGGATTGTTTCATTTTTCAATGTAAAAGAACTATAAACCTATATAAAGATGATCTCCCCATTTTTATTATCATTCAACATCCTTCTTTAAAATATTTATAATCTATAACAAGTTACAATACTACACACAAGGCACATAATTTCTTAGTTTACAAACTATATGTTTTCTAGGAACAAGGACTGTGGACAAATATGATTTTACCACTTCTTGACCAATTTGATTCCTAAAAATATTATTCTCAACACTTGTATGTACGTTTCTTATTTAACCTTCTATATAACTTTATACCAAAAGAATAAAATGCTTGGACTATAGTTGAATCTTGGACTGTATTCAAGACTAAGTTTGTTATCAACTTGTTTAATCAATGAATTGCCCAAGTTATTAATTATTAGGTTATTTGTTTAGTTAATGAATAGGGTGGATACTCCTCCATCATTATGAGTTGAGACAGATTCAGGAATTTTTATTACAATGTCATCTACAAAGGCACTCATCAAGGTATGTATATTCACTTGTAATTTTGAATTATAATTTAGTAATTTTATTTTAATAATTTTACTATATACTTTGGAAAATATAAATAATATGCATAAATTTATTGTGTATACAAGGTTGTCAAATGACATTTGATAGTCTAATTTAGATGACTACTATGATATCTCTTCATGTTTCTTCATCATTTGACACACTTGTTCATTCAGCTAAACCTGGCATTGACTCAATTGAGTGATAATGATAAATTGAGGAGAATCATTAGATTGCGGTAAGTGCATGTTTAAATGATTTTTTTAGTATAGTTTAAAACATGAGTTTATTAACTTGGTTTCATGTATACTTTTTAAATTTATAATAATTTTTGTATTTAAACAGGTTTGACTTCAAGCAAGCTATGAGCATAGTACCTACAGTCAAACCTTGGAGTAATCTAAGACATTCGGGATATCTCCATCTAAAAGCAAGGCATCTAGAGGAAAGTCTTCTTCAAAGAAGGCAAAGAGAGGGAGACTATTTGATGATTAGAATGTTGTATATGATGTACTTTTTTTTATGCCTATATGTAAATGTATGCATTTTTGGCATTGTACATGCATATATGATGTATTCACTCGACATTAGATACTATGTTGTTATACATGATGTAATTTTTTATATGCCTATATGGAAATGCATGTATTATTGACATTGTATGCTTATATATGGATTTCATACATTACATTCTTAGTTCTTACATGAATATTTAAGAAAAATAATGAAGTAAATCTTGTTTGAATCACTTATGTTCAAATTATTATAAATGATTGGTTTTGAAGTATTCTTAAGGATTAAAAATGTTATGAGATTGAGAATAACTTGTTAGGCTAATGTTGCAAATCATACCCTTATAAGAAATTAAGACCCAACTAACATTCACTTGCTATGGTTTACTATGCTATGATATGGTTTTTTATGCTATAGTTTGTTAGGATAATGTTACAAATCAGCCATTCACTTGCGATGGTTTGATTTAAATCTTCCATAAGCTAGTTCCTCTTTTGACTCTTTGGACTCAGTGTAGCTTCTTACACCTAGTACTTATTATTTGTACTCTTAGTAGTACCTTCCTAATGGCATTGATCTCTGTCCATACATATTTCATCTCATTCCATTCATGTCTTATTCACAAATTTCCTCTTAATCTCTTTCTAGTTTCTTCTTAGACATCTTCTTTGGGTCTCAAGGACCAAATATTGGTCTATGTTCAAGAGCTCAACCTACTGTCACATATGGTCTTAGATGATCATAACAAACCTCGCATAACCCCATTCAAGTACTCAAACAATATCATGCTCTCATTCCACACCTTATAGACACAATGCTCTCTCAAGGCTTGTAGCCTTTTTTTTACTATATTTTACCTTATACATAAACATTATGATTTATCAAGAGATTATAAGGGAATTTATAGGTACACTCTATTCTTTTTCATGTCTATGTCAAATTTAATATCCCAACTCCACCTCTAACTATCACTTCCTTCATTGGACTACCCTCATTTAGGATTAATTAGCCCTATTCCAAACCCTCAGTCCTAGAATCCGTACACATTCATATAATCTCAGGTTAAAACCTTTTGATTCACCTTATATATGTATAGGGGAGTAAGATTACAAAGTTTCATTAAATTTTCATGGTTGAATCTCTCAAATATGCCTGAAGCTTACTAATCTAGGGTTTTCCATGCCCTGTATATACTCTCCAAAGGACCAATTTGACCTTCCCACTAATATTATTTTGTTGAAAACATACTCATGACATCTAAAACATACCAATTTGACCTTTTTATTAAAGGCCCCAAGTCTTCCTTGTACCTATTTTCCACTTTTACCCAAGTAGGAATATAAGGCTTACTAGGCCTAATTCATGTTCTTAAAGATTATTTTTCCCCTTGTGACCTTATTGCTCACTCTTGACCTCACTCTCACATATAATATTGACGTTTGGCCATATCTCCTCCCATAGAATTACCCCAACCTCCAAACCACCTTCAACACTTGAAGTAGGGAAGCCATACATTTAGTTATCATAAGTGTCATTGCATTATGTTAAATTTATATGTTGTGTGCAAAGAGGGTTTGTATGTATAAGGTTGGTGGATTGGCATAATTTCTCAATCTTTCAGCTCCTCACCATAAGTTTTGTCATAATATTCTTTACCTCCAACTAATAACTTTGCCTTTGGAACTAGCAGGTGTAAATCCACCACTTTGAGCATGTTTATATAGGCAAATCACATGTGATCTAAGAACCTTGACCCCTGCTTCCACTAGCAAATATATTTTCATTACTGTTTCAGAGCACATAAATACTGACATCAAATGTTGTCAAAGTTGAAGCTATGGTCCAAGAACTCAATTTTTGTTGCTTGTTGGCTGAAAATTGGCATTACCAATGTGTCTAAAGGGGTGAATAACATCTAGGACCAGGTTATTGACCTCATATCTAGCCCAGATGGAAAACCTACCACCCATTCTGGGCTCAAGAATACCCTTCTGAATACAAGAAAGAGGCTGATTTTAAACATAACTTTAGGCATGCATAAAACTAAAACTGTAAGTCATATGGAGGAATAGTAAGATCTATCATGTGCATATTAAAGTCCTCTAATTACACTCCAAATATAGTCTGAA
This sequence comes from Torreya grandis, assembly GCA_037957365.1. NCBI lineage: Eukaryota > Viridiplantae > Streptophyta > Pinopsida > Cupressales > Taxaceae > Torreya > Torreya grandis. Next base: position 1,752,500 of record JARHVA010002153.1, on the reverse strand, counting down.
TAACCTCTAAGTGAAATCCATGCCAAAAGTTGTAATAAAGGGTCTTAAAATGCAAATTTTTGGTAGTGAAGAGACAACTTCTTGACCTATAAGTAGCAACTTTACCTCTAGAACTGATAGGTGAAAATAAACCACTTTGAGCATGTATATATAGGAAAATTACACATGTTTGAAGAAATTTTAAAACCACTCTCACCCAAAACCGAATTTTCACTACTGTTTTGGAGCACATAAACACTAACAACAAATGTTGGCAAAGTGATGTTTTTTATGAAAATGTGTATAAAGCAATGTACTACTAAAAATTATTGAAAAAAATAATGTTAAATGCTCTTATTTTATTTATGAATAGAATTTACATTTGATTTAAATTTACCAAAAGAGGCTTTTCACTAAATCTTTCTTCCTTTTTTAAAAAAAAATATATTTTACATATTTTCTATCCTTCATTATTTTGTAACAGTCAATGATAAATTCAAGGGGTTTAATCATATAATATAATAATCATACTATTGATATTCTAGTTAAGGTCAATCCTTGATGATCGAAATTTCTAGTATCAATTTTTGCCTTATTAATATTTGTTCCCTGTGCATTACTCATGGTTATCACCCTTTCCATTTTGAGTGATAGTTATATGATTACCCCATGTGACATGCTACTTTGAAGTATGTGCTTCCCTCATTATATAAATTATTTCATCCTTAGGCACATAAATCCTACCCAAATTGTATTACAATATATTTTCAAGATAATAATCCTCCTTTATATGAAACCTTCAACTTGGGACTTTTCTACTTGAATAAATACCACCTCAAAATCTAAGTCATGTTTATATTCTTATACGTAATGCTCACATGTAAAAGGATAGATAATATTTGTGGTTCCCATGACGATGTGTAAAGGATTTATAGATAACATATGAGTAGTTTTATTGGTCACACCTTTCTTATATTTTATAACCAAAAGAAATTGATTTGAAAAATCCAATCCACTTATATTATCTACTTTTCAAAGGTCTAGTTTGAGCTTTCAAATATGAGAGAGGATGATAATTTTCATTGATAATATTTTTCATTACACATGAGGTATTATTTTATTTTACTGATAATTTAAACAAGAGCATACATTTATTTATCATATGTACAATGATTCATAATTTCAACATGAAACAACTCTGAATGGTAACATATGGATTTACCTCCTTGAAGTATGACAATTTCTATAACATAGTGCGTATCATCTATTTCCACCTCAAAGGGAAGCTATAAGTTAAAAAGATATAAAATCAGAGCATGGATAAATTTATGTTTTAACATACCAAATGTAATTTATTACTTCTTACCCCATGTAAAAATAATACCACCTATTATATTAACATGCAAATGTGTTTCTATAGAAGAGAAGTTATTGATGAATTTCATCAAATATTTAAATACACCCAAAAATGTTATTGTCTATGTCACATTGGAAGGATTTGATAAATTTATGATGGCCTCTAACTTATTCATTTCAGTCCTCAATTCCCCATATCTAGCCACACTAACAAATAATGCAAGGTATTTTTGATCAAACTCACATTTATTCTCATTCAACACTAACTTGTTCTCCTTCAAAACGTAATTTATTTTTAAAACTAATCAACATGATCATCAAAAAATCTACTCAGACCAATAATATATTCCATATATAAAATTAAAAAGTAATATATAAATGGATTCGTTAGCTCATGCATTGACCTCATGAAGGTATTTGATTAATTGCATAGTCTAAAAAGTAGAACCAACCACTCATATGACCTCAAACTTATTTTAAATGTTATTTTCCAAATGTCCTCTTCCTTAATTCATACTTTGTGATGCATGTATTTAAACTAAATATTAATGAAATACTTTTAATGAATAATTTGATCAAAAATATCATCAATTTGTGGAAAAAGGTACATATTATTGATGGTTATCTTATTAAGTTATCTATTAACAACACACATTCTCAATAAATCATATTTATTAAATATAAAAACATTAGGATAACATCATGAAAAATTACTATAATGGATTACACCTAAATTAATCAAAGATTGTAATTATTAATTTACCTCATTTGTGTCCTCTAATGACTTACTTTATAACCTAATATTTGGAAACAAATTATTTTTTTACAAATTAATTTTGGACTCATATGCCTAGCTGTTGCAAACCTCATAGGATCATGAAAATCCTATTTTAAATAGATAACCATATTGTAAACTTTTTATATTTTTTAATAAACATGATACAATAAGTCTTTATATAGATAATTATTTATCTTTAATATCTATCTGAAGAAGAAAAAATAACTTCCCAGTATCAGTAATAAGCTTATTAGCTTTAGCGGCACTTATAAAAGAGATTTTAGAATCACCTTTGTATGTAGAAATGATGTAACTCTTTCTAGCCTTCATCAAATGGTATTGTTTGGATATCCTCATCAATATAATATATTATATATACAAAAAAAGGCTTCCAAACACTAAACCACACATACCAAGAGGCAAAACATTCACTATAATGTCCTTAATAAAATGCGAATTAATACCAAAATTAAATTTATATTTCTTGATCGCCTTGATGTCTACATATTTCTTCACCCAACATAAATAATATGGACCTAAATGCTTATAAGTCTCAAACACCAATTTATTTACCAATTTCTTGTTTATCAAATTATCTTGTGAACAAGTATAAAAAAGAGCATCGATTTTATTTCTTTATTTAAATTTTAAGATGGAAAATATTGGAAATTTCACTTTCTTGAGAACTATTAATACTCAAACATAAATATTTATTGAAATATATATAACACAAATTATCATCTATATTAGATCTATAAAAACTATTCTCACCTTAAAGAGAGGGCATAGCCTTCTTGTTTTTATTGAACACATGCAATTTGACATGAATATTCCAACATTTATCCTTAGAATTAAAATAAACATCAAATCTAACAAAATGTATTTTAGTATATTTTTTATGAAGTTAAGTATCATTATGCTTGCCTTTCCCTTTCCCTTTACCCTTTTTCTTGGAACTACCTTATTTCTTGGAAGTGTTTTTAAAGTTAGTTGGATCCTTATTATTTTCCATCTCTAAGTAGTGATCTTGAGAACAAAGATCATCTACTTTTAAAGGATTACATAAGAGGACGAGTCTACTCAAATGGCTATGTATTTCCTTGACAAAATTCATCAATATGTCACAATTCATTATATCTTTACCCATTGAGACAATCTTCTTGTAGAACTCACTTGTGTAATCCTACAAATTTTGGATCTTCTTTTCCCTAATATATTTAAAATACATATACCTCTCTCCATGATAAGAAATAGATTAAAATTTATTCTATATTATAAAATTAAAACCATCCCACTTAGTAATAGGATGAATATTATCAACAAAGTATGAACTTTACTCTAAAACCAAGTTAAATTATATTTGTTTAATTTTTACCTTGAAAAATAAATCTATTGGATATCATTATTCTGATGAAAACTAAAACATACCTCAAGTTGGGATAGTTAATTGTTTAGCCTTCCTACATTCACGCCTTCATCATACATATGAATACGTATATTTTATTAAACCTTTAAAATGGAGGTGGATTTTTTTTAATATGGGGATACTCTTCCTTATTATCATGAATCTTGGGAGCATTATACTTTTTTTTGTTTCAAATATTTTGTATAAACACCAAGCTTCTCCTTGAGAATCCCTAAGATGGACTCCATCTAGTCAAACTTACTCATAGAAAGAGAAATTTTAGATAATTCTTAAATATTCTAAAATAACTCTTATGTTGTTTATGCATCTTCATCATCATCATGGGTAATAGTTATTATCTCTTGTGTCCACTTCCTTGTGGAAATGTCTTATTCAAGGGGATATGTGATAACTTGAAATTTATCACTACTTTATTTAATAATGTGAATTAACTTTTATTATAATTAAAAACAATTAAAATGAAATAAAATAATGATATTAACATAGATATAATACCAATTTGATCCATAAACCATGTGGACATTCCATACTAAACTTCACCAACATGGATCTTATGACTCCAATCTCAACAATAATTTGATGATGACTATTCTAGGATATTTGTAGTTATATAATAGAGTTAAAAGAGTTTTTGAAATGAAAAATATAAAATATTTCACATGAACATGAAGTATAATAATGGACAACTCTTAAAAATTAACAAGATTTATTCTAGATAAAATTGATATGGGAAAAACTCTAGTGGGTGATGAAATTGCACTACAGTTCTAATATTTAATGAAATAAATGTATAAGGTACTATAAAACATGGAATTCATTGAAAAAAATATCACTACCATTATATCCAAAACTTTTAGATAAGACTACTTTGCAGTTATAAAAAAAATCATGTCTCTAAGACAACTAGACCAACCATCTAAATCAAGGAAACAATGAGATAATAAGAAAAAAGAATGAAACTTGTCTTTTAATGTGGATCCAACTTCAAGTATTCTCAATTAATTATTCAAGTTCTTACGCCTTACATCTATATTTATTCTCACTCAAATTTGGAGCCTATCAAGAATCTTTTATGAACCATATTTGAGGATTTGAAACCTTTTCAACCATTCATAGTATCATTCTTTATCTCATGACAAAATCTCTAGTGTATACAGACCCATGGTTTTTAAATTGTTGGGGTAGTTATGCAAACACCTCCTATGTCATGGCCCCATTATGGATGACATCATTTAGCATGATGGATTTGCCTATCATGGACTCTCATAGGCAGATGGTTTTGGTGAGAGAGTCATCTTGTTGATTATTTGGAGATTAGTTGGTCATATTTGCTCTTGAAGAAATCATATTTATTTATTTGGGGCCAAAATGTTATATTTTTGAATTTAGGTACACTTTTTATTAAATTAATTTTTATTTAAAAAGTATAATGATGTTTTACAAGATGTACTATGGAAACTTCTAGAATTTTTGAAAAGTGCATAAATAGACCTTATGGGTCTCTCATTTGGCATCCAGTCTATTTTGATCATTGAATCTTCTTGAGCATTTGTAAGACTTCAGAGTCTGCAAATTTTCAACTTAATCCTTGAGAATGATACCTCTCAAGTGATTTGCATAACTGAGGAAGTGGAAGATCTTCTAAAGGGTTGCACATTAGAAATGGTCTTCAGCTATTTCATGTTGAGCTTAATTGAGCATTCAGGGTCAGTTCGTGAGTTGAACCAATTTTGGCATCCCTTGATAAGTTGATTGTACCATTGACCAATTTGAAGGATTTTGAGGGACATAATATTATATATATTTTTACAATCTGTACAGGTATGACCTGTACCTATAGAACTGTACGATAGGGTTTGGCTCAAAGTATTCACTTATTTGATGTTGTTCCTGGTGGTCCAGTTTTAAGAATGCAATTTTACAACTTCTGGTTATGGCAGACAGCCCAGCTGGTCGACTTGGTCTCACCATATGCTATGACTTGAGGTTACCTAAATTTTTCTGATGTCAAGACTGAATTAACTGAAGCATAATTTGAGTTCTTTTCTCCTATTCGCCAGAATCCATATCAGCAGCAATTACCAGGAGAGTGGGGTGCATCATTCCAAGGAAGGTGTCAGGCATTTATTTAGACACTTGGAAGCTGCTGAATTATTTTTATTCTTCTAGATTTGAGACAGGGGCGATTTCCACAAAATCCAAGTGTGCTGTATTGGGTCTCCAATTCCCAAAATTTTTATTGTTTTTTATTTTGGGACAGCAAGGCGACTATTACTAGGTTCATTTTGAAATTGTATGCATTTTAGATAGAAGTTAGTTGAATAGAAAATTGGTACGGCTATAGGTGGCTGTCAGTTTATATGTATTAGCCAAGAGTATTGGCTGTTGACATTTTCTATATTATTCACATTAAAGGAGATAATAGTTGCTGGTGTCATTTGAGAAATCCAATATCATCTATTATCAGCCAGTTAGTTTACATACCAACTATTTGTAAAAATGCCAGTTGGCTATAGGTGTTCATTTATCATGCTTAGATCATATATACGCATTGAATATTGCCAAAACTAGTTGCACATTCATGTCAGGTCATTGTTTAGACAATCTAGAGTCTCCTTGCAAACATTCTTATTGATGTTAAGTGAAGGAAAGAGCCATTAAAGCAAACAAAAATGTTATATCAGTCATATGACCCTTGTATATGAAGTGTTTGATAAATTTTCAAAGGCCAAAAATCAAAAGTTTTCAATCAAATTTGAGCAGGGTCATTACAGTGGTATCAGAGCCATCATCCTGCCATCCTGTGATCAGTCAAACATCAAAAGTATTGAGAGAAAGAGACACTGGAAAATCAGTTTCAAATATGCCAGAGGAAGATAGAGATGGAAGAGCTAAAAGTAAATTCGATACCATGCTTGATATGATGTCACACTTATTAGCAAAATTAGATCAGCAAGCCAATCCAGATCAAAATCATCAACACACAGCTGAACATAGTGGAGTTAATGAGGAAAGATCAATACAACATGTTAGAAACACTAGAGGATCAACCTCTAGGCCTCTTTTTCCCACCTTTACACCAAGAGAAGAATAACCACATGCTGCTCCAGTTGCTTCTTTTGGAGACGAAGCTAGACAGGCCTACTTGGAGTATACCACTCTCCCTCTTGATATAAGAGAAATATGGACATTTGATCAATTCATGAATCAAATAAATAGGAGAGGAGTAAGGAATGATCACTATGCTCCAAGAAATGACAAGGGATCGGTTGATACAGTTACCAGGAACTTTCATGAGGAGTTTGAAAAATAGATCAGTAGCCAGGCAGAAGATTCGATTTCTACTCGATGACAGGAGGAAGTGGTGAAGAATATTACACTAATGGATAGTAATTGTCAAATTGATACGCAAGTTGAGACAGTCGTATACATGTTGCCTGAGAGTAATATCACATGTACTCAAGATGGTTTGGTTACAACAGGTAGTGACTATGGCGTAGTAGGTACAGGTGATGATTATGAGGGAGTTGTGTGCATTTCTAGTCGACCACTCAAGATGCAGTGGGATTATGATGATTTGGGCACATCAAAGTTGTCAGTAATTGCAAATCAGTCCCAGGATCATATCCAAGTGGATGCAGTGGATAGTTTTGAGGACTTAGTTTCCTTGGCAGTTTCTTTTGGTATGAAGGAATTAGATAGCGATGCTATAGTTTTTGATACTCTATATGTTGATATAAGCTCTGGAGTTGATTCACAGAGTATGGATGGTAGTACTCTAGAGATTAGTGATTTTGAATCTACTCTTTTGGATAGTGCATCAGAGAAGTATTGTAGGAGACAATCTAGCCAGCGCCATCATGTGTCTAGTCAGTTGAGAGTTAGTGAGCGAGACATTGCTATCACTTGCAAGCATTTCAATGTTGCTCGTCAGTTGTTAGCAGTTTATGGATGGGGTTCTCCTAGTAGTAATGAATAGAGAGGTAATTATTTTTCCTTGGCAGAGATCCACTCTTTATGAGAGGCTATCCAGATTATGAGATAGGATTATATGCAGTTGGTAGCTGACATAGATTATCTTACGGAGTGGGGCAGCATAGCGTACGATATATTATTGGCCAAGGAAGATGAGGTGAATGAGCTTACTCAGCAACTCGAGGTGACTTTTGGGATTCTTGAGAGTACATAGTTGGCTTTTGAGGAGTCACAGTTTCATTTGGCTGAGGTGACCATGGAGTTAGGATGACTTTAGTCGCAGTGGGTTGTACCACCTGTGCATGGTGAGTTGTTGACTAAGGTCAATTTTTTTTATCAGCATTATACTACAAGGTATGTTCATCGGTTTGCATTTGATCCATATGTTGAGAAGTTGATGGCATTAGATTTGGTTTGAGTTCTAGTTCTTTCTATCTATCATATGATGACTATTCGCCATCAGTGGTACATGGGAGTTATGGCTATGAGACAATGGCCAGTGATCTGCAGAGTTGTATTGACTGCAGGAGTTGTGCAGTGTGTGGATTCTCCATATTTGGTACAATTTCATTCAAGAGTTTTCACCATTGTTGTAGAGTTAGATTGTACATTCCACATAAGCCAGTGGGATGCATTGATGGTATTTACCGTGTTGGCAGTTTGGGATGTCCACTCTACTTGGGCTCTAATATTTTGAGAATTTGTTTCTCATGGGTTCCTAACTATGGTATTTATGATTTTGGAGTTTGGTTGAGTTGTATTTTCTTGTTTGATTATGGATTTATCTTGATTATATTTCAGAGGATATTGCAGGAGCTTACATTGATTGACAGCAGTATAGATCATGACTACATTTGGGATCCAAGTGGATTGATTGGTTTATTGTTTAGTGATTGCTTGGGGACAAGTAATTTCAGGAAGGGTGGACTGTCATGTCCCCATTTTGGTTGACATCATTTAGCATGCCAGATTTGCCTATCATGGACTCTCATAGGCAGATGGTTTTGGTGAGAGAGTCATCTTGTTGATTATTTGGAGATTAGTTGGTCATATTTGCTCTTGAAGAAATTATATTTATTTATTTGAGGCCAAAATGTTATATTTTTGAATTTAGGTACACTTTTTATTAAATTACTTTTTATTTAAAAAGTATAATGATGTTTTACAATATGTATTACGAAAACTTCTAGAATTTTCAAAAAAGTGCATAAATAAACCCTATGGGTCTCTTATTTGGCATCCAGTCTATTTTGATCATTGAATCTTCTTGAGAATTTGTAAGACTTTAGAGTGTGCAAATTTTTAGCTTAATCCTTGAGAACAATACCTCTCAAATGATTTTCATAACTGAGGAAGTGGAAAATCTTCTGAAGGGTTGCACATTGGAAATGGTTTTTAGCTATTTCATGTTGAGCTTAATTGGGCATTCAGGGTTAGTTCATGAGTTGAACCAATTTTAGTGTCCCTTGATAAGTTGATTTTACCATTGACCAATTTGAGGGATTTTGAGGGACAAAATATTATATATATTTTTAAAGTTGGTACAGGTATGACCTGTACTTGCAAAACTGTACGGCATGGTTTGGCTCAGAGTATTCACTTGTTTGATGTTGTTCCTGGTGGTCCAGTTTTAAGAAAGCAATTTTACAACTTTTGGTTGTGGCAGACAACTCAACTGGTTGACTTGGTCTCACCATATGCTATGACTTGAGGTTTCCTGAATTTTTCTGACGCCAAGACTGAATTAATTGAGGTGCAATTTGAGTTCTTTTTCTTCTATTCACCAGAATCCATATCAGCAGCAATTACCAGGAGAGTGGGGTGCATCATTCCAAGGAAGGCATCAGGAATTTATTTGGACACTTGGAAGCTACCGAATTATTTTTATTCTTCCAGATCTGAGACAGGGGCGATTTCCACAAAATCTGAGTGTGTTGTATTGGGTCTCCAATTCCCAAAATTTTTATTGTTTTTTTTTTATTTTGGGACAGCAAGGTGACTATTACCAGGTTCATTTTGAAATTATATGCATTTTAGATAGTAGTTAGTTGAATAAAAATTTGGTATGGCTGTAGGTGGTTGTTAGTTTATATGTATTAGCCAAGAGTATTGGCTATTGACATTTGCCATATTATTCACATTAAAGGAGATAATAGTTGCTGGTGTCATTTGAGAAATCCAATATCATTTATTATCAGCTAGTTAGTTTGCATACCAACTATTTTTAAAAATCCTTGTTGGCTGTAGGTGTTCATTTCTCATGCTTAGATCATATATACACATTGAATATTGCCAAAACTAGTTGCACATTCATGTCAGGTCATTGTTTAGACAATCTAGAGTCTCCTTGAAAACATTCTTGTTGATGTTAAGTGAAGGAAAGAGCCATTAAATCAAACAAAAATGTTATATCATTCATATGACCCTTGTATGTGAAGTGTTTGATAAAATTTCAAAGGCCAAAAATCAAAAATTTTCAATCAGATTTGAGCAGGGTCATTACATCCTACACACATTGATACTTTCATAACTAAAGGGGTAGTTTCATAACTACCAACCTTAAAATAACAAAATTTATTAGATTTGTGTTAAAGTGGTTGCGTAACTACCACTCTAAAAATAGATATGGTTCTACCATCAATGATATGACCATCCATTTCAAGAGTTGGAATTCCCTAAGTTTATGATTATGAAGATGTTTCCATCACACCCTTCCTAAATCTACCATTGTAAGACATCTGATATTATGTTTTGAATATTAGATGTCTTATAATAGTTTATTACCAACATGAATTACTTAAAATCAAGCATAGTGGAAAAATATTATATACATAATGAGTACATTATGTTCAAAATTTGGATAATACCTACCCAATTTGAGGATTTTAAGTACTTAAAATATTTATGAGTTTTATAAGTGAGTAAAATTCCTACCCACATCTTATATTGAATATGATTTGGCCTTTATGGGTAGTTTACCATTTAACCCAACTAGCTAATATTCTTTCACTCCTCTTCATGTTGTTCTTTCCTTCTTATATAATAAAAAATCATCCTCAAATCCAAAACAAATATCTAGAGTGACATCTGAAAATGAATATAGAATCAACCTTTAATCTTTATTATTTAACATAAACTACCAAAACATATTTAAGTTATCAGTATTGATATTTGAAGACAAGGAAGAAAATAAAATCTAAAATATTTCATGCCCACTTATTGCATAATTTCAAATGGACCAAAACTAAGATATTTAATCTTATTAGACTTATCTTGGAGCCTTTATCTACTCACATACACCCATACCTTATCTCAAACAAGGAAACTATGCTTATTCATATACCGATTATGTCTTTATTTTTACTTCACTTGTGACTTATTTAATCTCTCTTTTATTGGGAGGTGAATTTGAAAAATATTCTCAATGAAGTTCTATCTTTTTGGACCTATATATCTAATTTACCATTTACTCTACATGGATATTTGTGAACATAATCAATTTTACATGAGGTAAGTATCCAATAAAAGTTTTAGAATGAGATCTACTAGTAAAAGAATACACTTTCATGTTGTAGGAATGTTTATTATACATAAAAATTTCATCCGCTTACTTAGGATGCATCATATTATACCCTCTCTAGAGTTATACTAATGTTGTATTCACAACCTTCATTCTCACATCAGTTTTTGGATTAAAATTGGTAGACCATTTCAACTTAGTATATATCCTCTCTCACAATGCATCCCAAAACTTCACAACAAACATTGAGTCAAGATATGAAATAATGTAGCTAGGTAAACAAAATCAGCCCAAACATTGGAATAAAATAACTTGACTACATCACTACCTTTGACTATTTTCTTACAAGGAATAATAATGCACGTATTACTAAACTGGTCCATAAAAATAAAGAGATAGTTATGCCTCTTTCCTTGACATAGAAAATCCCAACTAAAAATTCCATGGGAAAAAAATTCCATGGACTCGAAAGAACCAATAATGGCATATACAAACCTAAATTCTTATTTCTAGGCATAGTTTTACTACATAATACACTTCCTCTTGTGAATATGGAAACATCTAATTTCATATTAGGACAATAAATATACATCTAAAAATGTGCATCCATTTTTGTATCACCAAAATTACATGAAAAATTTGAATTATGGGCTTCCTTTGTTAGATAAAAAAATTCTTCCTTATGCACACAAAAAATACCCAAATTATAGAACAATCAATATTGCATATAATATTAATCTTAGAGATCAAAACATATTCCTTGGGACTTATTTACTTTAATCAATGGCTCTCTAAAATATGCATCATGCCCATGTCCCTATTCATAATTCTCACTCATAAAAGGCTCGATAATAGTTTTGGGTTCCATGGATGAAATCAATTGAAGTATAAATAACAAGTCAACTAATTTTTTAGCCACATATTTCCTATATTTGATAACCATATGAAACTTTTATAAATCAAACACATCCACTTATTTAATCTAGTTTGTTGAAGTTTAGTTTGACCTTACAAATATTTTTAGAGGTTGATGATCCATACAAGCAATAGTTTCCTTACCCATGAGATAGTGATTCCATTTATTGATTGATTAAATAAGAGAATAAAATTATTTGTCATATGTATATTAATTGAAAATTGCACCATGAAATAACACTGAATGGTAACATAGTAGCTTAACTCCTTGAAGTAGGATAACCCAAATAACATAGTCACCAACATTTGTTTACACTTCAAAGAGTAGCTAAAAAGTAAGAGAAGCTAAAAACTAGAGTTGGATAATCTTGTGTTTGAAAATATAAAATTCACTTTTATTATTCTTTCCCAAAGTAAAGGTCTTGCCATCTTATGTAATGGTATGGAAAGGTGCAAGTATGGAAGATAAGATATTGATGAACTTCCTCAAATATTGAATCATACCTAGAATAATATTTTCTCAGTTAAATTAGAGGGTTTTACATAATTCATGATGGCCTCTACCTTATTTGGTTTAACCTTAAATTTCACATCTCCAACCATATGCCCCAAAAATATAAGTAATTGCTAAGAAAAGTCAAATTCTTCTCATTCAACATTAATTTTTTCTCCTTTTAAAATTGTAAAACTTGTTTAAATAGATTCATATGATCATAAAAAAATTAATTAAAATAATAATTTATTCCAAACATACAATGGAAAAATAATAAATAAATTGCCTCATTCCCTCATTCATCAACTGATGAAATTATCTTAGAAAGTTATAAACAAGCAATCATACAACCCCCACCTTATCTTGAATGTTGTTTTTCAATTATCATTTTCCTTAATTCATACTTGGTGATACCAATATTTTAAATAAATCTTAGATAAATACTTAGAATGTTAGAGTTGGTCTAGAAAATTAGAAATTTGTAGAATATGGTACATATTCCTCATTTTTATGGTGTAAAGTGCTATATAATCAACACAATTTATCCATGACATGAACCATTTACTAGGTACTAAAGAAATAGGAGAAAAACATGGATAAGTAATAGGATGGATTACATATTTATTATTCAAGGACTATAATTATTATTTTACATCATTGACAACCTTTAAGCAATACCTATATAACTCAAGATTTAGAAGTGGACTTCCAAATAACAAATCAATTTCATGCTCAATAGGTCTAATTCATAGAAACACCATAGGCTGAAGTAAAATATACTCGAATGACTATATCAAAGCTCTTATACACGTTTATCTTTATTATTAAACATGATGCAAGTAGTGTTATGTGTAGTTACTTATTTATCTTTAATATCTATTTATAGAACCAATTAAAAATTCCCATTAGTTTTAATTTTTTTTTTTTTGTATATAGTCACTTAGCAAAGAGATTTTAGAATCACCTTTATATTATGAAATGATTTAGGTATTACCATCCTTCAAAAAATGGTAATGCTTGGCTCTTCTCATGAAGATTGCATCCCAATATAGAAGTAAGGACTTCTAAATAGTACACCACACTTCAAGAGGCACAAAATCAAATATAACTTCATCAATGAAAAATGGATTAATGCCATACTTATATTTTCATTGCTTATTCACCTTGATGTCCACAAATTTATTCATAAAATGCAATGAATATGGACTTGGATGGTTATAATTCTCAAACCTTAATTTCTATACCCAATCCTTTTTTATAAAATTAGATTATGAACAAGTATAAAAAAGAGCATCCAATTTTTTTATTCATATTATTCTTAAGGATGAAAATATTATAAGTTTCACTCTCTTGAGTAAAACTACTACCAAAACATAATTATCTATTGATAGAGCTATAAAATAAAGAGTAATTGAAATCATAGCTAAAATGAATATTATTACCTTAGAGAAAGGGCATATCCTTGTTATTGTTGTTGTTATTTAATATATTTAATTCTATATGGATATTATATATTTTATTTTTAGAATGACTATCAATGTCAAAATTTCCACAATGTCTTTTAGTACCCTTTTTATAAATGGAAAACAAAAATTTTACCTTTCCCATTAAATTTCCCATTTTACTTGGAGTTGTGTTGTTGCTTTTAAGTGTTTTGATAGGTATAAGGATCTTTCTTATTTATTATCATCTTAAAATCATCCCACTTAGTAATAGTAAGAAGCTTATTTACTGCAAAAGTATAAACATAACTCCCAAATCAAGTTAAAGCTTCATTGGTTAATTCGAACCTAGAAAAATAAATTTATTGTCTTCTACTAATCTAATGAAAACTTAAATATACCTAGAGTTTAACTATCTAATATTCTAACATATCCACATTCACATCCCCATCATAAGAATTTATATGTATGTATGATTTAGCCTTGAATAGTGCTAGAGCTTAGTTGGCATGGTGCTTCTCTTACTTATTCTCATGATTCTCATGAGAATCCTCCTTTTTTTATTTTAGTGCCTTTGTAACAATATTGATCTTCTCCATTAGAATCCCCATGATCAACTCTAACCAAAAAATCTTGGCCATAGAAATAAAAATTCTACCTAGACCTTAATCAAGATTTTGAAATCTCTTGCTTACTGTTCGGGCATATTATTCATCAACATGGGCCATAATTATGATCTTTAATTTCTAATTCCATTTGGAGATACTTTATTAAAATTTAACTAGGATATCTTGACCATTTGTATTGTTTGTTATAGTGATGGGCATAAAATTGTAATGTAGTAAAAAAAATCACAAATCCACACAAATGATTCATACTAAATGAGATATGATACCAATCTAATCTGTAAACTAGTGGATATTCCACAATAATAATCACCAACACATATCATATGACTCCTAACTCAATAATAATTATAAGATGACTATTTTAGGTTATTTGAAATGCTAAAATAGGGATAAACAAGTTATATAAATGAAGTATAAAAATAATCAAAGAAAAAATGAGAAAAAAAAATTATACTAGAGAATCATAAAATGGGAAAAATCAAGTGGGTGAGGTAATTACACTCCCATTACACTATATAATGCAAGAAATGCACAAGTTAATACCAAACATGGCCTTCATTGAGGTAATTATCACTATCATTCCATCAAAAAACATTCACATAAAAATTGTATACACTTATTAGACACTTCTTATAACTCCAACAAAGTTGAACCAACAATATACAGCATGAACAATGACTTAAACATTCAAATTATAAAGTGAATCAAATTTAAAGACTTATCAATGCAGTTTATGATGTCTTATAAACTACATAATACATTTATTTATTATGTTTCAACTTTAGAGTCGACCAAGAAGTTAAAATTAATTCTTATTAAGGATTGGAAACGTTTATAACCATTCCTATTATTGTGTTTTGTCTCATGATGAGAATTTCACTACATGCAAATTGAAGGTTTAGAAACCACATGGGTGTTCATGTAACCATCAAGGTGGTTATACAAAAAATTCCTAAAAACAATTGTGGTTACATAATTTCTAGGGTTATTTGGAAACTACCACCCTAAAAATATAATCAGCTTTAGTATATATGTCAAACACCTCTATTTTAGGAATTGAAACTCAGTAAAATTATCTTTATGAAGATGTCTACATCACCCATATGATAAATTTATCACTTAACATATTTTATTTAATGTTTTAAATATAAAATGTCTTATAATGTTGAGTTACAAGCATTAATTACATACAATTGTTATAATGGAAACATATAATATACACGACTAATATATTAGGATGTAAATTTGGATTGTTTGATGTTCTATAAGATGTCACATAATTTTTATTTCTTCACATATATCCAAAAGAATCCACTTATGTAAAATAACATCACTTATTATGCAAAACATCTCAATTTTATACAAATGAGCCAAAATTACAAGTTGGTGTTAAACCATAAGCACAAAACATTAAGAATAATTATCATATGCATGCTTACAAGCTATGCAAAACTACGAAAAAATAATCACACACTTAAAATTATCAAAATAAAACATAGCAAGGCTTATCTACAACTAAATATTTTCTAAACCTTAACAACAAAGATATACATAATAATACACCTACACAAAACAACACTTTGTCAATCTTCATAAAATAACATTTTTTAGTTCATGTGAGATTTCATGTGAACCCAGATTCCCCCATATCATACACCTTGGGAAATAAAATAAACATGATATCCTTATTATGTGTCTTGTAAGATATCTATTAATGTTATTCCATGTTTTACATCTTGTGATTCACTTATCCATGTCCCATCTTCATTTCCTTATCATTTCTACTTTACCAAATATTTTATATATTAGTTTATATGAGTAGTCTTTCAAACACACATGCTATTCACTTATGCCATTTCATTGTGATATTTTGTGTCATCCATGTTAACCAATCCGTTTCCTTAGAATTTAAATTTTCACTTTCAGTACTCTATCCTTCATAATATTGATATAAATCAACCATATTGAAAGTTATTGATATATCAATCCCTTAATGTAATTCTATCTCATATGCATTCTTATGAAACTTTTGAAACACTTTACTTGGCCTGATATTTTTCCATTTCAATTTATTATAAGTTCCTTTTGGAAATATCTCTTTCCTCAAGTGTGATTTGACTAATTCTACAACCTAGTATTTTATTCACTTAAGAGCACTATTTTTATTACACATTGATTTTATCTAACTATTTGTGCACTTAATAAATTTTCACATATGCACTATAAAATCCTCTAATTTATCAATTTTTTATTTGTTCACTTATAATTTCATGTAGCTCTAGAACTTCTCTTGGACTTGAAATATAAAAAAAATCAAATGTCATATTAATTTTATTCCTATTCACTAAAATATTAATTAAAAACTCAGCTTGTAAAATAATATTATCCCATGTTCCTAGCTGACCTTCAATTAAACATCTCAATAAAATAACAAGACTTACATTAAATACCTCTGTCTATCCATACTTTTTTATGGTATGATATACCAAACTACAAATTAGTGTTTTAATTCTTGCATAATTTCCTCTAAAAATGTTAACAAAATTTACGCCACTATCTGATACTTTTCTATACAAAAAACTATGAAATCATACAACTTCATTAAAAAAATGTTATAAATATTTTTTGGATCACAAGTATTCTTAAATTAAGAAAATTGTGCCATGTTAAAAAATATATCAACTTCCATAAATAATTAGTTATTTCCTCTCTATGTTCTAATAAATCCTAAAAAAACTCTATACTCATATCCTTTCATGCTCTCTTTGACATAGATAAGTGTTGATACTATCGTACAATTTGAATTTTTCCATTCTCTAGTTGGAAAACTCTATGCTTGTGAAAATACTTGTGTACATACATACTCATTCATGGCCAAACATATTTATTATGTACTTGTTCTAATGTTTTATCATAACCAAGATGACCTACCAAATCTCCACTATGATTTTCCTCAGTCAAATTTCTATGGATGAAACATCTCGATATATATAGTTTCATTTCTTAGAACAATAAGGCTTCTTTAATAAAATAATAAAACCATGGTTTTCTATATTGAATCATTATTTTTTCACATTCATTCCATGAATATTGAATGTTTTCATCATTCTCATTCATAACCTTCATAAGATCAAATTAGATGACTTCCACTCTTAATTCATTCAACAAAAGAATTATATGGCTTAATGTATTTTAAAATTTGTTTGAATTTCCAATCCTATGATTAAAAAATAATTAATACATATGTAGTAATATAACCCATTTCATATGTCTCTAATTAAAATTATATTGAATAATTATTAATTACAATTATTTATGGTCTTTATACAATACAAACTCCTTAGGAAATAAATATTGTCTCTACATTTTGAGAAATTGCACAATTTCATAGAAATCATGATCATATAATAAACATTTTAAATTAAATTTATCACTAAAATATGTGATAGGTGTTCTTTATTTATTCATCATTACTCCTATTTTTGCACCACTTGCACCACAATCTACTTGAAATACCTTACTAAAATGTAGAAATTCTAACACTCGATACTTAGTTATCATATTATTCAACTTTTAGAAACTATTTTATACTTATTATGTCCAAAAAAATATATTATTTATTTTCTCATCACATCAATGATCGTTTCACATGTCCCAAAAAAATTCCTAATGACCATACTACAAAAAAATCTAATCTATGAAAACTACCTACCTCATAATTATTATGCTGTCAAGTTGAATCCAATATAGCTTGTAAATTTTATGGCTCCATCTTAAAAACTTATATATAAATAATAAAATTTAATTTTACCAATTATTTCTAAATAAAATTTAATTTCTTTTAATGCATGAGTAACTTTTCACCGTGTAACTTCTCCAGTACTTGGAGAAAATGCGGCAAGTGTTCTTCCTATATTATAATAAAAATAAATGTATCATTAATTTAAAAAATTGTAAATTTAAAATAATAATAATAATTAATTCAATCATTCATCTCTTTAATATACTTGGTGCATCAATTAACATAATGGCATAGCTAAAAATTGATATAAACTTTCTTGTTTCTTGAACACAATTGATGCAACAACATCACTCCTAGGCCTAGTTTTCTTTTAGATTTTGGTTTTATTGTCAAATTTTGGTCTTTTTATGGTATAATAGGTCCTATGTTTCTTATATAATCCTTATTTTTCATTTCAAGATGTTGGTTTTAGTTCTATCTCTTAAAATATTCAAATTTGGCTTTTCCTGCCAAAACTAAATTTATAAATTTTTGAATTGTTAGCCTAATTTATATGTTATAGGAGTGTTTTCAAGGAATTATCAATATGTAAAATTGTTTTTATTACCTCTTTAATACACAATATGTCTATACCATGTGTCTTAAATCATGTATGTACAAAATATCAAGATTTGGTATGTGTTTCATACTTTTGTTTATCCTCTAATAACCATTAAAAGGTCCAAAATATGTTAGAGAGTTTATAGGATAGATAAAATGTATTATATAATTTTTAAGGGTATTAATTTTAAGGTTTATGTTTTTGACTTAAAATAAAAACAAGGGGTTCTTTATTTTTAAGATAAAACTATTACAGACCCTATTTCCTGTGTGTTGACCATAAAAATGATTGTGTATGACTAAGTATTTGAAGAAAGAATCAATAAAGATGCATTCCTGATGTTATTAGTGTATTGGTAAGTTATATTAATACATTATTAAGGATATTTAAGTACTTATTTAAGTTTATTTCACACTTATTTATTATAAAATCAATATAGACCTATAGATGACTGTAAACCTTCACATAATCAGACACAAAATATTGTAAAAGTGGTAAACAGAGGTGTCCAAAGTGTAAATAGTGAATTTAAAAGGTGTATGGGGTTAGTAAAGACCTAAATAAATCATCACAATATAAATAAATTCATGTGAATGCTTAAAACTATAATTTATTCCTTCTCAGGTCTATAGAGATTGTCTTAACCCTAAGTTAGAGTTTTCAAATTCAAACTTAGATTGCAAGAATTATAACCATCCAAAAATTAAAAAAAAATTGTGATTTATTATGTATTATGTTATTATAATATATTTTTGATTTCTCATAACTGTATGGAACTTTTATGTATAAAAAAATAGGATAGAGAGTTAATTAGGCCTTGGGAGACCTAATTGAAACTTGATAGAGGCTAGAAAGGTGGTCTCAGAGTGGATTTGAATCAAGAAAGTTGTTGGATGTAATTAAATAAATATAGGTTACTCAAAAAGTACCATATATTTTAAATATCAATCCTAAATATTTTGTATAATCAGGAAAGGTGAAAAAAAGGCTACTAAGAAGTGGGTTAGGTTGTGACACGTGATAAGAAGTTACAAGGTTGAAATTTTGATAGTTGTTGCTTTATATCATTTTGGTATCAGAGCTAAATTAATATACCTAGAATTGATTTTAAGAGGTTAAATTTTATTAGAGAAGAGAAGTGAATATTTTTTGGTATATTACCTAAGTAAAGATAAGATACCACCTATGAGAAACATAGCAAGTGAGAGGGAAATAGCCATACAAATGGGAGATGTAATATTATAGGAGTTGATGAATATTAGATTTAAATTTTATGCAAGAATCACATTAGTCGAGTTAAATCAAATGAGAGGAGTATTCATAGGTGATTCAAGTGACCAAGAGAAAGAAGAGCCACATGCACCAAAGTTGGAAGATGAAGGAGAGAGAAAAAATGAAGAATATAAGTTTGAGCTATTACTGAAGGTAGTGAAAGGAGAAAGATACAATCCCAAAACAGATCTTCGATTATATGTAGGCATACTTAGTGGAGAATAAATCCATGATTGGGTATGAGATTTGGATAAATAATTTGATTTTAAAGATGTATCAGAATAACAACAATTGAAGTTTGTTAGAACCAAGATAAAGGGCCATGCATCCCTATGGTGGGATTACATAAAGGATGAGAGAAGAAGAAAATGAAAAGACAAGATTAAGTCTCGAGTTACAATGGTTTATAAATTGAAAATCAAGCTCTTTCCTAATGACTACATCACTAACTTGTATATGAAGCTTCAAAATATGAAACAGAAAGAGATGGTAGAAAAAGAAAATATTGAAGAGTTATACAAGCTGAGAATTAGATTAGGTTACATGGAGGATAACAATGATAAGGTGTCTAGGTATCTCAATGGTTTGAGATACAACTTACAGAATGAATTGAGCATTGTTAGTCTAAAGAAATTGGAAGAGTGTTACTAGTTGGCCTTGAAAGCAGAGGATAAGATGAATAGGAAATAAAACAAAAAAATAGAGGTAGAGGTAGAAGTTTTAGGGGTGGATTTTAGCAAAGAGGTAGAGGTTATTAAAAAAGAAGCTAATGGGAATCTAGTACTTCACATGAATAACCATCTAGTTCAAGAGTAGGATTTAGAGGCATAAGGCCATATTTTATGGATGGTTATGCATCAAGAGGTAGACGATCAAGTGGTTTTATAGGTAGGTGATTCAAATGTAACAAGTTTGTTGGACATATTTTTTGGGAATGTCCAGAGGATCAGCTAGTAAGAAGTCCAAGAATAAAAGGTAGAAATCAAATTACTCAGGTAGTTGAGGAAGAGAGTGTTTGTTTTCCATCACTTGTAGAAGAACCTGAGGTAGGATAATATTTGTTAATGAAGATAATCTTGATAAAAACACCCAATGAGAAGGAGCCACCATAAATAGAAATATTTATTAGAACTTCTTGTAAGTACCAAGATAAATGTTGTAAATGGTCATAGATTAAAGAAGTACATATAATTTAGTCTCTACTAAAATGGTAAATAAACCTGGATTGAAGAAGATGATTCACCCCACACCATAAAAAGTCTCATTATTGAATAAATTATAGCAAGTTTTGGTTAGTGAATAAATTTGGGTGGAGTTTCAATTTGGAAGGTACGAGGACAAAGTCTTTTGTGGCATAACCCCCATGGATTTTTGTCATGTGATTCTTGGAAGACCTTGGCAATATGATAGGATAACCACTCATTATATATGAGAAATGTATACACCTTGGCTAAGGATGGAGTTAGTCACACCTTTATTCCTATGAAAGATGAAGATAATGACCAATAAGTTAGATCAAATGTGATGTTGGTTAGTAGTAAAGAATTTATTAATGTTATGAATAAAGAGGAGTTAGGTTTTACATTGGTGGTCAAGCCTAGGACTATTATAACATCCACCAAAGTCAATGAATTTCCTCAAGAGATCCAAGACATGTTGGAAGATTACACATAAATTATAGTTGATGAGATGCCAAGTACATTTCCACCTATGAGAAACATTACTCATCATGTAGACTTTATTCTAGGAGAAAGTTTTTATAACAAGGCATCCTATAGGATGAATTGTAAGGAAAATTCATAAATCAAGAGACAAGTGAAAGAAATCTTAGAAAAAAGACTAATCAAAGAAAGTCTTTGTCCTTGTGTAGTACATATAGTGTTTGTTCCTAAGAAGGAAGGTGAGTGTAGAATGTGTATAGACTCTAGGTTTATCAACAAGATCATAATTAGATATAGGTTTCTTCTCACAAAGATGGAATATTTTATGGATTGCTTTAGTAGATTAAGCTACTTTTCAAAAATTCATCTTAAAAGTGTGTACTATCATATTAGGATTAGACAAAGGGATGAATAGAAAACCACTTTTAAGACCAATAAGGAGTTATATGAATGGTTGGTTATGCCATTTTGTTTGACAAATGCACCAAGTAATTTCATGAGGTTTATGAATTAAGTCTCAAAACCTTTTATAGCTAAGTTTGTAGTGTTATAACTAGATGATATACTTATCTACAACCCTAGTAAGGAAGAGCATCTTCACCATTTATATCTAGTCATGAGAAGGCTGGAAGAGGAAAGGTTGTTACTCAGCATAAAAAAATGTGGGTTTATGAAATCATAAATATTGTACTTAGCATTTTTAATCTCTCAAGGCATGATAAAGATGGACAAGGATAAAGTGAAGACAATCATAGAGTGGCCACCACCTAGAATAGCTGGAGAGCTAAGGAGTTTCCATGGATTACAAGTTTCTATAAGATACCATTAGAGGAGATATGAATTAAAAAATTTAGACTAAGAAATATGAAAGGACTTTCTAATATTTGAATAAAATAATAATGGATTAACCTATCCTAACACTACTAGACTTTAATATAAAAAAATAGATACAGTGTGATGTAAATGGAGTGGAAATAGGGGTTGTTATAAGCCAAGATATGAGACAAATAACTTATTTTAGTGAAAAACTCTATGATACCAAGAGAAAATATTCATCTTATAACTTGGAATTATATGCAATGGTGCATGCCCTCAAGAAGTGGAGGCATTACCTAATGCCAAAAGAGTTTATCATCTATATAGACAATCATGCACTTCAATTCATCACTAATTAGCCTAATATAAATTAGAGGCATATGAAATGGGTGCAATATATGGAAAATTTTACCTTCACCATCAAACATAAGCAAGGAAAAAAAAACTAGGTAACAGATGCACTGAGTAGAAGAGTCTTGTCACTAGATGAGATACAACTTGAGGGTGTTGGTATTGAGTCACATAAGGAGATTTATGAAGATTATAAAGACTTCAAAGAAGCATATAATGTTTGTAAGCATCTAGTTACACTAAAAAAAGAGCCATGGTTGGACTATGTCATACAAGATGGGTTACTATTCAAATGTGTGCAGTTATGTGCACCAAAAAATTTAATAAGAGAAAATTTTATCCAAGATAAGCATAGTGGGAGTATGACACACCACTTTGGGCTGGATAAAACTTTGGAGCAACTCACTAGACACTATTTTTGGCCTAATATGCAAGAAGAAGTGAGAAGATATGTTAAGAGGTGTAAAAATTATCAAATGACCAAATGAAAGAGCACTAATGTAGGTTTATATGAGCCTATAAAAGTCACAAATAGGCCTTGGGAATCCATAAGAATGGACTTTGTAGTGGGACAATCTAGAACACAAAGAGGTTTTGATTCCATATATGTAGTTGTGGGCAGATTTTTAAAAATGGCTCATTTCATTCCTTGTAGGACCACCAATGTGTAAAAAATTTTATTTAAGGAGGTATTAAGACCCCATTGACTACCAATAAACATTTCACCTGACAAAGATACTAAATTCATAGGCCACTTTTGGAGGACACTATGGAGAAAGATAGGCACAAATGTGAGTTTTAGTTTAGCTTACCATCCTTAGATAGATTTTCAAACTAAGGTGGTTAATAAGAGTCTAAGGAATCTATTGAGATGTATATCTAAGGATAATCCCAAGTAGTGGGATCTTGTATTTCCCTAGGCATAGTTTTCTTACAATGAATCTTTCAATAGGAGCATTGGCATGAGTCCTTTCCAGGAGATATATGGTATGCAACCTAGGGGAGTGTTTAAACTCAAAAATCTTAGTAAGATTAACAAGAGGAGTTATAAAGGAGAATATTATGTAATGAACATGAAAAAATTTCATCAACAGGTAAGGAAGTATCTAGAAACTAGCGTGGAGAAATACAAAAAGAATGTATATGTAAGTAGAAGAGAGGTATGTTTCCAAGTTAAAGATTTACTTTTTGCTCATACTAGGAAGGATAGATTTCCTAGATATTTTTAACCTTTAAAATATGGATTAAAAAGTGAAGAAACAATAAAAGGAGAAGCTACAATAGGTATAGATTGGGAAAAATAGTTGCCTCAAGTTAAACCAATGATTTTGAATGCATCCTAGACAAGAAATGTGAAAAAACAGTCTACTAGGAAGTAGGTTAGGTTGTGAGAAGTGAAAACATATTACAAGGTTGAGATTTTTTTAGTTGTTGTTCTAAATCAATAATATTACATTTAATATGTTTTAAGTATTTAACTCTACACTTTATGGTTAACTCTATAATTAGTTTACATTCTCCACACATAAATTGGTAAGTACTGCACATGGGCTAATTTTTTATCTAATCAACCCTTTATCTAATAGATCACAAATTTGTATTTGCATCTTTGAATTATCCTTCAAAATCAATCTATGAGCTGATTTTTTTGATAAAATATTACAAAGAATAAAATATGTGTGATGAAACCCATCTAATAGATCAATGGAAATTATCTCTATAAACTCACTTACTATCTTGTGTATTTCTTATGGAAGTATTCTTGAGATGGCTTAGAACTAAATTCATCACATGGGATTTTACCATTGAATTATTTAAATAAATATTTAATCCAAATCATAAATATCTTTTGAAACTATTCAAAAAAAATTGCACATATCTATTAACATATTGAGGATTGCCATGTCCAAAATATGTACCAAGGAATCCATGACTTGTACCTCATCTACAGGATCCTATACATACAAAAATTTATTTGCTTCTTTGAGCATTATAATCATTTCACTATAAAATACTCGCCTTTCCTTCTTGAATTTGTGCAAAACAACCTATGTCACTTCCTCCTAATCCAAATCTATGTGTAAATTTTCATTTTCATCACATTTTTTTTTGTATGATAAATTTTATTATATTTTATATGCCCACTAATAGGCATCTTCAACATATTTTAATCAAATCATACCAAATTAATATTTAACTATGCACAATCCATTAATTACCTTGATATTTTCTTAACATCATCTTCAATGTGACCATCTCTAATTGTAAGTTTATCATACTCTTCAATGTAATTTATCACACCAATATTTCTCTATTGAAAAATATTAGGTTTATTAAATAGACTCATGTTTTAATCCCTATGAATAAATTTAACCTTTAACTTCATGGAAACTATATTCCAAGTTCGTTAACCTATTCTTATACATCTTGATTCTTTGGTACTTTTTGTAAGACTTTAGTATAATTTTCATCATCTACCATTCCAACACCTTCATGTTTTTTAGTCTCCATAGCATCTAAATAGTATGTAATATCTCTCATCAATAAAATAAAATTTTCAAGTCTTTGCACTCTATACACTCTTAGACTTATTCCAACTAAGCCTCCTTATTGTGCCTTAAAAATCTAAATATAAAAAAAATGACACCTTATACCCAAAACTTGGAAAAATATGTATGAAACTACTTTAAACCCATACTCCCAAATTTTAAAACAAAAACTAACCAATAAGGACTAAAATTATTGATTTGATACAAAATTATACAAATGTGGTTATGAGTCTAATCTAAGAGATGCCTTAGATCATGTAACCCTTAACATACATAGTGAAAATAAATTAAAATGTAATAATACAAATATTATTTTTATTAAAAATCAAATACATAAAAAAAAATTTTAAAAAAAACTCAACAAAAAAAAATACAATGTTATCTAAATCAGATGTATTACAATACTATATCCGCAAATATTTTATTCCTAACTCAGGGTCTTTAAAAGTATCTCATAATAATTAATTATTGTAAAAATTAGCAAATAGTTGGCTCAAGTTTAAGGGCATGTGCATAAAGGAAAAATACCTAGCTAATTACTAAAATTATCAACAACTCACAAGAGTCATTTAACAAACCTTGGTGCATCAAAAATATAAAATTTCAAACACAATTCCATAGAGCCACAATACATTATGGATTAATACATCACAACATAATACATCACATAAATTATTAAATGAATCCTTTGTAGATTCTCATGACCTAAGGAATTAAATACAATCGATCATTATCATAAAATGTCACAATAATATATATTCCCAAAACAAGTTGTGCATGAATAAAATTGAAACACTTTGCAATCAACAAATGATTAGAAAACCATTTTGAAAACACCTTGAATTTTGATCCATATATCTAAAAATAACCTTACTAAACATTACTACTATTGACTCTAATATCATCACCATTCTTTCATAGTGAATAATAAAATCATATAATAACTTTCATTTACCCTATTTCTTATATCGTTAAGTACCAATCTATGTGATGACCCAAATGAAATTTTTGATGTTCTAAAAGATTGCAAATAATTTTTAAATTTCATGACATATCTTCATAAAAAATTCTTGCACAAAATTTAACATCACTTCTTGTCAAAATACTTAGCAATATTATTTATTCAAAAAAATATTACAACTTTGTGTAACAATATATGCATGCAAAAAAAAAAACATAAATGTGCTCGTAAGATAGATAAAATTACACAAAATAGGTAGGTGGAATAATAAAACATAATATATCTTGCACACAACAAAGTATTTGGACAAACTTATCAACAAATGCATATACAAAATAGGACATTTTCACAAAACAACCCTTGGACAATATTCCTAAAAAAACATATATTCTGGTTGATGAAATATTGCATGTTAACGTAAATGCTCTTGCATCTTAATATTTATCACTATTTTTCTTCTTCTTTTAATTGTTTTTTTAAGTATTCAGCTAGAAACATGTGGGAGTTAAAAATATGTTAAATTTTCATCATTATTTAATTAATGCATATATCAAAGAAATAATCAAAGAAAAATTAAAACCTTATAAACAAAGATACTTGAAAAATTGTATCTTAAAAATGATCTTTGATGTGAGGTGCTTTGGCACCTATATTTAAATTTTTAATACTTGTTAAAATAGAAAGAAAATATTAACATGTTGGTTGACTTATTTTATTTTGTTTACCTGCACATTGAATATGTACTATGATATCAATGGAATATCAACATGCCAAGGTTGGGGCAAGAAATACATTAAAAAATAAAAAAAATTATTACTGTTTGGTTTGGAATGTCCATGTATTTTTATGAATAATTAAATACCATTTAAATTCACAAATATTTTCTTATTAGTGTAATTTATCTCATGTGTTAATTCATAACTATAAATTTTAAAGAGGTGTAATATAATCACTAACAAACATAAATCAATGTCTTGAAAATTGTTTGAAAAAAAGGGAGGTGAAATAAAGAAAAGTGATTATAATAAGATTCTTGACACAAAGGATTTTGAAATTGATTTATTTTTAAAAATAATTAACAGATCTAAAGGGATAAATTAAAAAAGACAATGTATTTTAAAATCTTGTGATCACTTAATACTTAGCTTTGACAAAGAATGTAGTCATTGCTTCTATTTTTTTCATAACATGGATGTCCATGTTCTTTTGCATTCTTACACTCCAATAAAAATTAAAAAAGGAAGTGAAATTTGAATGTATTTAAAATATCATACTCTTGATAATGCACTAAAATTTAAGCCATGACATTCAAGTTAGCAATATGAATTGTTTCCTTTTCCAAAAAAGTCTTTGTGATTTATGTACTATCAAAGACCAAGCCATTTTGAACTAAAATTGCTTAAGGTTCCCTCAGGATATGGGATATTTTAGTACATTATGAGTATTTTCTAGATCCCATTTTTGGTCAGATATATGTCATATCATATGCATAACCTTGTGCATTAATATTTTAGGAGGTTTGTTTCTAGATCTATAAATAATAACATGAATTTTGTCTAGAGCACCATCGATAAATCCCAATATCAACCTAGAAAACTTGATGTAATCATAATATTTTGTCTTTTTAATAGAATAATTTTAGTATCTAATTTCTCATTATATGGATATATAAAATTAATTTTCCTTATATGTTCTACATTGATTCATGAAATTGTGATAATTAATGATTTCAATTTTTTTTTGTTTATGTGTATAAGCCAAATCATATGTTTTTGATAAGTGAGATAATAAATGAAATAATTTTTTTTTTTAATACAAATAGCTATCATTTTGGAACATTAATAATATCTAGTCGGCAAGTTTTATTTTGGCATTTTCATATTCAGTAATAAATTTTTGAAAGTTTCCTTGCATGGATCAGAGACTTTCCAACTATATTGTTTAACACTAGCCAAAGGGTTGAATCATATGATGTTCTAGTGTGATTTTTTCTATCTTTTATTTAAGTTATTTGACCCAAATCACCAATGAAAATAATAGATATTTCATTAAATGGATCATTTTAATGCCATGGGAAGGGCTCTCCTAAACATTGATCAATACATTTCAAAAGCTTTGGTGCTCTAAAACATATTTCAATTATAAAAGTGCATTGGATATAATTAAAGTTTTTTTTTAAAATATAATTTATTGTCCTTCCAATAGTGTCATTTTATTTATAGGTATGTGAAGGCATGAATGAATTATCTAAGTATTAATATCAAATGTTCAAATAGTTGTTGTGCAAGTAATAATAATGATGAATTATTTTGATTTTATTATGAATTAACTATAAATTTTTTTTATAAGGGATGCTTTTAATGTACCAAAAATATAATGAACAATCATCTTCAAAGGAAACATTGGGTTTCATTTTGATTTTAGTGATGCATAATAATAGTAAATTATTTTTTTTGTGTTATTGATAATACAATGAAATTAAATGCATTGGTATAAATTTAATCATAAATTTGGTAGATTTATTTATTAAAGGATATATATTATATTTAAATTTCCTTCAATGATTCTAAAGTATTTGTATCATTATGGTTATGATGTATATCAAATTCATGTTAACTAAATGTATCAGGCTCACTAAGTTGAATAGTATTGCTAGGATGTAATTATGACAAAGTATTCTAGTCATCAAGTTATTTAAAATTGTGATTAATAATGTCATAATTTTAAATTAATTCATTAAAAAATATTGTATAATGAATGTGCCATGGGAGGTAGGAATTTTACATGCTTTAATATTATTTCACTACTTTTTCAATAGAATAACTAATGTATACAATATTGCTTGCACAAAATAAGTTATATCCAAGACAAAAATTCATAGTTATTATAATTTTCTAAACCAATTGTAAATAAATTGGGGAAGACATAAAAAATGACAAACACATCTTTCTTTTTCAAAAATTTCCAACATCAATTTTTATCATATGAAAAATTTCATGTTATTTTTTTAAGTGATAGTAAATCCAATGAATGGGGTCAATCCATGTAAGTATAAATGAAGGTTAAATTATTAAAACAATCAGATATACTATGAAAAAGACAACACTTAATCTTAATACCAACATTTAATGAAAAAAATGATCAGATGTATAAAACAAGGGGTTTTTTAATAAAAGATGAGAACCATGTTATGCACTAATGCCATGATCAGTAATGGTATTAGTTACAATTTTATTAAATATATCTGAATATTTTTCATCAATACTTGCATTTTATAAAAAAAAATATTCATCCATAGTGACATCTTTCATATTTATTTTCTTCTTTCAAAGCATATTTTCTAATATAATTTAATACATCTGCAAGTGAAATTACAAGTTTGGGAATTAAAATTTGATCTCCAAATGCTAAGCATGCTTGAATTTGAACATTTATTTTATAATATTAAAATATGTATTTATTTTTCCTTGCTATATTAGTTTTAATGACTATGAATTATTCTTTATCTAATTCCCAAGGTGATTTAAATAGACATTGAAGAGCCATTCATTTTTCCTTACTAATGTTTCTTTTGTGCACATACTTTTCCTTTGAACACAGTTTAAAATATATTCAAATTAAATAAAAGGATTGATGGAAATTATTTATAATATATTTAAAAAACAAGTATAATAAAAAATTAAAGAATGAACCATTTGATTTTTATGAAATCCATCACATAAATTATATGTTAACATATATTTTTAAAAATAGGCATTTAAATATTTAGCTATCATATGATCTTCCCAATCTAATTTATAAATAATACATTCATTTTTTAACATAATAAATACATGAATATTTTTTTTAGGGTGTGGAGCTAAAAGCTACACCTTAAGGCAAACAGGAGGGTTTCTGGCGTAAGCAGTCGCCGGCGTCGGCAGGCCACACCGATGTCGGTCAGGGGACGCAGAAGGGAAACCGGCATCGGCAGGAGATCGGCCAGCATCGGTCACCTCCAATCAGGTAGGGACCGACGTCGGTCACCTGTAGCGGTCTAAACTACTGTTGACGAAAAATCAGTTAAGTGAACTCAGAGTTTGCATGTTAAAGGCTTGTTCGAAGCCTTGAGCCGCAAGTCTAATCAGTGTATGCATGAGATCTATATAATAGACTCATGGGCTGTATTGTTAAGTGGAGAATTTGGAGAAGAGCTATGTGAAGCTTGGAGAGTTCTTCCCATGGTGGAATCAAGTAGGATTCCCCATATAGGTATAAGTAAGATCAGGTTTGATATCCAGGGATGTGTGGATGCGAGGGTCAGAAAGGAGATCAGCGGGGCAGCTAGATCCAAGGTGACAGCAATACATCAGCAGGATCATGGAGAGATCTACTTGGAGTACGGTTGTGTACTCGATTGTACAGATGTACAATGAGGTGAACAACAGCTTGTGTTAGCTGTGTGTTGTGACCTATGAGAGAAGATTACTCTAGAGGGAAGTTTACTGTAAGCCCACGAAGTGGAAGAAAGAGTGCCACCTCTTTGTTGTAAATTCCTTTGTAATGAGTTGAATATAATTGTATATTGCCTCTCATGTTCTGTGTATTTTCTCATTGACAGTTATTTGTTCTTCTAGATTCCGCATGTTTAGTTGCTTATACAATGGTAATCATGTGTGCTCTTAAATCTAACAAGTTGTGTCAAAGCTTTGGGGAGTTTTGGTCCTATCAATTGGTATCAGAGCGAGGTTGGACGTTCTCAGAGTGAGTTTGACTAACAGATGTTCTAGATCTGTTAAGTGTTTGTTGATTACAGGTTACTCACAAGGGTTGTTGTTTGAGTGGGAGTATAGCAAGGCAGAAGATGGTATAATGAGAATGAAGAAAATCAGGCACAGGTTTATCACCACAAGGAGTGTGGTGGGTTGTCTTCGAGTGGGAGCTTGAAGAGGAATACAAGCCAGGATGCAAATTGGACAGAGTACTGGTTTTGGGTACAGGTGCAGTTCTTTATCTCCAAGTGGGAGATTGTAAGGGTGTGGAGCTAAAAGCTACACCTTAAGGCAAATAGGAGGGTTTCTAGCGTAAGTAGTCACTGGCATCAGCAGGCCACACCGACGTCAGTCAGGGGACGTAGAAGGGAAACTAGCATCGGTAGGAGATCGGCCGGCGTCGGTCACCTCCAGTCAGGCAGGGACTGACGTCGGTCACCTGTAGCGGTCTGAACTGATGTTGACGAACAGTTAGTTAAGTGAACGCGGAGTTTGCATGTTAAAGGCTTGTTCGAAGCCTTAAGCCGCAAGTCTAATCAGTGTATGCATGAGATCTATATAATAGACTCATGGGCTGTATTGTTAAGTGGAGAATTTGGAGAAGAGCTATGTGAAGCTTGGAGAGTTCTTCCCATGGTGGAATCAAGTAGGATTCCCCAGGTAGGTATAAGTAAGATCAGGTTTGATATGCAGGGATGTGTGGATGCAAGGGTCAGAAAGGAGATTAGCAGGGCAGCTAGATCCAAGGTGACAGCAATACATCAGTAGGATCATGGAGAGATCTACTTGGAGTATGGTTGTGTACTTGATTGTATAGATGTACAATGAGGTGAACAACAGCTTGTGTTAGCTGTGTGTTGTGACCTATGAGAGAAGATTACTCTGGAGGGAAGTTTATTGTAAGCCCACGAAGTGGAAGAAAGAGTGCCACCTCTTTGTTGTAAATTCCTTTGTAATGAGTTAAATATAATTGTATATTGCCTCTCATGTTCTGTGTGTTTTCTCATTGATAGTTATTTGTTCTTCTGGATTCCGCATGTTTAGTTGCTTATACAATGGTAATCATGTGTGCTCTTAAATCTGACAAGTTGTGTCAAAGCTTTGGGGAGTTTCGGTCCTATCAATTTTTGGATACTTTATGTTTGTACCAAACCTGAAAATAATATAAAATTATATGAGATTCAATGAAGAGACTATTTCCAAAATATGAAAACTATAAAATAGCAATTTATTACAGACTTGTACCAATAGTCATATGATCCTAAATTATTTTGAAATATTTCATCACAAGATATTATAAATATATTAGGAATATAAAGGGATAAAATAATCATATTAGAGAAAAAATACATTCTCCAATGATAAGCTTAGCGTGCATGTTTACGGAATTTTGAAAGCATTGCATTTTATAAATTAAGGCATTTTTTGTTAGAAAAAATCAACATGAAAAAAATATTAGGAGAACCAAATTGATCAATCATGTTAATTAATTCAACACATAATTTTTTCCAATATGATCTCCTTCCCTAAACACTAGATGCAAAGCAAATTAAGTCATCAATTCTACCCTCAGGGTTTTTATGGAGGCATCATTGAATATTCATAAGAGTAGTTGGAAAATTATCCCCAATATTTTTATTAATTAAAATGTTTGTTGTCCATTGTGTTCAATGAAAAATCATCAAATTTAGTATAAAATACCTAAATATTGGATTACCACCAAAACATTTATCATTATAATGGATCAAATGATGTCTATATTCATGCATATGAATAGTTTTTAAGTGAAATAGTCTTAACATAGTGTCACATGTAGGGAACAAAGTAGGAAATGACATATAAAATAAACCTTTTTTATTGTATCTATTTATATGAGATGTCCTAAGTATTTTTCATAGCATATAACATAGTTTTTTTATCCTTTGATTCCAAATACTTTTATGTTTCCTCTATTTTTGTTCTTGTATTTCAAATACTAGGGGGAAATGAGGAAGGAAATTGTGTTGTATTGTTATAAAATGCATTTTTTGATCCATAAAAATTCACTTTTTTTGGATTGTTGAACGTCAATATTTACATACAGATGCATGGATTAGACATCTATGGCTTTAGCAAGAAATTATGCAAATGCAATATCATAAAAAATTATCTCTTTATATTATTGATCATATGCTATTTCATACACTAAATATTTATTAACATTCAATCTAATAACATAAAAATGATAATTTTTTTATGTTAGTATATTTAGTTGTCGAGGACCTTGTATTGTGACAAGCATTATATCCAATTGATCATTTATTTGTGGAATAAATTTTGTAGTGACATTGAAGTCTCTAGGCAGACTAATAATATGCCATATAAATTTTTATTGGCCTCCATGAGCATGTTTTCCTCTAAGAAGTTGATTAACCTATGCTATAATAACTTCCTTAACTTGGGTTAACAATGATAAAACTACAAGTTGTTCTATAGTATCCATATTATTCAAATTGGATAAATGATGAACCTTCAATTTTGAAAAACTTATATAAAAAATGAATACTTTGTTTGATATATTTGTTTTCATGTGTGGCTAATTTTCCATGCACATATAACATGTTTGAACAAATGATAACTGATATATATTTTATGATGAGATAAAGTGGGGAAGAATATAGGTAGTAAATTTTAAAAATGTTTAATTTTTATCATTGAGTTTTTTTATCAGTTATATACATTATAAATAAAATTGTTTTCTTTGGATATAGTCAATATCCACATTCATAAATTAGAGATGTGTAGCAAAGGATTATTTTTTTTGACTATCCATGCATTCAAGTTTTATTGTTTCATTTAATATGTATATTAATATTGTATTTTTAGTAATACATATTTTGTTAAAATTGTATTTCAACACTCAGAATCATTTTATTTTATTTTATTTTGATCAAATTCCATTTTAGCATTTTGAACTAGTCCCATTAAAAAAATTATAAGTATTCAAACTAAACCAGTCCCACTTCTCATGAGTCTTGGGAGAATCATCATTGTTTGCTATCGAGTGTTTCATATAAATACCAAGTTCCTCCATGAGAAATCCCAAGATATACTCCAATCAATCAAGATTACTCATAGAAATATAAATTTTATCTTTATTAATCAATATTTTGAAATCACTCTTTTATTATTCAAGCATATTTTTCATCAACATCAACACTAATTTTAATCTCTTATTTCTACTTGTGTAAATATCTATTTCAAAGGGAAGTAGGAAACCTTGACCACTATCACTAATTACTCTAGTGATGGGTACAAACTTGAAATATAGTCAAAAACACATAAAACCACACATTTGAATTATTCAAAACTAGTGACAACACTAATATGATCCATCAACTAGATGCATATTCTACACTAGGCTTACCAAGATGAATCCTATGATTCCTAACTCAACAATGCTTTTAAGATGACTATTCTAAGATATTTATAAATTTGTAATTGAGATAAACAAATACTGGAAACCAAATGTAAATCATATTACACAAGAACACAAATTACAATAAATAAAAATGCTCAAAAATTAATGGAAAAAATTATCCTAAAGTAACTCAATATTAGAAAAAATCTAGTGAGTGAGGTAATTTTACTCTTCTTTAACTAAGTAATGAAAGAAATATACAATGTACTACTAAACATGGCCTTAATAGATATAATTATGACTAACACTCTATATAAAAATTACACACAAGATTGATCTACACTTATCAAATACTTATCATAGCTCTGACATAGTTGAACAAACCATATAAGTAAAGGAAATAAAGAGACAACTAGAATAAAGGCTCAAAATTGTAACTTGTAATGTCAATCTAACTTCACGACTTCTCACTGGATTTTTTTTATGTATTATACCTTACCAAACACATGTATTAGTGCTCACTCAAATTCATATTTTATCAATAATATAAAATCAACCATTATTAAGGATTGAAAATATTTGTAACCATTCCAATTCTAGTGCTTTCTCTCAATGTGATAAAATTGGTTTATGTATACCAATGGTTTTAAAACTATCAGGATGAGTATGAAACCACTAAGATAGTTATGCAACTAAATCCTATGAACTAATAGTTATTAAACTATAGGAGTAGTTATACACCTTCCACCCTGAAAATAATGTAAGTTCTTATATCTATGATAAAGTAGTTGCATAATCTCCACCTAATAATGAGATAGTTATGCTATCAATGATAAACCCCTCTATTTTAAGAGTTAGAACTCACTGAATATATAATTATGAATATGTTTTGATCACCCCCATCTTGACTCTAACACTATAACATATCCGATCTTATGTTATAAATATGAAATGTCTTATAATATTGGATTATAAGAATGATTTACATATATTTTTGCAATACATAGCTCCAAAGGTATAGTTTACCTCCTCCACAAAAGTATCTGATGCATTTCATATATCAAAAGGTATAACCAACCACTCATATATCCCTTATATTTTTTAATGTTTTTCTTCCAAATGTCCTTTTATTGACTTTGTGCTTGATGATACACATATTTTGAATAATGATTACTTAAATGCATGGCATGTTGAAGCTTATCAAGAAAATGGTTATCTTTTTAAGTGATCAATAATAAACACAAATTATCCATGAACCATATTTTTTAGATACTAAAATAATGTGATGAAAACATTGAGAAGTACTAAGATGAATTACACATTGATTACTAAAAGAATCTAATTATTTCTTTACATCATAGCCTTCCTTTAAGGGCTGCCTATATAACCCAAGATTTGGAAGTGGATTACTAGGTAGCAAATGAATTCCATTCCCAATAGGCCTAACTAATAAAAACCCCAAAGTATTAAGGAAGACCTCCTTAAAATATTATACAAGATTTCACATATGCTTATACTCTCAATTAGTAAACATGCCACAATAAATATTATATGCAACTACTTATTTATCTTGAATATCTATTAATAGAACAAAAGAAAACTTCTGACTAGAACTAATAAGATTTTTAGCTTTATAGACACTTAACAAATATATTTTAGAATCACCGTTGTAAGACAAGATTGTTTATCTCTTTCCATCATTCACCAAATGGTATTGGTTGGCTCTCCTCATGAATATAGCATCATGGATATACAAGCACTTCTAAATAATAAATGTTAGTTGTAACTTCTTACAAGAAATTTGAAATAATATAAAACTTAAATTTAAATTTATTAGTCACCTTGATGTCCACATAATTATTCCCCCAAGATGATGAATATGTACTTATATGGTTGTAAGTATGGAACCCCAATTTATCTACCAACTCCTTGAATATAAAATAATATTATGAGAAAGTATATAAATGACTAACCAATTTTTTTTTCTTAATTTTAATTTCAATATCAAAAATATTCTAAATTTCACTCTATTGAGTAATATTACTACCCAAACATTCCTTTCTATTGATTGAGGTGCAATAAAAGTGACATAGACATCAAATTTGCAATCAATATTATTATCTTGAAGAGAACACATATCCTTCTTGTTGTTTTATTGAACATATGTAATTCTATATGGAGTTTTTCAAAGTTTATCCTCATAATTGTTATCAAAATAACATTTCCATCAATGTATTTTATTATAATTTTTATAAACATAAGCAACATTATGCTTATCTTTCCATTTAAATTTACCCTTTTACTCAGAGATTCATTTATATTTGAACTATTTTGAGAGGTATATGGATCATTCATGTTGATTATCATCTTAAATTAATCCCACTTAGTAATGTTAAGACACTTATTTACATGAAAAGTATTAGAATAACTCTCAAACCAAGTTAAATTATCATTAGATAATTTTAGCCTTGAAAAATAAATATGTTGGATTTCATTAATCTGATGAAAACTTTAATATACATGAATATATCATATCTAATGGTATATCTTTTTTGTATTCACATATCCATAATATGGTTTAATCTTTATCTTTGGGTCATCCTTGAATGGTGGTGAAGCCTGGATGAGATGTTGGTTATCATCCTCCTTCTCATAAGTCTTAGGGGTGTCCTCCTTTTTTGCTTTAACCACCTTCATCTAAACACCAATATTATTCATGAGAATCTTAATAATGGACTACAACTAGTTGATATTTATCATATAAATAAAATTTATAGATAAGCCTTCTTCAATATTTTGAACTTGCTCATCTATAATTCAGGCATCTTGTTGATTAGCATGGGCCATACTTATTATTTTCAATTTACACTTATGGAAATATATACTTTAAATGGAACTAGTATACTTTTACCACTTGTATTACTTTCTCTAATGATGAGCATAAACTTAAAATGTAGTAAAAAATAGAAAACCACACAAAGAATTGATACCAAATAAGATCTAATACTAATATGGCTCATAAAATTAGTGGATATGCCATACTTATCTTTACCAACATGGATCCTATAACTTTTTCCTAATCAATGAATCGAATATAATTATTCTAAGTTATTTGAAATGATAAAATAGAGATAAATAGCTTATGAAAATGAAATATACAATAGATTTCACATGAACATGATGTATAATAATAAACAAAGCATTAAAATAAACAACAAAAGGTATCCTAGAGAAATAAAATATGGGAAAAAATATAGTGGTTGATGCATTTGCACTTCCATTACACTATGTAATGCAATAAATATACAAGGTGCTACCAAACATTTCCTTCATGGAGCTAATTATATTTACCACACTATTTATAACTTGAATTTTGATAACACTTCTTAGAACTCCAACACAACTAAACCAACCATCTAAAATAATGAAATAAAAATAAAAATTACTCGATATTTTATATTGTAATGTGGATCCAAATTAATTATTTGTCATTACACTTTATGATCTCTTCTACCTTGAAAAATAATTGTATTTATTCTCTCAAATTTTAAGTCTATTAAGAAGCTCAAATGAATTATCATTGAGGATTGGAAACATTTGAAACTATTGCCATTATCATTCTTTGTCTCACGATGAAACTACTTGTGTATGTATAATAAAGGTCTTAAAATTTCCTAGGCCTTCATGTAGACATCATGGTGGTTACACAATAAACTATTGAAAGAAATAGTGGTTACACAACTTTCATGTTGGTTGCATAACCACTATGTAAAAATAGTAGTGGTTTAGGTATCTATGATAAACAACTCTATTTCAAGTGTTGAAACAAACTAAATTTGTCATTATGAATATGTATTTATCACACCTACACTAAATATAGGATTAAAATATATTTTATTTGATGTTTTAAATATTAGATGTCATAAGATAATGTCTTACAAACATGAATTACATACAACTGGGCATTATGGAAAGATCTGGTATACATAGTATGTTAGGATCCTGATTTCAGTCATCCAATGTTTCATAATATGTCACATACTCTTTATTTTTATTCATAATCTTCACAAGATTGCATTAGCATATGATATTAACATTTATTCTTGAACAAAACATTAAAAAAATTATTTACATGAGTGGAAAAATTAAAATTATGTGTAAGAATATATGCACAAAAAATTAAAACAATAAAAATTTTGCATGCTTGAAAGATATGAGCAATTATAAAAAATAGGCACACACTCAAATTTGGCATAATACAACATAATGAGGCTTCATGTACTAGGTTCATGTTTTAACTTCTAGTGGAGATATCATATTTAATGGATTCATGTATTATATTGTAATGGAGATTAGTATCTAAATTAAATTAAATTAAATTAGATAATGGTGATATTATTGTGCACATTTGATGTTAACTTGAATATTTCAAAGTGTAAAAGTTTTTTTTTAAAAGATCAACATTATTCTCAAAATGAAATGGATAAATTTAATGGAACTGACTAGTCAAAAAATTATTTATGTCATTACATGGTATTAGGTGTTATGGCATGAAAGGCTAAATTTTATTTCATTATTAAACTTCATTATGGAAAATGGATCAATATTTGAGATGAATCTATTAATTATGAAATGACATATGCATGAAATGATCAAATTTAAAATAAATATAGACTAATAGCTATTATAAAAGAATTACATTGTATCGTAAATTACACCCAATAATAGTTTGTAAGATCCAATCACTGCATGACATATTTAATGAAAAATAATTGGTCACTTATTAAAAAAATTAGACAAATGTATTTCATAGTAAATTAATTTAAAATTAGATTTTTCTTTTAACCAAACATATCAACTGAAAATTTTGATATGCTAGGGTCATATGTTATATAATTTATTAGGTTGTATGTGCCAACAAATCATCTAAATAGTTATATTCACCCATGAATTTAGGATGCACAACTATTGGGACCTCTCCCATAAGTATTTTACCAGATTGTGTTTGATTTCTATTTAATATCTAATTCTACTATGTGAATCAAATACTGAACACTATATTTCTAAAATTTAAGTGAGGGAATCAAATGTTCACGAAAAAAACTACATAAGGGATTGAGACTAAACCATCTATAATAATAATTTTCTACATAAAATACATTTATACTCCATATTGAACTTCACCAATATGGATCCTATGACTCCTAACTAGATAGTAATTCAAATATGAATGTTTTAGGCTAATTGTAATGCTAATATAGATATAAATAGGTGCTAGAAATGAAATGTACAATATATTACACATGAAAATGAAGTATATGAATGTAAAATGATAAAATATTAACAAAAAAAATTATCATAGGCAAACCTTATATAGGAAAAAATCCAACGGGTGAGGCAATTGTGCTCCCCTTTTACTATGTAATGAAATAAATGTACAAGGTATTGCCAAACATGGCCTTTATGGATAAAATTATCACTATCAATCTATAAAATCTTGCATAGAAGACTACTATACACATATCAGACATTTATCATAACTAAAACATATGTGAACCAACCATATAAATTAAGTAAATAATGCGACAATTAAATTAAAGATTCAAACTTGTAACTTGCAAAGCTAATCCAACTTCAAAACTTATCACTTTGTTATTTTATATCTTATGCTTTTCACAAAACCTATATTTATGTTATATAAACTTTTAATTCTATTAATTAGATAAAAAACATCATTAAGGATTGGAAACATTTTTATTCATTCCCACTCTTATTTTTGTCTTGTGATTAAATTGCTAGTGCAGGTAGATTGGTGGTTCGAAAACTATCAATTCGATTATGCAACCACTTGGGTGGTTACTCAAATGTTATGGAAATTTAAAAAATACCTCCTATATAAACTAATGGTTATATTTATTTAATTGGAGGTGTTTTATGTGACAAAACCCTAAATATTCCTCTCACATCTCACCTAAAACCTTAAGTTTTTACTGCTTCTCATGAAATACCATGTGTTTGTAGGGAGGTGTTATTTATGCATTGCATTTTTCATCTTTTACATCAATCAGTATTTCTAATGGAGGGTATATGTAGTTTATTTACAATTAGTTAGACTATCAGATTAACACTTTGGCTTAATACAATAGTGTAGACAAATGAAAACATTTAGAATCTTCTAGAGAAAAGATCAAAACACATGTTTGTAAGATATGGTAGATATAATGGATTTTCCATAATTACATGCATAGACCTTAGCTATTGTAATGAATTTACAAAGGTGCGATGAGCATCAAACCAAAATCCTAATGAGAAAACAATTTTTTTGGGTGATCTATTATTGGAGTAAACTACATATGAGTTATGTTTGACTAGCTTATATTGTTGAAATGAGTGCCTCAAATAAATTTGTAAAACTCTTTCATCTTGGGTTAAATGATAGTGGTTGGCCTTATCACAAATGTCTATTACACTAAATATATTATTTACAAATAGCTATCCTAATGTCTTACTAATACTACTTAATTCATCATCACAAACAAAAAAGTGGAAAATTTAGAAATTTGTACAACATAGCTCAAAATTCATACTTATAATATATGTTATATATAATGGATTTTTGATAATTACCATCACATTAATTATTTTATTATTTTCTGGCTATTCAATAAAAAACCAAACCAAAACAAAAAAGTAATTGAAGATGAAAATTCATGATGGGTTATCCACAACAATAAAAAGGACAAATACTAAATTTGATAACAAATAAACTTTTATAGTTCCCACCATTTTTAATAAATCACCTAAGAATTTTGCATAGATAATAAATTGATTCGAACATGTGAAGGACTGGAAGGGAGCACAATGAATTCCCCATGAATTGAAAAAATATTAAGAGATTTGTAGGTGAGAGGGGGGATTATTTCTACTAGGGAAGCATAAATTTATCTTCAAACTATTCCCTATTATACCATGTGTGACAACTAAATATTAAACATGTGCAACCTTTATAATAATAAATAAAATATTACTATTACATAATCAATAATATATATTATATATTAATATACTATAACATAATATAATATAATACAATATATATATATATATATATATATATATATATATATATATATATATATATATATATATATATATATCAATAAAATATACTATCATATTTTATTAATATATAATAATATATAAAAATGTACTAAAATATTATAAAATATCATATAATAAGATAAAAAAATATAATAGGATATAATAAAATATATTAACGTACATAATATAATATTATATATATATATATATATATATATATATATATATATATATATATATATATATATATATATATATATATATATATATATATATATATGTATGTATGTATGTATGTATGTATGTATGTATGTATGTATGTATGTATGTATGTATGTATGTGTATATATGTATGTGTGTGTGTGTGTGTGTGTGTGTGTGTGTGTGTGTGTGTGTGTGTGTGTGTGTGTGTGTGTGTGTGTGTGTGTGTGTCTATATGTATGTATCTATATATATATATATATATATATATATATATATATATATATATATATATATATATATATATATATATATATATATATATATATATATATATATAT
This sequence comes from Torreya grandis, assembly GCA_037957365.1. Taxonomy (NCBI): domain Eukaryota; kingdom Viridiplantae; phylum Streptophyta; class Pinopsida; order Cupressales; family Taxaceae; genus Torreya; species Torreya grandis. The sequence continues at coordinate 1,710,240 of JARHVA010002153.1, read as the reverse complement.
ATATATATATATATATATATATATATATATGTATGTATGTATGTATGTATATATATACATATGTATATATGTATATATATATGTATGTATGTGTGTGTGTGCGCGTGTGTGTGTATATATATGTATGTATATGTGTGTGTGTGTGTGTGTGTGTGTGTGTGTGTGTGTGTGTGTGTGTGTGTGTGTGTGTATACATACATACATACATATAATATATATTAATATAATATATAGGTGTATGCACGAAGTTGGGGGCCAAAAAGTGAATATAATTCCACTCCCCCCCCCAAGATCTATTTTATAAATGAAATTATCAGAATCACGTAGCATTTCTTGAACTTAGCATTGATGGTTACCTAGGCTAAACTATGTATGTGTAAAAACCTTGTACATGGTTTCTATATAATAAAACAAAAAAAAATGTACTCAAGACAAATCATTTGGCATTTCACACAATAGAAACCATGAGAAAAAGAATCAAGACCAAACCCATGTTTTGGAGTAGCAAGTTTGAACAAGCAAAATTTCACATTTTGGAGCCACCCACCCTTTGATTTGATAATGCCACATCGAAGTAGAGGTAATACAACATGTTTTAGTGTAATTAGACCCTAGTTTTTTCAATTTTTTTATATTTTTATTTAAATTATTTTTAATTTTATGTTTATCAATGTATACATATTCACCTGTAGTAGATAATGTGCCAACACTTGACTCCCAAAATCCTCATATCCCTCATAACACCCTAATCCCTCATCACATGCAAAACCTTCTTAATAATCCTCTGCCACAAAATCCTCCTAGCCCTCCTGTAGTTCCTCAAACTTCCTAAGTCAGTCAAGAGAACTTAACAAGCCACATGGTAGAAAATAATCTTAAACTTGAGAATCTGATTAGGTCATTAAGGTGTCCACACTCAAGCAACCCTGACCAAACTTCCCTAGCAAACACACCACATATATTAGTAGATTAGGTTGAGTCATTAATGGGACAAAATGATAAGTGGGATGACTATAGAAATAAATGTTAGAAATACTATTCTAACAAATTATCAACATTCACTGTGAAAGATAAACACATAACCAAAGCCTAAATATGTTCCTTATACATTGATGGGAATACTAGTGCACTACTTCATGTGATATCCAAATAGATTATAATCTATTGGTGTACTCATGATTTACTTAAACAAAAAATTTGGGACCAATGGTAGATGGTCTTTGATCACCCACCTTGAAATAATAATGAGGCCCCACTCTATTTTGTGAGAAAATTTTATTGTGAGTTTGCATTGAATAAAATCCCAAATTATTTTGATTTCTCAAAGTTCCAAGGTAGGGGAAAGGGCTCTACACAGGATAGGCCATCGACACAATGTGTACCTAATCAGATAACGAGATTACCTATTGACAAACCCCATCCTCCTAAGAAATTACACTCTATATTCAAGGAGACTATAGATATTGATACCTTGCATGTGCTTCAAGCACTTAAGTACACCCTCATCTAGTATACAATCTAGGTTTATCATACTCCTCTTAGGGCGGGTGGACATGGTGAGGCTTTATCTAGTACTACTACCCAATGATCTCACTTATGAAAATAATGTGGCCATGCATAAACTAGACCTAATAAGAATGAGGATTTTATATAGTCTACACACAATTGTTTTTCCAAGGACCTAGATGATATCAGTATTTCTATATTTCAATAATCTACATTTCATCCAGTCACCTTTCCTAACACTTTATAGGTATGTTTAATATTTTACTTATTATAAAAAATGTCAAAATTATTAAATTTAAAATATTTTTACAATTTAAAAGGTAATTTGATGTATATGAACTATTTTTTAGTTATATCAAGTTTGTGGAGTGCAAAAAAGTAGGTGTGTTGATTAGAGTGCACCCATCGTTTATACCTATATGGACGTAATTTATAAAAATTAATTAATGTTATCATTTATTGTACATATATTTTATATATGTGTGCACATTTTGAATTCATTGACAATAATATTTTTTTATGATTATTTGATAACCACATAAGACACTCCACTGTATATTAGGGAGGAAACAAATGTCAGGGTTGTTGCGATTTCATTTTCATATCAACTCTTTGAGGTACATGATCCAGTTATTTAATACATAATTTCTAATTATAAATATAGACGTGTGTTTTTAATTGTCATTTATACTTGTGAAAATAACTGACACATAAAATAATTATCTATGCAGACTCCTCTAATGATGTCTTCTAGTGCTATTGAAATGTTTAGCAGGGGTGGCATGGTATAGTTAGATAATTTAATTTGTAATTTTTCATATTATATTTCAATGATTTAGTTTATTAGATATTTTTTAATTTTTAATTTTGTGTGTGTGTGTGTGTGTGTGTGTGTGTGTGTGTGTGTGTGTGTGTGTGTGTGTGTGTGTGTGTGTGTGTGTGTGTGTGTGTTTAGGGACCTACACCTTCCATCATTAGGATAAGGTCACTGACTCATAGTAGTGATCATTTCACACTCTTATTTTCCAATGTGAACCTATCATTGACATTGTTGAGCACCAATCTCAAAATGACTGTGACTACTAGCTTGTGGTAAGTGCACCTATGAATATTTTTTGTATGATTTACAAAAATTAACATGTTAATTTTGTAAGAATCTTGTTATAACATGTATAATTTTTATTAATATTTTCATATGAAAAGTTAGATCGACAAGAAACTTTAGAGATGAAGAGGACTCATATTCAATTTGCTCAGAGACCTTCAATTGTGAGAAACACATCTAGGGGAGAGGATTTAACAAGTAAGGCAAAGATAGTGATGATTTTTTATGATTAGGAGATCATGCTTTATGACATTTTATTTTATACCTATATGGCTTGATGTATAGCTGTTTGGCATGTTGTATATGCCTATATTGCATTGACCTCATATATTGTATTGTGTTCACATTTTGTACACCTTTATGGCTTTTATGGATATAATATATATACATATAATGTTAAACATTTCACTTTTTAAAAATTATAGTAGTTTGAATGTTTTCAAAATGCATGGAAAATTTACATATAATTATGTTAATATGTTGTTCAATAATTTGTTCTTATTTTGAATATCCTTCATATTTTGCTTTGTCCTTGTTGTTTTCCACTAGGTTCATGGACTTCCTCACTAGACTCTTATTTTCAACACCAGTTCACTCTCTTATGCTTCCTAAGGATTTTTATATTCACCTCAATCACCTCTCAATGTTTAACTCACTCTAGAATATCCACTCTCCTTTTGTAATCAATCTTGTGTCACTCTCTCAATGCACCTTCTAGGCTTGTTTAGGCCTATTTTATTCTACCTTATCTATATGCACTTAGATTCAAATACAATATCTTCCAACCTCCTATCCTATCCTAAAACATGCCAAATAACCCTTCTTGTATGCCCAAACTCTTCCTTGTACCTATCTTCCACTTTTTCCCAGGTAGGGCTACAAGGCCTGGTAGGTCTAATTCATGTTCTTAAAATTTATTCTTTCCTCTAAGGCATTATTTCTCACTCCTTACCCCACACTTATGCTTATCAAAATATTTAAATATCAAACAACTATTATCACATTATTACACCTCCACTCTTCCACCTTTTCCACTTATTATCCCTTATTGGTTTCAAATAACAACCCTAACAACTACACTCTATTAAAGACATATCCCACTAGGGTTTTATTCTTATTTTGGAATATATTTTGGACATATCTCCTCTCATAGACCTTCCCCAACCTCCAAACCACCTTAAACACTTGAAGTATGGAAGCCATACATTTAGTTTTTATAATTGTCATTGCATTATGCTAACTATATATGTCATGTATATAAAGGGTTTGTCAGTATAAGGTGGGTGTATTGGCATAATTCATCCAAATTTCTAATGCTTGACATAAATTTCTAATTAAGGGCATGACAACTTTATTTCAGGTCTTAGTCCACCAATAATCCCCTCCTTTTCAAAATTTAAAATATCACATTGATTAAATTAACTAATTATTAATCTTAGGTATGAATCTGATATACCCCTTGTTACAAGTAGGATTATAATTAAATATATATTAAATAATATATAATGGTGTCATAAGTATAGTTAATAAGCTATTTTCATGAAGTATAATCAATATATATGTGTGTGTGTGTGTGTGTGTGTGTGTGTGTGTGTGTGTGTGTGTGTGTGTGTGTGTGTGTGTGTGTGTGTGTGTGTGTGTGTGTGTGTGTGTGTGTGTGTGTGTGTGTGTGTGTGTGTGTGTGTGTGTGTGTGTGTGTGTGTGTGTGTGTGTGTGTATTGAAATTAGATAAAAATAATGTACTCATATCCCTTATTATCTTCATAAATTTATTTGTAAATGGGTTCAACATGGTAATACTATTTGTTTTCTTAGTGCCACTTTCTTTTTCAACCTACCCAAGCTTCCTATTATGAAAGAATGTCAAAGATACTTCTTTCCCATGAAACCTTATTGATCACTCTTGACCCCACTCTCATGCTTATCATACTAATTTCAATCTCAAACAATTTTTCTCACAAGCTTAGACATCCACTTTTCCACCTTATCCACTTACTACCCCTTGTTGGCTTCAAGGAATAGGCCTAATAACTACACTCTATTATAAACCTATTTCACTAGGTTTTAGGCTTATTTAGAGCTATTTTTTGGCCATATATCCTCTCATAGACATTCCATTTGTATGAACCAAACACAATTTAAGGGCATTTTTGTGCAACAAGACACTAATCAAGAGGGATAATGGCCTTATCTTATTCATGAATTAAGTTACAATGTTCAAAGGAGGAAAGAAATAGTTTTATCATCCCTCTCAACATGTGTTAACTTGGTATTCAGATGGCCTTCTAGAGAGTTGGCATAAAACTCTAAACCATCTCAAACTATCCTCAATTACCTTCATGATTAGACTTTAAACCCTTAATCCTATCTTGTATATACCTAAAACACTAATACATAAACCCTAAACCCTAAATTGTAAACCATAAACTAAATTATTTATCCATATAATTAAAATTCTTTGTAATAATAATTAGATTCATAAGGCTCAATTTAGCCCAAATCATATCACTCATTGCCCCAATTGACTGATTTACTCAGTATGTGGTGACCTAAGGACTAATTGAGCCCAAAATCATGTTATTTAATCATAAATAGGTTCAAGGAACTTAAATTGGTCTCAATTACCTTT